>ML677333.1:56843020-57042511 GCA_007922305.1 Dermatemys mawii | reverse complement strand
CTTTCACAGGCCTTGGGAGGCAGGCCAGTCCTGGCCTACAGACAACCTGCCAACCTCAAGCATATTCTCACCAGCAACAGCACACCGCGCCATAATAACTCTAACTCAGGAACCAATCCATGCAATAAACCTCGATGCCAACTCTGCCCACACATCTACACCAGCAACACCATCACAGGACCAAACCAGATCAGCCACACCATCACTGGTTCATTCACCTGCACATCTACCAATGTAATATATGCCATTATGTGCCAGCAATGTCCCTCTGCTATGTACGTCGGCCAAACTGGACAGTCCCTACGAAAAAGGATAAATGCACACAAATCAGACAGCAGGAATGGCAATGTACAAAAACCTGTAGGAGAACATTTCAATCTCCCTGCACACACAATTACAGATTTAAGTCACTGTATTGCAGCAAAAAAACTTTAAGACCAGACTGCAAAGAGAAATTGCAGAGCTGCAATTCATTTGCAAATTTGATACAATCAACTCAGGACTGAATAGAGATTATGAATGGCTAGCTAACTACAAGAGCAGTTTCTCTTCTCTTGCTGTTCACACCTCCAGTTCAGCTGCTAGAGGAATACCTCACCCTCCCTGATTAGAGATAACAAGCTGGTTCAGCCTCATTGGACTAACTCTGTTATCTCCCACCTGGTTCTTGCCTGCCTATTTATTCCTGCCCCTGGATACTTCCACTGCATACATCCGACGAAGTGGATATTAGCCCACTAAAGCTTATGGTCTAATACTTTAGTTAGTCTTTAAGGTGCCACAGGACTCTTTGTCACTTCTGCAATTCCAAACTAACACGGCTACCCCTCTGATCCTTAGCTCAGGAGGAGGCTCCTGCTACCTGCACTTCATTCTCACTGGGTGAGACTATTATGCCCCTTATGCCTAATGCTGGAGGAAATTTCAGGAATTTCCAGGAGCTCTTTCAAAGAATATCAGAGACGCTCCAGATAACCCTAGAGGAGGTCTCTGAGTCAAATCACGAGCTCTTGGACATACTTCACACGTCCACCTCCTCCAAGATTGCCTTTCTGATTAACTCAGTAATCATGGAACCCACCACAAACATCTGGCAGACCCCCGCTACCATCCTGCCCACATGTCAGAGAGCGGACAAAAAAATTACGTCCCTTCAAAAGGGATGGAATTTCTATTCACACACCCTTAGACAAATTCATTGGTAATCGATGCAGTTAATGAACGGGGCAAACAGCGTTACTCTAGAACAGGCCTGCACAACATGCGGCCCGCAGGGGCTCACTGTGCGGCCTGCAGAGGGTGAATAGGGGTAGGGCAAGCCAATTGGTGGGGTGGGGGGAAGCTGATGGGGTAGGGCTTTTCGGCCCGCAGCTGGTTTTTTTGCAGTAATATGGTCCTCGCTGCTTTCCAAGTTGTGCAGGCCTGCTCTAGAACCACCGCTTATGATAAACAGTGAAAAAGACTGGACTTACTGGACTACAAGCCCTATTCATCAGCAACACTGCACTTCCGGATCATCAGTTATGAAGCCCTTATAGTGAGTATGATCATGTAAATGATTCCAAATTTTTTGACTTTATTGACTACATACCAGAGGACAAAAGAGAGCAGTTTACATTGCTCATTTCCACAGGGCACACTGCTTCCCGCAGCCCTCATTGGCCTGGAGTGGCTATCGGCCAAACCTGTGTACCCGGCAGGTAAACAAACCAGCCCGGCCCGCTGGGGGACTTAACATGGCGTGCTGTGTGCCAAAGGTTGCCAATCCCTGCTCTACATTCTTTGGGTGCTATAGAAGTAGTGCCTCTGCTTTCTCAGTGGTAGGGAGGTTTATTCCTGATAGCTTTTAATACCCAAAGCCTGAGGGAGTCTGAAACTAATTCTAGACTTTCAGAACATAAAAAATGCATCAAGAGGTTGAAGTTCTGTATGGTGTCCCTTGCTATTATTATCCCTTCCCTATATCTGGGAGACTGGTATGCTACCCTTAACTTCCAAAACACCTGCTTCTGTGTGATGATCCATCCTGGTCAGAGGAGGTTGCTGAGGTTTGCCTTTCATTCTGCCATCAGCGCTGACAGTTTTTACAAGCGCATAGCAATGGTAGCAGCCTGCCTTCACCAGAGAGATGTCCACACATATCCTTACCTGTTCAATTGGTTGATTCAAGGTCATGCCATATGTCAGGTAGAGGCCATTTCCCTCATAGTCTGTTCAGCATCCTAGGATTGAAAATAAGTAAAGAAATTCATGTTATCACTTCTACAAAAAATAGAGTTTGTTGGAATAGTCCTATATGCAACAAGGCCTTTCTGCCTTCTCCCAGATTCCACACTATGTGGAACCTCTGTCGTCGCTCAAGGATCAGTCACAAACCACAGTGAGGAATTTTCTCAGGCTCTTAAATCACATGGCTGCATATACATATGTGACCCCTCATGCAAGGCCCAATCTCAGTGTAAGATAGGCAAGGCTTAAGTCAATCTATTGCTTTGAGATTCACCATGTAGATAAGCTGGTGTGCATCTCAAGCAGGGTGTTGTCATATCTGAACTGGTAGATGAGCCAAGGCGATGTGTATTAGGGAGTCCCCTTCTCTCTCTCCTTTATGTGACTTTGGTAATGGATGCTTCAGTCATGAGGTGGGGAGATATTTGGGTGATCTTGGTTTGTGGACTGTCCATGAGGGCAGTTTCCATGCATGTCAGCAGTTCCTGCGTCATGTGCAGAGCAATACTATGTAGATGCCTCCAGACAACATCATAGCGGTATTTTATGTGAACAGACAAGGAGACGCCTAGTCAAACAGCCTGTGCATGAAGACAGTCAAGCTGTGGAATTTCTGCATACAGAGCTCAGTCATACTTTCCCTCCCGCCCAGTCTCCTTTGCCAGGTATTCAAAATGGCTTGCAAATCACGTGAGTAGATCCTTCATCTTTGAATGGTCTCTCAATGTAGCCATCCTAGCTTTGGTGTTTCATGTAGAGGGTTTTCAGATGGTGGATCTGTTTGAGATTCAGCAAAACAGGGTCATGGCCTTGGAATGGATCACAGTTCAGGGTCAGTCTCAGATGCTTCCATGTCCATGGAATGATCCTTATAGCTCCACCCTGGCAAAGGCAGCTGTGGTGGTCTGACCTGCAAAAGCTCTCTATGTAAGATGCCTTTCTCTTGCCACTAACTAGAAACTTCATAACTTGAAATCATGAGCCAGTGCTGCACCTGACCCCTCAGGTGCTACACCTCACAGCATGGTCACCAGTGGTTAAATGCAGAGGAGAGATACAGTTATGTGGCAGTCCAAAATGTCCTCAGTAGTATAAAACCTTTCTACAAGAGATGCTTATCTTAGTACATGGAAGCACTTCTCCATTAGGGCAACTTCCTTTAATGTGTCACTTGCTCAAACTATCCTGGGCTGTCTTTTACATCTTAAGGAGTCAGGTCTAGCCCTCCTAGGTTCATTACGGCCCCCTCTTTCCCTCCCCCACCCCAGTGCGTCAGAGTCTACTGTAAGCTTTCTGTGTGAGGGAACCAAAGGTGGGGTGGTTTCCATGCTTTATAACCTCTGTTCAGAGCACGAGAAGCTAGGGTATTGGCCCCATTACTGTTACCATTAGGGAATACTCTCTGGCACTGGCGCATTAGATGTACACACACCTACAATGTAATGGACATACACAACGTGTCTCAAGGAGCAACAGTTATGAGAAGGCGAGTAACTCCCTCCCACCCCCCAATTTATTGCATCGGTTCATAAAGATTACAAAAGCTGTAAGACTAACCCCTCCAGCTATAAAGGACTTAGCTTTTCCCGAAACCTACTTTTAAGATAGGACACTATAGACAGAGAATCATATTTGAATTATCAGGGGAAGGAGTCCCATATTCAGGAATTGGTCATTTTGTTCTAAATGGGCAAAAAATCAATCTGCTATTCATGTCTGTTCTTCATGTGTTTGGGTTTAGCAGCCATACAACAAAGTTGATGAGTGGGAAATCATTCAGCAAGGATAATGGTGTCTGAAGTTTTCTAAAAAAGTGAGTATGGCCTACAGGATTGGATTCATGAGTTGTGGGTTTTGTTCCTGGCCCCTGCTGATTTTAATGCTTAAACTTACTAGGCTCAATACTCTGTGGTGTTGAGCTCTCTCGACTTGTGTTGAAATTGAGTTGAAAGCTTCAGCATCTTGCAGGATTGGCTGTTAATCTCTGTATTTCAGTTTCCTAGTCTATAAATTTGAATGTTTACCGCCCTCCTAGAGCTGTAGTGAAACTTACTGCCTGTAAGCATTGATCTCCTTAGATGAAAGATAGAAGTGCAAAGTATGAGGTCCTAAGCCAGCAGTGGGACAGCTAGGTGATGGGTATCAAGTAGAATTGCAAAGCCGTGGCTTGCAGCAAATATCTAGAGCTATGGGCTTTGCCATATTGAGCCCAGTAACACCCTATTCAATACAGAAACTGCGTGCATGGCAGGTTATTGCATGCATAAAATTTTGATTTGAACAGCATGTTTTGATGTGGTATTACTTAATTGTACCCACATGTTTTGTGGATCCAAATAACTAATTTTTCTAACACGTACAATTGATTTGTCTTAAAACTATTTAAAATAAATCGCTTTCATGCCATTATTCTGTGTATGTTCACCATTGTTCTTCTCAAAAGCAAAATGAATGTAATGATGCCACTGAATGTAATTTTAAGGCACAGAGTGGACAACTATATGGATCCTGTTTTGATGAAGTTACGTTCTATGTTTGTTTGACACATGCTGGATTAATAGTAGTCAATGAGCATTGTGTTAGCCATTATGATGTCGTCAGAAGTCTATTAGTATTGTAGTAATGAAGCAGTTCATTATATTCCAGTGTCAGTCAGTCTGTGGAAATGGGGTTTATGCAAGCATGGTGTATTAAGATATAACGTGCAGTATATTTTGTTAGATTTGTTTCACATTCTTTGAGTCATTTAAATGACTGTGCTCTGAAGATCCTGCTACAAGTAAGTAATCAAGTGCAGATTCAGCCCTGAACAATTTTTTTGGTGATGTTCTCTCTCTGCTGCTGTGTTGCTAAATATTTCTTTGAGATCACAATTTGTATAGGAAATACATAAATTATTCTTTAATCCAGTGTGTCTGACTATACTGTGCTGTCAGCAAAATATACATTTACTGTTCAGTTGCTACTAATTTTATTCCAAATTTTATGTAAACTGGAGTGAACCTAATGGGTTTATGTTCTGCAAAATGGGTCTTTTGAAATGGAGCCTTCTAAAATAGTAGATGTAAGCGTGTTCAGCAGAATTCAAATAGCATGTTTGAATAGCAATTTGAACTCTGTAAATACATTTCTAACTTGTCATACCAATAAAGATTTTTAACTTGAATCCTTCCACGTATTTACCTAGAGGCTGAAGGAATCCTGTCTTAAAAACAAATACAGTTTTAAACAGAAAGGGGAGGGAGGACAGAGAAGCATCAGTCACTGCAAGATCAGTAATTGTGTTACTTTTTCACATCTAGCCTGTTAAAATTTGTCAATTTACAACATGTAAATAAAATTTTGAAGTTGGCAATAATAATAGATTTTTCCTTTCTATGATGCAGACCAACCACTTAGTGATTTCTGTTGTTTAAATCTTTTTTTTAAAAAAAAAATTCCAGGGATGTGTTGCAAATTTTGGCCTGATACTATTTTGTTAAAAACGTGATGGTTTAAGAAAAGACTGATTAATGTGTAATTCAAAGGTGAAGAGCCAAGAATTTTTCTCCCCAAAGTAAATGGCAATCGCTCTTCCATACCACCTCTTTTTTTTTTTTTTTAGATTTTTTTAAAAAATGAGGTTCTAACATATAAAGTACAAGATGGAGTACTAACTGCATTTGCTACAGGCTACCAAATCACACTAAGAAAAATATAACTGTTTCTTTAAGCACCTATCTATAATATGTTAGGGAAAAAAGCTGCATTTTCATGGGGACTTCAATGTGAGTGACATATGCTGGTAGTCTGCTGGTAGTTCTAAAACATCGTCTAAATTTCTAAAAATTATGGATGACAATTTCTTAATTCAGTGTTTCATCCAACATAGGGAAATTCTGTATTAGACCTCATATTGACAAATAAAGAGGAGTTGATCACAGAACTAAAAACTAGTGGTAGCATAAATACACGTGATCATGACTTGATTATATTTGTTATGTGCAAACAGAATAAAATCCAAAGAAGGACTGTGTTTGTGCATGCATGTGTGCGTGTATATGAGGGTTTAAAACAGCTCTCTGGACTGTTAATGTTGATTTTTTCCAATACATCTTGTAGCACTAGGGAAGTTTCAGCACACTGGAAGAACGCTAATGTGCCAATAATTAAAAAGGAGAGCGTAGGTTAATGAAAAATAGATCTTGTGAAACTAATTTAATATCTTTTTTATGAAACTACAGATTTGGTTGATAAAGAAGTCTTACATCAACCTTATTATCTTTAAGGCATTTGATTTGGTCCAGCACAACACTTTGATTAAGAAACTAAAACTGTTCAAAATTAATATAGCGCATACTAAATAGATTAAAGACTGGATAGCAGAAGATTTCAAAATGCAATTGTAAACAGGGAATCATCATCGAGCAAATGTGTTTATAGTGGGGTCCTGCAGGTATTGGTTCTTAGCTGATGCTTTTAAATATTTTTATCAATGACCTGGAAGAAAATATAAAATGATTGCAGATAAAGTTTGCATATGACCACAAAGATAGGGAGAATGGTTAATAACGAAGAGGACAGGTCACTAGTGCAGAGCAATCTGGATCACTCAGTAGGTTCTTTATGTGAACCTTATGCATTTTAGTATGACCAAATGTAAAGTCAGACACCTAAGAACAAAGAATGCAGGCCATACTTACAGGATGGGGGACTCTAGCCTGGGACTCTGAAAAGAACTTGGGCATCATGGTGAATAATCGGCTGAACATGAGTTTCCAGCAGGATGCTTTGGGTAGAAGGGCTAATGTGATTCTTGGATGTATAAATGGGAATATCAAGTAGGAATAGGAAGATAGTATTACTTCTGTATTTGGCACTAATGTGACAGTTAACACAGTTGTTTGCAGTGCTATTGTAGCTGTGTTGGTCCCAGGCTATTAGAGAGACAAGCTGGGTGAGGTCATATCTTTTATTGGAACAACTTCTGTTGGTGAAAGAGACAAGCTTTCAAGATACGCAGAGCTCTTCTTAGGTCTGGGAAAGATACTCAAGAGTGTCAGGCTAAATACAAGATGGAACAGGTTGTTTAGCATAAGTAGTTAATCTTGAGTGGTCTTTTAAAATGTCTTAAGTGGCCAGTTAACACCTCTGCAGTCATAGGATAAAAATGGGGGATTAGTGATTACAGATTGGATATGGTTTATTACCACAATGTCTTTATTAAGAACATGATTTTTAGTGTTTAGTTGCAAAATTGTGAATTTCAGCTCCCAAGCTCCTGTTTTGAATGATGTTGTGCAGGTTTCCTTTAAGGATGATCTGAGGACTGAGAGGTCAGATATGGAGTGATAGTTTTTTAAAAAATGTTGCACCACAGGTGATATAATGTGTTTATTTTTATATCAGTTTTCTGTGAGAGTTAATTTGAGAGAGTAGTGATTCTGTCCCAAGCCCCCTCTTCTGGCCTTCAAACAACTCTGCAACCTCTCCAAACTCATCAGAAGTAAGCTCCTGACAGACCAGGAAACACCAACTCAAAGTGGCACCAGACCCTGCCATAACAACAGATGCAAAACCTGCAGGCATATCCCTACTGTTATGATGATCAGTACTCCCCACAGCACACCTTTCAAGCTCCTATATACATGGCTGTCACAACATGTTGTGTACTGTTCATCCAGTGCACTAAGTGCTCCAATAACTATGTGGGTAAAACCAGACACCACTATGCTCTTTTCCAGATGTGAAGAAGAGCTCTGTGTAGCTCAAAAGCTTGTCTCTTTCACCAGTAGTAGTTGGTCAAATAAAAGATATTACCACACCCACTTTGATCAGTTGGAGAGGGTGCACAGAAGAACCATGAGAATGGTTTTAAAGAATGGGAAAACATAGTGATAGATTCAGAGTTCAATCTATTTATCTTAAACAGAAGATTAAAGAGTGTCTTGATCACAGAATATAAGAATCTCTATTCTATGGGGATTTGATGGGGAACAGAAATTTTATAATGGAGAGGTCTTCAGCCTAGCAAATAAAGGTGTTATAAGATCCAGCGAGTTAAAGCTAGACTAATTCAGACTAGAAATAAAGCATAGATTTTTAACAGGGTTTTTAACCATTTGGTAAACTCTCCAGCAGATTGGATATTTTTTTAAAATATATGCTCTAGTTTAAACAGGGAATACCTATGGCCTGTGGGTATAATACAGGAGATCAGACTAGATGATCACAATGGTCCCTTTTGGCCTTACAATCTATAACTATGGTTTCAGGAAGTGCAGCTTGAACCAGAGGGAAAGAGAAGGATCTGCAACCCACTTCTTGCCTTGGTTCTGGGAAAGACCTGTACAAGGCCTCTGTGCTTATGGCCAGCCACCTAGAAGCAGATGCCTAGGGTGAGGGGTGAGCTGTGACAGCCTCAGTTGTCTCCCAACATAATTTGAAGCAAGTAGCTCTGAGCTATTTTTATCTTAGAGTTTTAGTAAGATTACTTTTTCACAGGCATTTACAGTCTTATGTTTCCCATATCCTGCCATCTGACTTTTTTGTACCCTGTATCCAGCCCATCATGTTTCACACCCTCCTTCTCACCCTGACAGCCCTGTCATAGTCCTCTTTCTTCTTATTCCGGTTTGTTTCTTTTCCTGTAATACCTCTCACTCCTCCAGCCTCAAGAAATATCACTTACAACTTTTATAATACATATACAAGCAGACCCTTAAATAGAACTATTGTGAACACATTCAGAACTAACTAGGGTTACCATATGTCCTGTTTTGGATGGGACAGTCCTCCTTTTTTAAGCCCTGTTCTGAAAGTCCTGACTCTTTTGGCAAAACTGGGCGTTTGTCCCACTTGCTGTTGCCAACTGATGATTAGTGGGCAAGGGCAAATGCCCAGTTCTGCCAAAAAAGTGGGGTATGCCCCCCTAACAGGGCACGCAAGAAGATTCAGGGTGGCAAGCAGCAATGCCAGCTCTGTGTGATGGGGCTCGGGTGAGCAGTTCAGGCCAACCCTGCACATGGGGGAGGAAAGGACTTGGGGCAATGGGAGGCTCAGGTGAGTTGCTTGGGCCAGCCCTGCATAGTCTCCTCTTTTTATTTGAGAAATATGGGCACCCTACAGTTATCTGAAGTTACCACCTGATCTTTTGTTGTAATATTTATTTCACTCCTCTTCCTTTCCATCTCTGTTGTCTTTGCTTGTCTCATTACGTTTATACTTTATATTATAAACTGTGTGGGACAAGAATCTGGCATCTTTGGCTTAACGTACCTATACACAACAGGTACAAGAAGAAAAACAAAGAGAAAAATGGTGGTAGTGCTTATTCACGCTGCAGGAGAACGTTAGAAGGGGAATGCACTACTTCTTGATTGAAGGAAAAACAAAAACTCTCACTTTGGATCCCATGTACAAAGTAAAGGTTTTTTGCATTAGAATATGAAAGTCGATAAAGTTTTTTGCTCAGTTACTGATTCTAAGATATATTATAATATGGTGGTTGAACTGCAGTTGCAATGCAGCTGTGAGGAAAATGGTATGAATAAAACATGTTACTGCAAGCTGCTGGTGTATAAATGTACACTTTTTTAAAAAGAATGGAATGTTTTTTCATAGCAATTGATATTTTAGTATGTAGAACACATTAGCTAAAGCTGACATAGCATGAGTTGTGCAAGTGATAAGTGTAAGACAGTATTATCTTTTCAACTGCGTACTTCATACCCTCATATGTCTGAGTAATTTGGATCAATATTCTAAAAGCCTCCTGGATCCCTCACAATCAGTCCTTTAGGGGACAGGAGAAGGAAGAGTGGGAGATAGGGGATGCAAGCTTGGGTGACCAGATAGACCAGGGGTCTCAAACTCAAATGACCACGAGGGCTACACGAGGACTAGTATATTGGCCCGAGGGCCACATCATCCCCGTTGCTGCCCTTGGCCCTGCCTCCACTTCCTTCCTTCCATGAGGCCCTGCCCTGCCTCTTCCCACCCCTTCCCTGCCCTCATCCCAACCCTTCCCTGAACATGGTGTGCTTTCCACAAGGAAAGCAGCAGGTGCCTTCTCAAAAGCCAGACGCTTTCCCTTCCAACTTCTGTTGTCACTCTTAACAGAGCTGACTGCAGGAGCTGCTCAGAAGACAGACGACACATCCAAGCTTCTAGTCTTTGTTCCCACAACAATGACCTCCTCTTGAAGTAGTGCATTCTGTACACCTAGCAACCAGTAATCTTGTGAGTGGAAGAAGTGACTGAGAATATGAGCTGCTAGAGCTGAATTGAGATACAGGGAAGAAGTGAGTAGTATGCAAAAAGCATGTAATATCAAAAACAAGTAAAAGAAAACAAAAATTACACTAGGAAAAATAGAAAAAAGGAGAAATGAGAAAATTGACTAAGAAAAAAGAGAGCGCTGTATCATGACAGGGAGTGAAGAGACATTCTTTGAGTAGTGGTCCTATGGCTACTCTGTTTCAGGTTCACATGCTCCTCTTGAGCCCTGGTTAGGAGATTTCTTGCTAGCACCATCTCTGTTTGGCCCATATATGTGCCCTCATGACAGACACTACGCCTATATAGTCATGCAGGAAAACCACCCTTAGTTCCTTCTCTGCATAGTTAGTTTATAGTTGTAAGTTACTGTTTAATGTTTAGTATCGTTAGTTTTAGGTGAGAGGATTATTTTTCTCTCTCTCCTCCCCCCGGAGACTTGTCTTCTCCTGGTGGGATCATCAGCCTCCAAAAGCTGCCTCCCCAGTAAGTGATGGGTACTCCGTGTCTGTCTGTTGCCTGGAGGATTCCTACATCTCCCAAAAGTGTTCCTTCTGTTTGACTCTTAGGTCCAGGGTTAAGAATAAAAGGGAGGTGAAGCTGACTATTGACTATGGAAGTTTTCCTGCAACTACTCTCTGAGCCAGGTCAGGAGATTCTCTCCTCCCCGTCCCCGATATAGCTGTCCCTGGATAGATCCATCACCCTGTCAGCCTCGGGGCATGCTTCCCTTAAGACAGGAAAGTCTTTGGAGTGGTGGAAAGACTCCCAAAATGAGGGATATGGACTGCATCTTTAAGGCGCCAGCTCCAAAAAGGACCAAGTTGCTGTCAAGGCCCTTAGTTTCTAAGGGTACTACTGAGGCTAAGGACTCTTCCTCTGGAAGCGATATGCCCATGATGTGCTGAAGCTCCGAGAACATTAAGCACAGCTCTGAGAGGGCACTATACCTTCCACCAGTAAGGAGGGCAAGCATAGGGTACCATCAAGCTGGCTCTGCCATCGGCACCAAAGCAGTCAACTCATCTGTTGTTACCAGCACATACCTTAACCCAGTCATCAGTACCAATACGAGCAGCTCAGCCAGGGGTCAATCTGAGTGGCTGTTCCAAGGAATAGGACTCTTCTCAGTCCTTATTGACTGCCCTGTTCCACAAGAGCTGGATGTGGAGGATGTTCTCAGTTGGTCTCCTTGGTTTCCATCAGGGGTTCTCCTACTTGCCTTTTTGGGAATCTGCCTTCCTTCAGGGAGGGCCTTGAGGGTCACCAAGGGTGGTGGAGCCAACCTTGTATATAATCCCCACGTCCTCATGGACCTCTTTATTGACCATATTGGGACCCATGGGATGACTATCGGCGCAGTTTAACAGACCACTAGTAATGTTCCTCAGGGAGACCAGAATTTCACATCCTTCCCCTGTCTTCCACAATAGGAGGAGATATTTGAGGAGCAGGAGACCAGGGCAGGATTAGTTGCATAGTTGGGAGCCTTATGTGGGCAAAATTGTATTCACAAATTATTTTTGGATGCACAAAGCACTTCAGTTGTACTTCATGCAATAGTTTGGAGAGGGAAGCAGTGGAAGGATATGATCTGCATGCCTCCTTTGCTATAACTGCATATGAATAGTTGTTGCTCGATCAAAATTTATGTGCAGTTCTGAGTGAATCCTGAGTTTTGTTTGCAACATTAAATTAAATAAGTGGAAAACTTGTTTTCTGGGATGCAATTTATTGTTGAAAACTAAGAATTCTTCAAGAGGCTTAAAAGGTCAGTTTTTGATACCTTTGCTCATATTGAATGGTACCTTCATGGAATAATGAGACCACTCATGAAGGGCTGCTCGGCATGAGTAAAAGGATGTCAGAATCCATCTCCAGGGGAATGGGTGGATTTTTGACAACTGGATATCTTAAAGGAAAGGCACAGTGAAGATGGATCATATCTCAGCAAGAAGAGAACCAATGGAATGTTTAAATATTTTTAAAATAAAAAAATATGCTTTTTATTCTGTTTACAGAAGTTACACTTTTTAGAAGTGTGCACACTGGTGTTGTAAAAGACAGAGGATCTAAGAAAGGAAAAAGTTAAAAACTCTTTTGTACATATGAGAAAGACGGTGAAAATATAGGGAGGTATAATTGTTTTGTTTGCAACATTTGCGGGTATTCTATCTTTGCCATTAAGGGGGGTCAAGTTAAACCAAGAAAAAGGAATAAATTTAAGTATCAGAATCCAGACTTTTCTGAATGGATAAAAAGAGGAGTCAAGTGAACTGCAAAAAGAAGTAACAAAGAACAAAAGCAAAAAAGAACTTTATTAGAAACAGCAGATGCTGGACTGAAGTTCACAAAACATAATGCAGCACTGTATATCTTCTGAACAAGTTCAGATTTGGATCAGGCTAGATACTTGCACATGCAAGAGATCTCTAAAATGGTCACAGTATTGATCAACTGAGATTTTAATTACAAGAATATGTCTCAGTCCTTTTCATTTTTCCCATGTCAGTTCTCCAAGTCAATACCTAACAACTTTTTGAGCAGTAACCACACTGAGATTCTCTCTGGTAGAATTTAATCAATGGAATTGAAATGCATAAATAAATTAGACTTACACTTGGGAAACGTTTCATAATATACAAACATACTAACTTTGAAGTTTGCCTAAGGAAATTGGGGGAAGCAAATATGTTGGATTTCATTGAAGATAGAATGGCTAAGAAGGTATGTACAATTTCAGGAAAGATACACAAGACTTTTTAAAATAAAAAAAGAAGTCAGGTAAAGAGAAAAGGTTGTAAAATCTTCACAAACAGGCAGAAGCAATATCAAGGTGCTTACTTTGGAGGGGGGTGGGAAAGGGAAGTGTAATCTTCCATGTGGCAAAAACTGATCATGCATTTTTATGGGAAAGAGCGTAAAAATAACAATTGCTTGTCTTACAAACAGTAGGTGAAAACTAGGTACAAACAAAATGATACACTAATGCTTCCTACAACTGGCTGATACAGAAAGCTGATATACCCAGTTATGGGTAGCTCAGCATAATCTATTTATCAAAACAAAAACCGTTCTTATTAAAATTAATTTATTTGTTTCTTTCTTTAAATGATGCCTATGTTGGGCAACTTCAGACTTCTGATCGTCCTTTGCTATGAGAAGGTCAGGGAAAAACTAAGGATAACAACAAACTTAATCTCCTAACACTGTGCATGTTGTAAGTATCTCATATTTCATACCATAGATTTAAAAAATGTAAGGTGCCATGTAAATTTTATTTCAGGAACTTCAGTGTTTGGTCAAATCTATTAAAATATATAAATTGCTAACATGTTAAAGACTGATGCTTTGGTTGATTTTTACTGTAGCAGTGAATGTCTGAATTGTTATCTTTCAAATGTGTATGTCTGATGTGAAGATGAGTGTTTTCATACTTATCTTACTGCAAGTCACTTATTGTAACTTAATTTTTTACAGTAGTGTTTGTTAGGGCAGTTTTATATCTTCATATTTTAGTTCATGTACAATTATTTTTATATTCCTTAGTTTTTTCTACATTTCTTTGGGCTTTTAAAGATTATAATTGAGTTACTTTGGATCATTTCGATCTGCCTTCCTAATGTGATTAAAATGAACTCCTATGCAAAATACATCTGATTACAGTCAGAGCTCTATTTACAAATCTGTGGTTTACAGAGTTGTCATGTTTTGCAATTCCTTCTACATGTCAATTCTGCGATGTGCCTGCGATACAATACCCAAACCTAACCCCCAAAACATGTGAGATCCTTTTGTAAGTCTTCGCAGTCTGCCTGGGTCTTAGCAATCTTGAGTAGTTTTGCATCATCTGCAAAACTGTTAAATAGGACTGGTCCCAGTATGAACCTCTGGGGGGACACCACTATTTATCTCTCTCCATTCTGAAAACTGACCATTTATTCCTACTCTTTGATTCCTATCTTTTAACTAGTTACTGATCCATGAGAGGACCTTTCCCCTTATCCCATGACAGGTTACTTTGCTTAAGAGCCTTTGGGCATCTATACGCTCATTTATGAAACTCTACGATATGGATACTTTTGTCTGATGCTGCCTTCAAAAGTAAGCTCCTTCAGTCTTCCCTTGTACAGATTGCAGTCTATTTGTCTTGAAACTATGTTTACATCTGGGATGTTTTTATGTCTCCTTCCTAATTGATGGAGGATGTTCTTTACTGTTTGCTGCTGTTCAGTTCCAAGATTGATGGAGCAGTTGTTTGCTGTGCTAGAGAATGAGAAAAGTGATAATATCCTAACTGTAATTTCATCTTTGTCCTCTCCATCTTTACCCTCCCTTATCTATTGTCTTAGGTATTCTGTGTTGTAAATGATTGGCTGTACAGAGATGGCAGTTGATTCTGCCATTGCAGATTTTCTGGTGAGAGAGAGAAGATGACAAATCTGCTTTTTATTTTCATTCTTTTTTCCTGGAGCTGGGAAATGTTCATCTCTTCAAATTTTTGTTGTTTTTTGTAGTTTGGTGGTATGGCCTGTGGAGCAATTCAGATGGTACTGAGGGTAGATAAGAGGAATCTCTTGCCTTCCCAGCCATTCTAATCCTGCTGGAGTAGCTGTTTGGAGAAAACAAAATCATAGGTTAAAAATAGATGTTATTGTTAATGCACACTACTTTTTTTGATTAGTTGGGACAAATACTGCTTTTAAAGTAAGTTAAGAATGTTTGAAAATGCAGGACTGATCAAGGACAATAAAAAATTTCTTTCAGCTATTGTTAGCTGCATACTTAAAGAAGGATGTGGCACATGGAGTAATTAAGTGACCAGTTGTTTGATTGCAATAATTTACAAATTGAACTGTTGAGACAAGAGGTGATGCTTAGTAGTTCTGAAGCAAAGGGTAGTGGTGCCTATATATGCAGTAAGCAGCTGAGTTTCCAACTACTAAGGAGATGGCAAAACCCCAGAGGCATTGCCAGTGGAACTTGTTAGCTGCATAGGCCGAATAGTGTAGTTCAGGGGTAGGGAACCTATGGCATGGATGCCAAAGGCGGCACACGAGCTGATTTTCAGTGGCACTCGCACTACTTGCATCCTAGCCACCGGTCCGGGGGGCTCTGCATTTTAATTTAATTTTAAATGAAGCTTCTTAAATGTTTTAGAAATCTTATTTACTTTATATACAACAACAGTTTAGTTATATATTAAAGACTTATAGAAAGAGACCTTCTAAAAATGTTAAAATATATTACTAGCACACGAAACCTTACATTAGAGTGAATAAATGAAGACTCGGCACACCACTTCTGAAAGGTTGCCGACCCCTGGTGTAGTTCAAGAGACTTGTATGCTCCTTGGGTAAAGCCTGGGAAATCTGTAAGCTGATTAGCTCTAGTTATTTCTTCTTCTCTGGCCTTAAAAGCACAGGAAGATTAAAGAAAAAAAAACTAACTGTAATGCCTCTTTACAGTTACAAAATTAAATGCTCCAAAATCAGGAAATGTCAAATAAGGTTTTTCTTGAAATATTAGCTTGGCTACATTTCACATATTCTGGTATTGTCAATTCCTCTTTTCATTGCTAAATATAGACTTTCATGTGTTATGAATTATTAATGCATTTCATAGGCTGTGTGCAACATAGACAGTTGATAAGAAATAATTGTATTTGTTTGGTAAAATTTAAGTTAAAAAGAATAAGATCATTTTAAACTAAATAATGCAATGATGGTACATACAATAAAAATTAGAAGAGAGAAAATAGCACTGTGAAAGGAAGAGAATTAAGGAGTATTAAATGTTCTGTTGCACTGCAAGTACAAATTGTAATAGGACACGCTGTTAATGGTAATGTAACCATATGCAAATATGTACTTTTTCCAGCTGTTCTGTTGCAATGTACAAAACAATAAAACAGCACAAAATTCTGAACAGATCAATGTTAACATAAAGAAATTAGTCTGTAGAGCATTTTATTTATTTGTATAAAAAGCATCTTTTCTCCTTTTAAGATGAAATAACTAATTTCTTTAAAGGAAATAGCTTTTCCATGCCTCCACAGTTTCCTCTCTTGGGTCTCGTCTCCCAAGTCTGAGATAGGCCAAAACTCCCTATGCTCTTAGATTTTTGGCTCCTATGGCACTGACAGGTGGGCATGAGTCCCTCACCTTCGTTCCATTATAACTGCCACTTACCCTTCTCTCTAGAACCTATTCAGTTAGTTTCTTATTGGTCATAATAAGCCAGGGACTCTCATTCAACAACTGCATGCCAGAACTTTGGCTCGTACTGTATACTCTTTTAGGACACTCTTTTTACTTTAGAGAGATTCTGCCAATGAACAATATTCAGTTCAGGGGATGTACCTGGAAAATGGAAGGGTCCAAAGTCCTTAGAGGTAAAAGCAACGTGTTTAGTCCTTATCTCTTTTTACAGATATATCCCAGAAAACATTGCCAGGGTTGCATACATGAACAAATATGGAATAATTCACTGGCAAGCAATGATGGTGAGATCTAATATGGCAGTCAAATTGATCTGTTAATAAATTTGTTGCGGTTAATGTGGTTATTTCCCTGACTTTATGGAAATGCTTCCTAAAAGAGAAGCATTGGCCAGGCATTGTGAACATGCTTGCTAACAGAGTGTGTAAAATTTTCATTCCTATTGATTTATTTTTTCTGAAGAAATAGTCTGGATTCTTCCTGGAAATGTAATAAAATGAGGACAATCTGGTTCCAAACGCACACGTTATTTTCTGTTAGTAAATTTGTTTAATTAACATGTTGTATATGTTAGTCTTACAGCTTTGGGTGTAGGCATTATAGAGAAAAATGCTTTAAGTGGGTTATTAGTGCTAGGTAGCTCCAGATGGACAGATTTGAAACTGTTTCCAGTATTCTGCAGAGAACAACAGCACCCTATTGAGACAGAATCATACTTACGAGAAAAGGAGCATTCAAGTTAAGAAAATTTGCTTCCTTTACTTGTTTGTGTCTCCCTTTTTTCCAGTACTTACTTATTCTGCCTCAAACTGAAACATCTACCCTGTGTACCAAATGAAGTAGAAGTTCAGAGTTATGAACACCAGCGTTACAAACTGACAGGTCAAACACACATCTCATTTGGTACCAGAAGTACACAACCAGGCAGCAGCAGAAATAAATTTTTTTTAAAAAAAGGGGAGGGGGGGCAAATACAGTACAGTGCTGTGTTAAACGTAAACTACTAAAATAAAGGGAAAATTTAAAAAAAAGATTTGACAAGGTAAGGAAACTGTTTCTGTGCTTGTTTCATTTAAATTAATATGACTAAAACCAGCAGTTTTTCTTCTGCACAGTAAAGGTTCAAAGCTGTATTAAGTCATTGTTCAGTTGTAAACTTTTGAAAGAATGACCATAACAAACAACCTCCATTCCTGTGTGTTTGTAACTCTGAGGTTCTACTGTATGTACCAACTGCTCTGAAGATAGATGCAGTATTAAGGTTGCTGACATTTCCCATTATAAGGCCTTGTTTTCAGATGCCTATGAATTTGCCATACTTGAACCATTTGGGCTGAAATTTCCCATGTTGGCGGTCTGTATCAGGCTGAAAATTTTTTGAAATTTTCAGCCAAAACAGATCAGCCATCTCTGAGAACGAGATGGGGGAACAATGCCTTGTTTTGCCCACATTTAAAGAAATTGTGGCAATTTTTTTCTTTGATCATCTCTCGTGCCCCGCCCACTTGCTTTGGATTTTGGCCTTGAAGTTTCACAGGGGCTTGGCTTTTCTCAGGGATGTGCCTTTTGCTGCCCTCATGAAAATCTTCCTAAATTTGGTCCAGTTATAAACCTTTGAAAAATCACAATTTGCACGTGTTCAGTGGACAACTGCTAAAGCATAATAGCTTAATTTCCTGAAGTGTCTGGCCACAATGAGCATGCTCTAGTCTGCGGTTGAGCAGGACTTTCCTTGCAGTTGTAACTCTGACTTTGCTGAGCCATGCTGGGTTCTGGTCCAGGCACTGAAATTAACAGCAAGTAGACCAAGTGTGGCCAGCCTGTGTCTCCGGAGCCACATGTGGCTCTTCAGAATATTCAGCTCCCTGTATAGTGCAGTGGACAAACTTTTTGGCCTGAGGGCCACACTGGGGTTCCAGAATTGTATGGAGGGCTGGGTAGAGAAGACCCTTCCCCCTATCCAACCCCCCCTGACTGCCCCCCTCAGAACACCCAACCCATCCTGCTCCTTGTCCCCTGAACGCCTCCTCCCAAACCCGCCATTACCACTCTGGGACCCCACCCTCTACCCAACTCCCTGCTCCCTGTCCTCTGACTACCCCAACCCCTATCCACCCCCACCTCCTGACAGACCCCAGTGACTCCCCCACCCTATCCAACCCCCCCATTCCACATCCCCTGACCCCCCCCCCCCCCCCCGAGCCTCTGCCCCATTCAATCCCTTCTCTTCCCTGTCTCCTGACTGCCCCCGGAAATCCCTGCCCCTTATCCAACCCCCCTCCTGCCCCCTTACCATGCTGCTTACCCCCGCCTCCCCCCTCTCCCAGAGCCTCAGCGGCCCTGGACAATGCTGCAGTGGCGTGGCCCCGGCGGGGCCTTAGCTCTGCCACTTGGCTCGCCGGAGCACACAGCCCCACCCTCTTACCACACTGCTCCCAGTTGCAGCTCAGGCCCTGCCAAAGCCACGTTGCTGCAGCACTGTCCCGGGTTGCTCTTGGACGTGGCGCTGAGGCTCTGGGAGATCGGGGAAAGTGGGGGAGGGGGAATAGCAGGGGAGGAGCTGGGGGTAGACTCCCCAGCCAGGGAGGCTGGGCAAAATTAGCTCGCGGACCTGATGTGGCCCGCGGGCCATAGTTTGCCCACCCCTGCTGTATAGGCATCAACTCCAGAGCTGCAGCTATAGGCACCAACTTGTCAATGTGCCGGGGTGCTCACTGCTCAACCCTTGGCTCTGACACAGGCCCTGCCCATACTCCACCGCTTCCCACCACCTCCCTTGAGCCTGCCATGCCCTTGCTCCTCCCTATTCCCCCCCCCCCCACACACCCAGAGCTTCCTCCATACCATGAAACAGATGATCGGGAGGTGCGGGGAGGGAGAGAGTGGTGCTGATCAGCGGGGCTGTTGGTGGGTGGGAGATGCTGGGAGGAAGCCGATGGGGGGAGCTGCTGGTGTATAACTGTGGCTCTTTGATAATGTACATTGGTAAATTCTGGCTCCTTCTCAGGCTCAGGTTGGCCACCTCTGAGGTAGACTGTCTCTCTTTGTGGACTTTGGGATTGATCCTCCTCTCACTGAAGTAAATGTGTAAATTTCCATAAACTTCACTGGTGCAGGATCAGGCATATTGCTCGATTTTGGCTAGCAAACAACAGCAGAAGACAAGGTAACCATGTGAATTTACTAGAATTACCATTTTCCTTCCTTCTTATTCCCTCCTATTTTTTGTCACACTTGTTGAATATTGTCTTAAATAAGATGAGTTACTATCAGTGAATGTGTGTGGGATCTAACAGCCTAAGTGATTTAGGCAATTTTAAATTTTTTTCCCAGTAATCTTCATGGTAGGAAATGTCTTATTGTGCATTTGTACATTGCCTTGCACAATGAGAGTCTGGCCCTAAATATGGTGCTGCCCTTCAAATAAATAAGTAATGAAGTAGTACCTCACAATTTTCATTCTTTCTCCCTGTTTCTTGATTTCACACTGTTCCTATTCATGAGCCACCTGAGAAGGTTAGGGTGGAAATTTCTTCCAGCTTTTTTCTGTGCAATTCTGTCTAATCTTTAAGATCTGGAATATGAGAAAGGAGGAGGACTGGCAGAATTCATAATGAAATAACATGGCTGAATTTGCTTATACTAATACACAATGATTTGCAAAAGATTTTTTTCTAATGTGACTGGGAATTTCTTTAGAACAGATAGAAAACTTTTGACCTAAGCAATAGGCTATTTTTTTTCCAGACAAGGTATATGGAAACCTCAGTTTATAATGAAGTGCTAATTTATACAACAGCCATTCTGATTTCAATGGGCAAATTCTAAGAAGTTTGCAATCTGAATTACGTAAACAGCATAGTTCTGAATATGTGTGCATTGTTTGAGGGTGTCAGAATAAAATTATGAATGTAGCAAATAAACTCCTAAAATACATAATATTCTTTTGTACAGAAGCTTTCCCTGGCTTCCTAATTATCTTGTTGTAACACATTCCATATTCCATTAATGCATTGGAGAGTCTCATATGGTGCCTGAAATAGACATTTCCCTCATGCTCATTCTTTTGAAGCAATCTGTTTTAATACAAAAAGGACATCAAATATTTTCAGTAACCTAAGAACAGGATAATTGCTCCATGTGATAGTTTACCACTGCCTAGCCAAAGAAGATCATTTTAAATGTGATTGTCTATCCAAATAGAATAGCTGAATTGTTTTTATTGCTTATCTTCTATTTGTTCCAGTAGCAATTTCAACTTGGATAACTCAGAAAGTTGCTGGAGGTTTTTATGCTTGTGTGTGTGTGTGTGTTTGTTTTGTTCTTGTTGTTCTACTTACCCTTGTCCATTCTCCAACCTTTTCATCCTGCCACTATGTAACTCGGCAAGAGTCTGGTTGCATTACCTGTTCATGTGAAGAGATACTGATTTTTGTGTGTGAGATTTGTAATCCTGAAGTTTTCCTTAAACAGATTATGTATACACTTAAGTCATGAATATTAATCCCTAGTTTTATATATGCTAACTTTACTGATTTTCTTTTTCCAGTACTTGTGATTTGAAGTATATTAATTTGTCTTAACACCCTCCCCTCTATATATACACACACACACACACACTAATATTAGTGCTTAGTGTTTTCAACTGGCACCACCTGAAACAATGTGGACAAATAGGGCCTTCTCTAGAAAGATTAATTTAGAGAGGCACTGGCAGACAAATAAGCCGTCTTATCCCAACCCCTTTCGGCATTTGGATGGTATTAGAGACTCTCTTTTCTCTACGTTTATCTGAGGATTGTAAAGGACTTCATGCTACAGAACAGAACCGCTACTTTTATTAAAATGCTTAAGATGCTGTTATAGTATTCCCAGAATTGCAATTGAATGATAGAGTTGTTCATTAGAATGTCAGAGTAAGAACTATGAGACTTACTGCCATGACAATAGTGCCAGACTATGTTAGTGTTCTAAATCCAAAACAAGTGAGTTTCAACTTAACAGGATACTGTACAATGTGTAATCATGTTTGACAATAGTATTTCCACCTTTTAGATTACCAAAATGGATAAACTGCATGATGGAAGTGAGGTCAGAGATAACACAAATTTCTTTATATAGTTGCTTTAAAAACCATTCACTTAAAAGTATTAAAGGGCCTCTAACCACACTCTGAAAATTAATAATTGAATGTAGTGTACCATTAAAATTCTGTGTACAAATAGCAGAATCTTGAAAGTGGAGAGTCTTCTCAACAGTAGACTTCTTTTTATTATGAGTCAAGAAGCATTGATTATAAGAGGAGATTCCAGGTTTACGCATGATGTTGTCCTTTTTACCAAACACTTACCAACCACTCTCTCTCTTATGGGCATGTAGTAGATGATTTAATGGTTAAGTACAGCTAGTAGATGATGTAATGAAGCATGCATGTCAAATGGTCTACACTTTTTTCCGAAAAGGTATATTAAATTTTTTAAAAGCTTATGTAATGCTTGTAAAATATGCAAGATAGGTACCCTGAGAAAAATGAACTCTGTTCATTTAAGGAACACAAACAGCAGTAGAAACTGCAAACGTCCCACTGTGTCTTATCCAAATGTCTCACCCTGACCTTGGAGGAATGAAATGGTATTCAGTCTCAGAGCCAGATCCTCACCTGCTATAAACCAGTGTAGCTCCATGAAGTTATATTGATTTACACTATTTGGGGATCTGGCCCTCCATGCTCATTCAGTACTTGGCTTTTCTGCTGTGGTGGGTTTTTATCGGGTAGTGACCAGTCCACTAGAAACTAGATTAAGAGCAGAAACTCAATTCATTCTGCTCACCAAACCATTTTCAGATAGTAATTATTTTTAGTCACTTTCTACCTGGTCTGGATTTTAACTGATAATTTAGAGGTGAAAGATCCTATGTTTATATATCAATCCTTTTAGCCATCTAGCAACCTGACTTCAGATGCTTGTTCAGTTTGGGTAAAGGCCCAGATGTCCAGATGCTCTCAGAATTAACTAAGTTACTTGGACTCAGATGCATTTGAGAATTTTTAAAAAAGCCAGGCTTAAAAAAATACAAAAATCAAAAACCTGAATATTAATATTTTGACATAAACCATCTGCCTTTTGTAAGTGAGGAATGGCAGACTCAATTATCAGCTCGGCAGTTTCTTGGAATCGGTGCAAATCCCAGAATTACTGATGTTTATGCAATGAAGATAGATGAGTAAGCCTGAGATCAGTTGACCAGAGTTTTTAACAGAAAATTAAGACACATTTCTTAGGGCTGGAGTATTCCCTGAGGCAGGCTACTTCTGCTGGGGGGAAACAAAGCTCCAAGTTTCCCTGGAATTCTTTAATCAGGTGAGCAGGGTTTGATCTGATTTCTGCAGATCTAGTCAGGGATTCCAGTTCATAAACCTGCAGATACCCTATGCCTCTGCAGTGTCTCCAGCCTCCCTCTACTCTTTCAGGATCCCTTTCAACACAGCTCTTATGAGATATTGTGAGCCACTTATGATGGGGTCCTGCAGTGCACATGGTCCCCTACCTACATCACTATTTCAGCTGAGAGCTGAAAGAAGGAAGTGGCTTATTTTTCTAAATTACAGTTCCTATCTACTCTTCTGTTTGGAGAGACAGGGGGGCTTGGAAGCATATTGGAGCTAGTGGTTAGGGAAGCGGGGAGGTAGGTGGCATATTACCTAAACACCTTCATGGCCCTCAGACCTGTAGTTTTATTGGGAGAGTAGCCTCTGGAAACTAACTGTAAAATGTTGGTGAGTAGAAACCTTACACTATCAAATTAAGACAGAAAAAATAAATATGAATGAACACAGCGTCCTTGAGTAGTTTTGTAATATTGCTATTATCATCTTCAGTGAAGAAGTCATAATGTAATCCATACGTTAGCCAGATATTCCATCTTCTTTCAAATTTTCTCAGTGTGTTCCTTTTGTATGAAATGGCCTACTTAAAGAACAGCCATTACCTGCTATTGATGCTGCTGCAGTTCCAGCTTAGTGGCTGTGACTGGTATGCTGATAGCAGTCACAGGAACTATGCTAGAAGTAAGAACCATCTTACCCTGCCTTCAAGCTCTAAGCTAACAGTCTGCTATTAGACAGTGTTCTATAATCATTTGGTTTTTTATCCACATTGCAGTGCCAAAATATGCAACTTTTCTCTATGGGTGCCTTGCAGTATGCCTTCCTTTGATCAATAAGACATAATAATTTAGAGGCACAGCAATAGTGGAGAAGATTTTTCTCCCTAATGGGGAATAGCATGGTTCAATAAGCAGTAGTAGCCTTTTAGAAGCCAATATCCTGTGTGCCAACCTATGTCTGCAAATCCAGGGCAATAGTTTCTGCTGCTTTTCAGTTAATAGAGGCGAGGCAGAATAAACCAGACTTTTTGAAGAGATATCATGATGGTCCCCTCCCTCCGTCTGGTGCTGGTCCTTTAAGCAACTTCTCAGACAGTCTGAAATTCTTCTCTCTCTCTCTCTCTCTCTCTCTCTCTCAAGTTTTAAGATCAAAATCAGGATTAGGTCTCTATTTTGCCTCCAAACTATGTGTACTCCCATTCTAAAATCCAACATTTTCCTCTCATGGCAGATGCTCAAGATGTGCCCCTGTGCTCTACTATTTCCCACTCCCTTATATCAGGGTCCCCCATTCTTTCACCATGACAGAAGCTCTGTGCCCCCCACCACACCAGGGTCACTCAATCTTCACCCTATATCCGGGGTGGTGTGTACACCCCCCATGTTAATGGGAGCCGTCAACCAGTCTACAGACAACTGCAGAGGTGCTTGTAGCTGTGGTTATGCTAACAGAATGGCAGAGGTTCCATGAGTCCCTCATTTTTCCCCTTTCAGTTTTCTGATTTTTCACAAAATCAATACAGTTTGGGCTACTGATGCTTAGAACTTTCCCTGAACTTTTGGAATTGATCGGATGTGTCATTCAAAAAGTTATTACATTACGTACAGACAGACAAACAGAGAAATGCTGTCATGTTGAGTGTAATACCCTTAGAAACTTGGTCAGTTATCTGGTCGGACCTACATAATGCCATTATAAATGTTCACTCAGTAATTCCTGTATCAAGACCATAGTTTAGGTGAAGTATACTGCTAAGGGAGAGACTGAGTGAGGCTAGGCGCTTCTGAAGGGTTGCAGTGGTAGGAGAAGGGAAAGATGAAGGAGAACCAACAATTCCATAGCAAAACAATAAAGGCAGGAGGAAAATCCAGATTCCAAGTGTCAGAGCTGAGTGAATAGTGATGCTGGAAAGCTTTACATTAAAGACTTCTCTCAGCTGCTGCTGCTCCTCTCAATGTTGAGGAGACAGGGAATGTCACTTGGGTTTGGAGGGTCCTTATAGGTCTAGTGGATGGACTGACTTAACTTCAGAATCCTCAGCTGTGGTGTTGGCAGCCTGAGTGAGAGTATTCTTGGTGGTAAGCACTATGAGCTTGATCCAATACCCAGTGAAGAACTTGAAAAAGCTTCCATTGGCTTCCATAGAAATAGAACCAGGGCACTTTTGCTTGTTAATTTTTTGCAGGATTGGACCTTCTGTTGTCAGGGCCTGTAACTCAGCTCCATTTAGGCAAATGTTTACTTAGTAGCACAAACCCATTATATTTTAAAATGCTTTTGTTTTCAGCACACATCTTGTAGCAACCTTCCCTATTTATATCCAGAGGAATTTCAGAGATGTGTGCAGTTAAAAATTTGATTAAGATCCCATAAAGACAAGCTTTCTCATAAAATTTTAAGCACTTCACGATTTTGTCTCCATTTGAAATACTATCAGAATGGCGATTTTTGTGGTATTTTGGTAGCTCCTGGTTGAAATCAGTAAGTACAAGAATGTAAAAATGTTGGGCATGATTCTGATATTCCTGTTGAACAGCCATTTTTAGGCTTGCTTGTTTGGGATTGCTCACATAAGAGCTACTCACTGAGCGTGACAGAATCAGGCACTTACACAAGTTCATTAGGCAAGATTTTGAACCTAAAGAAAACAATAGGTTTACTTCAAGAAATATGAGAGTTTGGTTATTTTATCTGCAACATTTTGCCTACCCCTAATATGGATGTTACTCAAATGTATTTTTAGACAATGAGTGTAAATGATAGTTAGAAGTCATTTTAATATTTAAACCTAAGAAAAATTAGGAGAAATATATCTTGTAGATCACAGTGGGGGAGGTTTAGGTTGGATATTAGGAAAAACTTTTTCGCTAGGAGGGTGAAGCACTGGAATGGGTTACCTAGGGAGGTGGTGGAATCTCCTTCCTTAGAGGTTTTTAAGGTCAGGCTTGACAAAGCCCTGGCTGGGATGACTTAGTTGGGGATTGGTCCTGCTTTGAGCAGAGGCTTGGACTAGATGACCTCCTGAGGTCCCTTCCAACCCTGATATTCTATGCTTCTCTGATCAGGGTTGGGCAAACGTTTTGGCCCCACGGCCACATCTGGGTAGGAAAATTGCATGCAGGGCCATGAATGTAGGGCTGGGTCAGGGGGTTGGGGTATGGGAGGGGGTGAGGTGTGCAGGAAGGGGCTCAGGGCAAGGGGTTGCAGCAGAGGAGGGGTGTGGAGTGTACGAGGGGGCTCAGGGCAGGGGGTTGGAGGGCAGGGTGCAGGAGAGATTCAGGGTGAAGGCTCCGGCCCAGCACCACTTACCTTGAGCGGCTCCGGAGTGGCAGCAGCATGCAGCAGGGCTAAGGCAGGCTCTATGCCTGCCCTGGCCCCATGCTACTCCTGGAAGTAGCTGGTACCACATCCCTGAGGCCCGAGGGTGAGCGGGAGGCAGAGGGCTTCATGTGCTACCCTTGCCTGTGAGTACCTCCCCTGAAGCTCCCATTGGCCGCAGTTCCCTGTACCCGGCCAGTGGGAGCTGTGGAGGGTGGCGCCTGCAAACGAAGGCAGTGTGTGGAACCCTCTGCCCCCCGCCACCCTTCAGGGCCACAGGGACGTGGTGCTGGCCACTTCCAGGATCAGTGTGGGGCCCACGGCGCCATGTTGGTGGCAATCCATGCAAAGCCTTGACGTGCCGTAGTTTGCCCACCTCTGTTGCAGATGCTTAAGTTTGTATAATGTACATTTCTTAATCATTTCATATCTGAAAGAGGAACTATTTTTACATTGTGTTTTTACTTAGACCTGGTAAATTCAAGGCTCCAGAGGATTGTAAAAAGCTAGAAATTATGTACCATTAATTTTAAGAGGTAACAAAAGCTTTTACATAAAAAGCACTGCAACCTACATCAGTTAACAGAGAATGGCAGCTCTTTGTTAGAGATCAAAAAGAACATTTCATGTATCTTTATTAGAGTATGCTAATAGAGATGCAAATATTGGTGCCACATTGCTCATTTCAACTGGTTTATGCCTGAAAAGTAATGGTATAAATAGTTTCTTCAACTTCTTGTAAAGAAAACTCCATTCTAATGAACCTATATAACATGAAACCACAGTGTAAATTACCTGCTAAAAACTATGGGCACAGTCCCACAAACTCACTCCTGTAAGGAGCCCTATTAACTTCAACCTGACTACTCACAGGGACAAATACTTTTGTTTGTGTGGTCCCTAAGAGCCTGTTTCTGGAGGGACATAGACAAATTAATAACATAAGCAGAATATAGCAAAATGAGATTTCACTTGCAGAAATGAAAAATAATTTTGAGAGGGGGGAAAATCTGGAAGGGACAGGAGAAGCCTGTGTTGGGCCATGATTCAGCAAGGTATTTAAGCACATGTCTGATATTAAGTATACGTAGTCCCCTTCAAGCCAGTGGAACCACTCTTATGCTTAAAGTTAGACGTGTTTAAAAACCTTGCTGAATCAGCAACTAAGTGCTTCAGTGCACTTATAATACAGAGTGAACAGCAAATTAGACATAAATTTGGAATTTGTAATAGATTTAGAGCTTCAGATGCACAGGCGTCATGTCACAAAGCAAGGAAGTAACAGTCTCTCCGAATTGCCCTGATATAGCAGTTCATCCCTATTCAGCAAAGCACTTCAGTCCATGTGTAGATGCTTTGCAGAACTGGTCCCTATATGCCCCACGTACAATGGCACCTGAGGTCTGGGCTTAATTTCTGGCTACTATCTGACTAAAAAAATTGATCAGTTAGGGTGAGTTCGGAGAAGAGCAACAAAAATGATGAGAGATGGTATAAGTGATTTATGAAGAAAACATTATAACTTGGCTAGGTGACTGATAGGGGAGGGGAATTATAACAAGCCTACAAATATGTGAAGGTAGTAAACAATAAGAAAGAAGAATTGTATGTGAAACATAGGAATACAGAGAAATGAAGCCAAGAAAGAGCTGAAACCGAGAAAAAGAGAGAGAGAGAGAGAGTTGAGGCTGAATAACAGGAACTTTCTTATTACCAAGATGTACTAGGTTTGTAATAATCTTCCTAAGGAAGTGCTGGAAGCTACATCACTTAGGACATTGAAAACTAAACTGGATAAAACTGTAGAAAATATACTGTCAGGAACAATTCTATACTTCTAGGGCAATGGATTGGGTAAATTTCAGGTCTCTTCCCTCTCTAACTTTGAGATATTCAGTCTTTACTCAGTCAAATTCCTCATTGACTTCACTGGAGTGTTTTGCCTTAGCAAGGACTGAAGGATCAGTGATCAATCCCTATTTTTAAATAATATAAATCATCTATGTTTCTTTCTTGAGTGCTTGCTCATGTTCATTCCATTGTAGGTGTGTGCGTGCTCATCACATGCACCAGAGGTTGAAGTTTTTCCCTCATTGCTGTTTGTAGGGGACTGGTTCTGGTGCCCTCTGGAGAGATGCGCGTATGCACCAGTATAAGGGGCGCTGCTGGTTCCCCACTCCCTCAGTTCCTTCTTACCACCAATGACAGTGCTGGAATGTCTCCTTGCTTCGGCAAGCTTTCCTGTCTCTACTGTGTCTAGTAGTGAATTTGTTGAATATAGTTGTTTAAAGTTGTATAGTTAGTAGTTCCTTTAGTGTTAAGTTAGAATAGTTAGTTAGACCCGTATGGGATTCAGCCTAGGGATGGGGCATGCCCCGGATCTCAGGCTTCAAACTTTGTGACTGTTGCAAAAAACCCATGCCAGTCAGTAATCCCCATAGAAACTGCCTGAAGTTTTTAGGGGAAACCCACATGAGTGACAAGTGTCGCATTTGCAAGAGCTTCAGGCCATGGACCAAAAAGGAGCGGGACATTTATCTCCAAGCGCTCCTTATGGGTCAGCCCTAGCACCAGCCTTGGAGCCGACAAGATCGAACTCTGCTCCAAGCACTGCGGCATCAGCGCGGAGCATGCCGCCAGCACCGACCTTCGACTGGCGCCTATCCCCATTCCCAGTTCTGGCTAAAAAGCAAAGAAAGAAAAGCTTGGAGGTGGCAGTCTACATCCTGTAAAGGGAAAGAGAGAGCTGTAGGAGAGCAAAGACCTGTGTGAGGCAGCTCTTCCTCTCTGGATGGTGGCCAGGCTCTGACTCCCACTGAGCTGTCAAGCCCACTTTAAGACCCACCCACCCAGGAAGCGGCAGAGGCACTCGGTATCTGGCAGTGCAGTCCATACCAGAGGCCTTTCGGGCCGCTACGGGCATACTGTCCCTTCTGATGCCACCCATGCTAGTCGCTGAGGTGCCCTGATTGAAGGGTAAACCTGCCTTGGGACCCTTCCAGTGGCCTCCATCAGTGCAGCACTGCTCCTCACTACAAGTCTACCCCATCAGCGGTCCTCTGAACAGCACCACTAACCCCCAGGCACGGGTCAACTTACCTGGCAGAGTTCCCGGCGTCAGCCCCAGACTCTAGGCAGCGTTCCTCGGGCTCTAGGTGTCAAACAGCAGCAGTCTGGCGCAGACCCCATGGGCATGGCACCAGTCCCCGGAGCCCAGGTACCGGGTCACCCAGTCCACTCTCCCAGCTCATAGCACTATTCTGGAGCGTCGAGACGACAATATCTATCATGTTGGTCTTCTTGCTCCCGATCTATGGAATGGCACCACTCTGTAAGCATGGGGCATTGATTGCCTGGGTACCATCACTGATATGCCAAACACCGCTTCCAGTCACTGGGGTTGCGACACCGAGAGCCATCGCCCCCGTACAAGTCCTCAGTAGAGATCGGTAGCCAGAACCAATAGGATTCAGGTTGACAGGCAGCCTTGGTACAGTCCTGATCCCCCAGACAAGTCTCTCCCTCTTCGGGCTTGGACAGCGAGGAGGAGACCCGGTCTGTAGGCCAAGGCCACTCACCTGGGGCATCAGCATTCCCCCCAGGCCACCACTGGTAGCATGGCCCTAGGGCCAGTGTATGGCCCCTTGGCAGCTATGAAACCCCTCGGGGTTTCCCTACCCATCACAGGCATAGGTTGGTCTCAGTGGCATCTGGAAGATGGTCTGTGACAGTCTTCTGCCCACCCCCTGACTTGGATGCAGAGTCAGAGGAGGCTCCGTAGAGCCAGCTATCCTCTCCTGAGGCTTCCCTAGCAGAAGCAGCACAGTTGGCAGACCTACCTGTACCTGCCTCCTCTTCATCTTCGCCCAATGAGGCAATAGCGGGACCCTCTCACTTGGTTCTCTGGGATGATGTAAGTGCCCACCAGGAGCTTTTAAAGAGAATTGCCTCAAACCTGAGGCTGAAAGCCAAGGAAGTGGTGGAACCCTCAGTCGTCTTGTTTGATGTGCTAAGTGCAGCAGCTTCCTCCCAGGTGTCATTGCTGGTGCACAAGGGAGTGGTGAAAATTACTAAGGACCTAAGGCAGACACTCTTCTCTTTGTCCTCAGTCTCCAAGTGGGCACAAAGAAAATACTACATCCATGCTAAGGGGTATGAGTATTTTTATATCCACCCTGCCTTCTCTGACTCTCACTGGTTTTGTTGGCAGCCAATGAGCATGATAGACAGGGCCAACTGGAATTACCACCCAAGAACAAGGAGGCAAAGAGGCTCAATCTCTTTGGTAGAAAAATTTATTCTACATCCAGCTTCCAGCTCAGAGTGGCCAACCATCAGGTCTCACTTGGCCATTATGATTTTAATATTTGGCAGTCGATGGCCAAGTGTACAGATTCGCAAAAGTCAAGAGGAGTCTACGCCACATCCTTGACCTCCAGACCCTCAACAAGTATCTCAAGAAGTAGAAGTTCTTCATGGTTTCCTTGGCCTCCATTATTCCTTCCCTGGATCTGAGAGACTGGTACACCACCCTGAATCTGAAAGACACGTATTTTCATATATATCAATATTTCATAGACACAAACAGTTCCTACGTTTCATAGTTGGGACTGCCCATTACCAATTTGCAGTGCACCCTTTTGGCCTAGCAACATTGCGAAGGGTGTTTACAAAATGCATGTTGTCTGAGGTCGGCCGCCATCAACGTCAGGGTATCCAGATTTACTTGTACCTTGACAACTGGCTCATCAAAGGCTGCTCCAGGGTCAAGGTCAGCTCAGTGTAAAGATGTTGCAAGCTGCTTGTCAAAGCTCTGAGCCTGTTGATAAAAAACAGAAATCAACGTTGATCCTGGTTCAATGGATAGAGTTTATTGGTGTGGTGCTCAACTCTATCCGAGCCAGAGCATTCCTGCCAGAGGTCAGGTTCAGGGAAATGTCAGATCTGATTGCCAGCATCACTGCCCTCCACTTACCACAGCTGGGGTCTGTCTCAGACTATTGGGGCACATGGCAGCATGCGCATACGTTGTCCGACATACAAGACTCAGTCTGTGTCCCCTCCAGCTGTGGCTGGCGTTGGTCTACTCTCTGGCCAGACATCACCTAGACAAGCGTATCTCAATCCCGCCGTGGATACTTATCTCTCTGCAGTGGTGGTCCAACACCATCCTGGTGTTGGAAGATGTGCTGTTCACAAGCCTGCAACCCACGGTTTCTCTGATTTCGGATGTATCTGACCTCGGTTGGGGAGCGCATCTTGGTACACTGGACTCAAGGGTTATGGTCTTAAAAGGAGCTTGCCTTGCATTTAAACGTCAGGGAGCTCCAGGCTGACTTATGGTGTCTTCCTTCTGCAACAGTCTGGCCAGGGGGTGCAGGTGTTGACAGACAACATGTCCTCCGTGTTCTAAGTCAACAGGAAGGGCGGAGCTTGATCATCGGTTCTGTGCCAGGAGACCCTACATCTGTGGGCCTTCTGCATCCAGTATGCAATCCACGTGGAAGCTTTGCACCTACCTCTCCAGTGTCCAGAATATGCAAGCCAATCCCCTCAGCAGGTTCTTCATCTCTCACCATGAGCTGTCCCTTCACTTGGAGGTTGTCAAAATGCTTTTCCAGAAGTGGGGAGCTCCCAGAGTGGACCTGTTTGCCACCATAGAGAACAAAAAGTGTCATCAGTTTTGTTCTCCTCGAAGCCTTGGCAGAGGCTCACTATCCGAAAGGCATACATCAGGTCCCCTGTCTTGGTCAGGGGACCTGATGTATGCCTTACTGCCAATTCCACTCATCAGCAAAGTCCTCTGATAAATCAAGAGGGACAAGGCACTGCTCATTATGATTGCCTCAGCATGGCCTCACCAGCATTGATTCGGCATGCTCAAGGACCTGGCTGTTGCAGCCCTGTGGACATTTCCCAGCCATCTGAACCTACTCTTGCAGGATCATGGTCGACTCCTGTATCTGAACCGTGCCTCTCTCCACCTCACAGCTTGGATGCTGAGTGGCGGGATCCAAAGGAACAAGCCTGCTCTAGTCAGGTACGGCAGGCTCTCTTGGAGAGCAGAAAGCCCTCCACCAGAAAAACTTACCTGGCAAAGTGGAAACATTTCTCCTGTTAGATGTCAGACCGGAATATCTCCCCTACCCAGTCATCTCTGCAGTCCATCCTGGATTACCTGCTTCACTTAAAGCACCAAGGTCTCGCCTTCTCTTCAGTCAAGGTACATCTGGCTGCCATATCAGCCTTCCATCCTTCCATCCAGGGTAGATCAGTGTTGTCGCATGAGATATTGATGAGGTTCCTGAAAGGCCTTGAATGACTCTTTCCACCAGTCTGGGACCCGGTTCCCCAATGGGACCTCAACGTTGTGCATTCCAGGCTCACGGATCCACCCTTTGAGCCTATGGCTTCTTGTTCCCTTTCCCACTTGTAAAGGAAGGTTACATTCCTTATATCTATTACCTCAGCTAGACGTGTCTCCACAAATTAAAGTCCTCACTTTGGAACCCCCAGAACACAGTATTTTACAAGGACAAGGTCCAGCTGCGGCCCCATCCAGCCTTCCTGCCAAAGGTGGTGTTGCACTTCCATGTCAGCCAGGATATCTCCCTGGTGCATGTCCCTATTCAAGATATCTGCAGGGCTGCAACGTGGTCTTCGGTACACACATTCACAACGTATTATGTCATCACCCAGCAAGCCAGAGATGATGCTGGATTTGGCAGAGCTGTGTTGCAATTGACACATCTGTGAATTCCTAACTGCCTCTGATGGTACTGCTTGAGAGTCACCTGCAATGAAATGGACATGAGCAAGCTCTCAAAGAAGAAAAGATGGTAACCTTTTGTAACTGCTGTTCTTCAAGATGTGTTGCTCATATCAATTTCATGACCCACCCTCCTTCCCCTCTTAGAGTTCTGGCAAGAAGGAACTGAGGGATGGGGAAGCTGGGACACTCCTTATACCAGAGCATGCGGCTTATTTCCCTTATACTGGCACATCCCCTAAGGATACCACTAAGGGAAAAACTTCCAACATCAGTACATTTGGCAAGAACACACACCTACAATGGAATGGATGTGAGCAACGCATCTAGAAGAACAACAGCTATGAAAGGTTAGTCTTTTCAGAGCTTTTAATAACATCTCTGCTTGAAAGTAAACAGCCCTTTCTATCAATTTAGATAACTTTTTTTTCAACAGAACACTGTTCAAACAGACACTTTAAATAACACTAAAATGTGAGTCACAATTATACAGAAAAAAGGCTTCAGTAGACAAGGCAGCATGTTATTTATGGATATTGGCAGGCTTGTGCAACAAGCCCGCCTTCTGAGGAATTTTGTTGTTTGCAAGGGAAGAAATCCATATAGGAAGGAGCTCAGCTAGTAATAATGAGCTGATTATTACTGCCTGTCTGACTCAATATGTGACACATTTTAACTCTTCTTTAAAGCTGAAAAAAAGTTGGTTGTAATCATCAAATTAAAATTCTGTAAATATTTAGCAAATTCAAAGTGTCTGGTTTGGGGCCTTAGTATAAAACTTACTTTGGAAAGCTAAAAGGCTGTTATTTAGAATTATGATTTATTTTAATATGGCATAGAATGATTGATCACCTTTTTCAAATGTCAGGTTAAGCTACGTCTTTTGTGTCTTGCATAAGAAATTTAAAACTAGTCAGCCACAAAAAGCTTTAATAAAGTAATTTTTTTGACACTGTCTACTGTTTAATCAAATGTGTCTGAAGCCATGGTTGTAATAATTAAAGCAATTGTATGTCACTGTGGATTAATATATAGCAATTGCATAATTAACTTCTATGTTGTGTCAGGTTTCCTAGTCACAGACCTTTGTATGCTGGATCTCAGTTCTTCTGTAGGTGTCTGACATTATTTATTATTTCATTAGCATCCAATTTCCTTCTTGGATTCAACAGTAAGGTCAGTGCAATGAGCTGCGTAGACTGTGTGTCTTATTCTCCCTCCCTTCCTCCCTCCCTCCTCTTCTCTCCATCCCCAGCATAGCCACTCATTTCCCTCATTTCTGGCATGTCATAATTTAATATTTAGCAATTATGGCTTGGAACCAAAGGAATATTTTTTTCTTAATCATTCTGCCTTTAGGGGGTTCCTTTCACGTTTCTGAGGAAAAAAGGAAGTCTTTGGTCACTGGGGGTAAGTGCTTGTGTTTTCTTTGTAAAGATAGCTCTGTTGTTAAGGCAAGACACTGTGTGTTGAATTCTAATTCCTTTGTGCAAGAGCCAGCCTGTTTTAAAGCAATCCAATGACTGGAGGTGTTCAGTATGATTAATAGTGCTACAGTTCTGTGATTGACTAGGTTGACTGTGCTTTCTGTGTGTAGAATTCTAAAAGTTGATACACTGTTGATGAGTAACAGTGAAGTTTAATGCTGTAGTGTAGGTGGGAACTGAATATCTTCTCTATGCTAACCAGCTTTTGTCTGGGGTTACATTACATTTCTTAGCTGCTGTGAAGTTCAGGTACTTTTTCTTTAAATATTTATTGTTACTGCAGCACAATGCTACCCATTTTAGATCAGGTTTGTGTCTCTGTGATGATTTTTTTAGAATCAAGTTGTAAAATTGACATGTGCATTTGAAAAGTAGCTATCTTCAAGTGGTAGATGAATATCTATGGAATTTAACTGTTGTGTGTTTTAATTCAGAGAATTTAATTCTTTGATAAGGTTATCATGTAATTTCATCAATGATAATATATGATGATAGATTTGATAAAGCATAACTTCTGAGGTTTTATTTCTGGCTTTAGAGATTTTGGATTTAAATTAAAACTAGATTAGTTATCTATCTCTGTCAAGATTACAATGAGCTTTTGTTGTGATCCATCATAGGGCTTTTGTGTGATATACTGTATGCAGAAGCTGTTAACAGAAAGAATAGATTAATGCTGTGAGGAGAAAATGTCATCAGATAAACACAGGTCTTAAAAAGCAATTTCAAATGGCATAGTAAGTTATATATCGTTGATACATTTTTAGTCTTTTGGGGGTGGAGAAGAACTTGTAATCAAAAAATAATTTATTAATTCTTGACTGTGCTTAAATTAAAACCAAGGTACTTCCAAAATGTTTTGAAATCAAATTATTTGAATGGGCTCTCTAGAAAAAAAAATAATGAGCTCTGGATAATCTGCAGGATTTTTAGTAGTGTTACCAGAAAACACTGCAACTGTCCCCTTTTGAAGTCTATGTATGTCTGTTATGTGTAGTAATTTTAAATGATATATCTAATACAAAGATATAGATATATAATACAGATAATGTTGCGCGTGTATTTTCTTTTTAAAATTACGCTACATATTCAGCAGCGTCAGTAGAAGAATGAATGTAAGGAGCCATCAGATTCCTCTTGGTTAAGACCATAACAATAAAACTGGGGATATATGTGCAATATATCTCTAGGTATGTGACTTATTATTTGTGTTGATGTATGCTTGGCATATTATGAATTTAATTATTCTTTCATTCTTGCCACAGTAATATATTATTAGATCTTGTGCCCATTTTTGGAAGCCATCCCTTTTGTTTGAGTAAACTATTAGAGCGAAGGTCTTTTATGTGTTTCTACTATAGTTTAGTGTGGTATCTTCAATATCTGAAAAAAATGTCTTACCATTTTCTGCCTTTAATATTTTCATTTTGCCATGAAGCTTTATAATTATATTGGCTTATCTAGTTTCTAACTGTATTAATCTTTAAAGTCTCAAATAACAGTCTTACATTGTAGATTACATAAAAGTAGGTGTGGACCAGAACTCGAATAAGATGATAATGATTAAAAACAATTATTGCATAACAAATTGAAACTCATTTACATCCAGTTTAGGATACTGAAATCCAGAAATGAAAAGAGAGAAAAACCTCTTTAATTATGGATTTTTTTAAAAAGTAGCCATATTTATACTTGAAGTCAGAAAATAATCTAAGAGAACAGCAACAAATAGCATTCCCACTTAACAAAAATGTGGACGCTGTTCATCTTATCTGAAGCATTTGCAGGTGGTGGTGTTAAAAAATTGGAGGGCTTTGTGCTGAATGCTCCATCCTAATAGCAAGGGTAAGAAGGACATTCAGTATATATCTCAGCATTTACTGTTTACAAAGGGTCAGTGCAAAGTCCTTCATCTTGCAGAACTCTTTACACTGTAGAAGCCCATCATAGTCCTGAGATGGGGTGTATAGGTGAAGTCGAAGCAAAGTTGATCTTCCACATGTCCTGTCCACTGAGAATTTGTGCTCAGTACGAGTTCCTAATAGGTCTGCACAGAAGGGAGAAGTTTAACTTACACTTAAGGTGTAGCCCTCTCTTCCCGCCCGTATGAGCCCAAATCCAGTGATCTAGAAATCCTCAAGTCTCCACAGGCGGCATGGCAGGGAAACAGCTTCTGTTCATGCTTATACACTTGCATGCAGAAGAATTTAAAGTATAAATGTCCTAGTAACACTAGTTGAAGTAAAGCGCAGTTATAGGACATGAGCCCAGTACTGGTTTGTTAGACATATCATTTTAACTTTTAAATGTGGTTAGCACACTACTAAATTACACACCCAATTTGAGTGGCTTAGTATAATACAGGTCTCTCCAAAGTGTAAAAATTATATAACTTCAGTGATAGCTTGGTACTAAGCACTGTGGAGCTGCTCTGGCAAGATATCAGAATTTGTCCCTAAATCTGAGGCAGCGATAGTAACATTACACAATAAACCCTTGGCTGCGAAGTTTCCTGTAATGTCATGAATGTTACTTCAGTACTTGTATAGTAGAATATTTTGAAAATTAAGTTAATCACTAAAACTTGCAATTTTTGGTGAAACTTTATATTTCTTTTACTAAATCATAGATAATAGTCATGTGGGGTTTTTGGGGGTGAGAGGAGTAGATTCCTAAAACTTCCACTGTTTCAAAGAAGAGACTTTGGGTTTCATATGCTAGCAACTTTCAGAGTATCCCAAAATGCTTTATAAAGCAATCGGTTGGGTACTGGTTGTGCGTGACTGTGTAGGCAGACACAATGGCTGTTATATATTCTATTGCTATTTTTTGGAAAATCTATATTAAATTTGATTGTCACAAACCTTGAAGTGTAACATTCTGCTAGCAGTCAGAGAATGATTGATAGAAAACTGGGGATGTCCAAGGCATTACTGGACTGTGTATTTTAAAACATAGGTAGGAAGAATTATGGCAATATTAAGACAGAAAAATATAAGCCTGAGTTAAATCCGTTAAAGCAAGAACATTCAGTGCTACATTTTCAGCACACTGCGGAGGGATATAGATATATGACTTTCATTAACATTAAGGAAATACTGTCAAGGTTCCCAAATGGAACTTAATCAGAAGTAACTTGTTAAAAGTCCTCTTGATCCAGAAGTTTCTATGAGTAGTCAGATAAATGTTCACAAGGTTGAAAATCAGACCCAAAGAAATCCCTTCTTCACCTAAATGTGAAGGTATTTTAATCTTGCCAGTATTAATGACTTGATTGGATGTAATGATCTGAACCAAAATAGTTAAGGAAAGCTATAATAACACTTCTGTCTAATTTCTTCACAGGTGTGCTAGCCCTCTGGTATCTCAAAATGCCATTAGTGAAAAGAAACATAGATCCCAGGCACCTGTGTCACACAGCACTGCCCAGAGGCATCAAGAATGAACTGGAATGTGTCACCAATATCTCCTTGGCAAATATAATTAGACAACTGAGTAGTCTAAGTAAGTACATTGCGCTATTAACTTTACAATTCATTTCAAACTAAAATGTCATTTGCTTACAGTTTTTATAGATGAAACAGAACCACATTTTCACATTTAAAATGAAACAAAAAAGCCTTATTTCTCTATCAACCTTGTATTACACAAACTGCTCTGAACTTTTTCTTATCTTGTAAATTTAGTGCTGGTGAAAGGTGCTGACTAACAGTTCTGGAGACGTAAGCCTCCACAAAGCAGGTAGATAACAGGCAAGAGCACTCTTGGCTTTTCCAAATTTACAATGTCAATGTCTCTGCCTTAACATTACTGACTGAGCGAACAGTAAAGTTAGCATCAGAAGTGAACAGCACAGTTAACACGCTTGAAAATATTGCTGCCATGTGTGGAGGAGCTGTCTCTTCTGCTTCTATCATCCCAACCGCTTTTCATCATTCCGTCCCCCTTATTGATTTCCACTTTATACATGTTCTCCCCCTTCTACTGGGAATTGTGTCTCTTCAAGGGGCAAAAAATTCTGGAAACTTGATATCAAGAATAAGGAAGGTATAGGAGTTATTATGGACCCTTGTAACTGCTCCTATTGTAGTTGGTGATTATTTTATCATTGACTTCAGAGAGAGCAAGATTAGGCTAAAAAAGGATCTTTCCCAGTAACAACCCTCAAAGGTGTTCAGCTATATGGCACTACAGTTGGTCAAAGATAACAATAAGACATGGCCTTCTTGCCATATAAGTCAGTATTGGTTAACCAAATGCAATTTTTGAGTAAGTAATAGGATATAATTGGACTTACGTTGAAGTGTAATTATCATGTGGTCTTAATGTATGGTTTGTTAGGCTTGAAGCTGATAATGGATGGTATCAAGAAAGCTGAGGTGTTCAATGCCTAGATTACTTCAGAATTCACTTAAGGAACTAGCCCAAGCAATCTTGAAACTGTTAGTGATTATCTTCGAGAACTCCCAGAGGATGGGCGGGGTCCCGGAGTAGTGGAGGGGGCAAACATAGTACCTGTCTTTAAAAGGGGCAACAAAGAGGACCTGGGGAATGGTAGACCAGTCAACCTACCTTCAATACTTGGAAAGATACTGGAACAAATCATTAAACAATCAATTTATAAGCAATTAGAGGGTGATAAGTAATAGCTAACATGGATTTGTCAAGAACAAATCCTGCCAAATCAGCCTAATTTCCTTCTTTTACGAGGTTACTGGTCTAGTGGCTAGGAAAAGCCGTAGATGTATCTCCTTTTTAATAAGGCTTTTGACATAGTCCCACATGATAATCTCATAAGCAAACCAGGGAAATGTGAGCTAGATGAAATTATAAGGTGGGTGCATAACTGGTTGAAAAACCATGCTCAGAGTGGTTATCAATAATTTGCTGTCAAACTGAGAGTATGCATCTAGTGGGATCCTACAGGGGTCGGTCTTGAGTCCAGAGCAGTTCAGTATTTTCATTAGTGACTTGGATAATGGAGTAAAGAGTACATTTATAAAAATTACAAGTGAAACCATGCTGGAAGAGGTTGCAAGCACTTTGGAGGACAGGATTAGAATTCCCCAAAATGACTTGACAAATTGGAGAATTGGTCTGAAACCTGCAAAATAAAATTCAAGAAAGAGAAGTGCAAAGTATTATACCTAGGAAGAAAAAATCAAAAACACAACTACAAAATGAGGAATAACTGGCTAGGCAGTAGCATTGATGAAAAGGATCTTGGGATTATAGTGGATCACAAACTGAATATGAACCAACATTGTGATGCAGCTATGAAAAAGGCTAATGTCATTCTGGGGTGTATTAACAGGAGTGTCATATGTAAGACATGGGAGGTGATTGTCCCACTCTGCTTGGTGCTGGTGATGCCTCAGCTGGAGTACTGTATCCAGTTCCGGGCACCACACTTTAAGACAAATATGGATAAATTCGAGAGAATCTAGAGAACAACAACAAAAATGATAAATGGTTTAGAAAACCTCACTGTGAGGAGAGGATAGAAAAATGGGCACATTTTGTCTTGAAAAAAGATGACTGAGGGGGAGACCTGATAACAATCTTCATGTATCTTAAGGGCAGTTATAAGGAGGGTGGTGATTGACTGTTCTCTATGTCCACAGAATATCGGACAAGAATTAATTGGCTTAATCTATAGCACAGGAGATTTAGGTAAGATATTTAGAAAGATTTCTTTAATACACTGACAGTTAAGTTTTGGACTAAACTTCCAAAGGAGGTTATGGAATCACCATCAGATTAGAAAAACACTTGTGAGGGATTGTTGGCTCAGTGCAAAGGAATGGAATATATTATCTGTTGAGGTCCCTTCCATCCCTACATTTCTGTGATTAAAGAAAAAGTTTGTTGTTTTGTAAAGTTTGTGTAGTTTCTAAAATGTAATTATAATATAACTACTTTGAATTACTACTTTAATTATACTACAAAGGCAGAGGAATAAATAGCATTAAAGATGATAAGCAATGAAGATTTCTTTTGCGTTCTCAAATATTTGTTCTATATTTATTTTAAATGAATGAATACTTCACAAGGTTTAGAACCCTGCAGGAGCCTTTCTGAAAAGACTGCCTTTTCCCTGGAGCCATAGCAGCGTTAAAGGGCTGTCAAGTGAACCAATGTGGCGCTAGTTTGAACTGCCAGTATTGTAAGTGCTTTTTAACCACTAGGGCACTAACATTTTCCAGACTGCCAGCCCAATGAATTCTAAAGAAGGCATACATATATATTCGTATTCTTAAAAGGATAAAGGACTCTCAGCTCCATCATGATCATTGAACCTGAGGTACATTTTAATTTAATTGAAAAATTAAATGCTATAGAAAATGTATCTATTTTTTCCACTATTCTAATTTGGCCTTTGGTTGCACAGTAATATGACAGATGGGGCTGGTGATTTCTAACCAGTCTTGTGGCTTTTAAAAAGTAAAATTTTTGCTATCTGTACTCCTTTCCCTCCCTCTTTGAGGAGGATTCCAGACAACCAGCCTGATTCTACCAGGAAGCCAGGAGGCAAAGATTAGGGAAAGGCCAAGGATATAAAAACGAACTCCACTTCCCTTACCTTAGATCTTTCAGTGTGCTTTGCTTTCTCTCCTGGAAGTATAGAGCCTCAGCTCTTTGAATGAAGCTCTTTTACCTCTAGCACAGTGGTCACCAACCCATCAATTGCAATCGACTGGTCGAACCTGGGGAGACTCCCAGTCAACTGCGATCTCCAGTTGCAGTGGCACAGTGGGGCTGCCTGCTGCTAAGGCAGGCTCCAGGCCTGCTGCAGCTCCACACTGCTCCCGGAAGTGACCAGCACACCTCCGCATCGCTGGAGGTGGGGAGGGCAGAGGTCTCCTGCTTGCAAGCACCACCCTGCAGCTCCCATTGGCTGGGAACGGGGAACTGTGGCCAATGGGATTTTGGGGGTGGTGCCTACGAGGGGACGGTGCAAAGAGCCAAATGCCCCCGATTCCTCCCCCAGGGTCCACAGGGGTCTGTTGGCCCCTTCCGGGAGTGGCGTGGGGCTGCGACAGGCAGGGAGCCTGCCTTAGCCTCGCTGCGCTACCGACGGAGGTAAATGCTTCCCAACTGGAGGCTGCACCCCCCAGCCCTGATTCCCTCCTGCAGCTAGCACCCCATGCCTCCTCCTGCACCCCAAGTCCCTGCCCCAGCCCTGAGCCCCCTCCCAGAGCCAGCAGCACCGCATACTCCCTCCTGCTTCCCAGCCTCAGCCCTGGCCCCCCCTCCCAGAGCCAGTACCTCACATCCCCTCCTGTACCCCAACCCACTGCCCCAGGCTCAGCCCAGAGCTCCTTCCCACACTACAAACTCTTCGGCCACAGCTCAGAGCCTGCACCCCCTCTCAATCCCCAAGCTCCTGCCCCATTGAATATGAGTGAGGGTAGGTGAGAGCAAGTGATGGAGAGAGGGGGGATGGAGTGAACAGGGTGGGGTTTTGTGGAAGGGGCGGGGTCTCGGGGAAGGGGCAAGGTAAATCCTGGGTTGCCCTTACATTCAAAAAGTGATCTTGGGCATAAAAAGGTTGAAGACCCTACTGCTCTAGCTCTTCCTCAGAGATCAGAAGAGAAGAGCAAGGACAACTTCAAGAAAAGGGAGACGAAGAAGAGAGATAAGAACAATAAGGACCCAACTAAGAAGGCCAGAGAGAGTACTGTCTGGTGACCTTAGGCTGTGCATGTTCCCAGTGCCAAAAAAAATCTTGAAGAGCATCCACCAGACATTCCTATCCTGATGATGCAAGCCCGTATCAGAGAGAACCCTTCATGTGATTCCTGCAAACTCCTATTCTTCAGAAGGAATATGGCTTTACTTTTCAGACTCCTGATTCTCTCTACCTGCAAGGATTTGATCCCAGCTTACTGGTCTCCAATGGGTTGAATTCAAGTGTTTTTGAGTTCAGCGCTACTTCTGCTTCAGATTCCATTCAATCATTAAGCCTAACTCTGGTGGCCCCTTCAGCTTCTTCTGCTCTCTCTTGTTTCCCAGTGCCAATTGTAATACTCCTGCTTGGAGCTCTTTTTCTCCCCTCTCTTTATCCCCTCCTTGGTAGTTGGATGCAGGGCTTTGTTGTCCCACAAACCAATGGCTCAACCCCTATCTAGGGTTTCCCTTTTTCCTGTCTGTCGGATAGCTGACGTCTGGCAGGTCTGTACTGAAGATGGCTCTCTGTAACAGTAAGTGCTGATGCTAGCCTGCAGCACAATATATGTACTATGAGATCCTATCTGCCTTCAGTTGTGTCTGAGCAACCCAAACTCTGGTTTGGTTTGGTTTGGTCTTTCCTTGTGGTTTGAAACATGAGTGTGTGATGTAGTTCAGCAATCATTTCGCAAAGCTACCTCTAAGTCCTCAGATGCTCATACACTGTTTCTCCCTTCCCTGCAGTTGACATTAAGTGTCTTCTCTCACCAGATGTGAATGTAGGAGCCAGGATTTCAGGACTTTCTGACTAATAGAAATTTCTGTTTGTTTCCCAGTCACTGGATGCCCACTTGCCTAATCAGTGGTGTGCTGTCCCTCTGATTTTCTGCTCTGACCCACGTTCACTCTGTCTGTTGGTTCAATTAGAGCTTCTCTTTGGTCTCTTGGTCACTGGTAGGGGATTCATCTTCTCTCCTTTGACCCTTATTGGCAGCCAGCAGCTCAGATTTTCTGATTTGGACATGAGTTCGGTCCTCTGTCGGTTAATTAAGAGTTTCTGTATTCCCTTCAGGCCACTGGGTGAGGTTAACCCAGTCCCCATCCTCACTGCCAGGCTTCCTGCAAATTTTCTTTTGTGGCTTTCTTTTCTATACTTCCTACCCTTTTGTGCAAAAGGCTCTCTGGAGTGCTCTTATCATTGATCTTCCACAGCACACCCCTTTAGCTACCAAGACTGTAAGTCTCCCTTATTGTGCCATCATGAAGATTTCTCAAGATTCCTTTACACTCACTCTGGTACCCTTTTAAAGCCATTCCCGCTGCCCTCAGTGGAGGGAACTCCCTTAGTGTATTAGTTTGCCTGCAGATCTCATGCCAAGGTTCCTTGATTATGATTTTGGACCACAGATCTCTTGGTTTGGGTGCCTTCAGCAGACATTGGGGGAAGGAATTTGGTTATATATTGTTCCTGCTTCCTTTGATTCCATGGATACTGTGCAAATTCCAAGTGGACAGGGCAGTTTCCATCCTTTTTATTCTCGGGTGGACTAAGATGCCCCAACCTTCAAGCTTCTCGACCTGCCTATGGAACATATATGGGCCTCTCAGTCTGTCCTGATATTTTTCTCCAGAGGCCCGTCCTCTTCCTCAGTTCGATCCCATTAAGCCCCCTGGCCTGGAATATGAACAGAGCAGTTACAGAAGAAGGCTTCTCCCCTGATGCTGTAAATACGTTGTCTAAGTAGCCACAATCTCTCAACCAAGAAGCTTCATGAAGATTATTTATGACCTTTTCTGTTAGAGGAATCACACTCACCAGTTATTTTGCTCCAGCAAGTCTTTGAGATAGATTTAGCCATATTTAGTTCCTGCCTTTGAATTCAGGTTTAATCCGTCACTGCATTCTGAGATTCGATGGCTCCAAGTTTTTCAAGTCCTTTAGAGAGACTAGTTTTCAGAACATCATCCTTGAATAGTACTTGCCTTCTGTTATTCAATCTGTGAGTACATGCATGAAAACTCTCCCTGCATCTGTTGATGGCGAGAATTGTTCTTTTAGTCATTATAACTCTAGTTCAACATGTTAAGGAATTAAGCTCTCTAGTTATCAAAACCCTAAGAAACTGGTTTTGCAGTTGCCTTTGGAGTTCCTTTCTATATGGCTTATTCCTGGGGGACTTCCGCACCAAAAAAATAAAATTTCGGCACACAATATTTTAAAATTATGCTTATTTTATTTGTCAAAATAACACAATATAATCACACCGGTTTCAATTATTCTGGTAATTTATTTTAAAATACCTGTCAGCAAGTATATCTGTAATAGTACAGACAAAAAAAATCATGTAATTTTGTTTGGAAAAATAGATTCCTTACTAGGCATATTAATAATACAGAACGTTGAGTAGTTCATTTAAGCTGCAATACAGAAAAGTATTTTCTGCACCCCTCAGAAGCAGTGTAAAGGCTTGGGTGAGTTGGGGTAACAGAAGACTGAGGGAGAGGGAAGGATCCTGGGAGTAAACCTGGAGGATTGTTGGATTTGGGTGGGAGATGTATGGAACAGATTTTGGGGTGGGAGGAGATAAGGAATTCTTAGGGAGTTGGGAAGCCTCCCCCATGCAGACCCTGGCTGACCCCTAGTCTCTCCCATTCAATCAGGCACATCTTCCCCATCCCCATGTAGTCCTGCAGCACCCCTCCCATTCAGCTGCTGGTTCAGTGCTATCACCCCACTAGCTCCTGAGCCCATGCCCCAGTCTGTTTCCCCCACTAACCCTTCTGAACCCTAGTCTGTGACACCCCACCCCACATCAGCCCTGTGTGCCCCATTCTGTTTGTCCTAAGTTGGCTCTGGCAGATATGGGCTGTGATGAAAACAGCCGGCTACTGGCCATACTAGTGCTACGGCGGCCCCTGGTGGGTGAAGGACAGAATTGCAGCACTTCTCAGGTAGAATGTATTTTCTGTGGGGAAGAAAATTCTGCACTGAATATGATTTCTGCATGTGCGCAGTGGCACAGAATTCCCTCAGGAGTAATGGCTTTATACTTACATGTAAAGGTCCTGTTAGCTGTCTACCCATATCTTTCCTCTGCTCTTGAGAACAGATTATACACTCTGGATGCTGAGAGAGCCATTGCAGAGACAAGAAACTCCTATTATGAAATTCAGAATTTCAGTACTTTAAATTAAACTGATGTGTATTGTGGTTTTGGTTAGATAATTTATGTATAGTTTTGTTCTGAGTTCATGTAGATATTACAAAGAAAGCAAAGAGTCAAAGCTAAATAAAGATACGATACAACAGGTGTTTTATGACATTATAACATGAGAGCAAATCTGTTGTAGTGTTGGTTTTAATAAAGCATTTTTATTGAAAAAATTAGAAGTCAGAAGAGAGAAAAACAGCAACAATTGAGAAATTAGGATGATATGTATGTAATTCTCTGCTTGGGACAATTCTCAAAAGAAACTGAAACAGTGCTAGAGCCCTGTTTGCTCTAGCACATCAGTCTCTGCAGTGATGTTAGTAATGCTAATGGCAAACAGCAAACAAAACAAAAACCCTAGGATAAATTTGTGCAGCAAATTATCACAAAGTTTTCAATACACAAAATCCTGCCATGAACCAGACCACATGTCAGTTTATGTCTCTAGCAAGCGGTTCTCTCCTGTCACAGAAAAATCCAGAAATTGTCATAATGATATTTCCAAAAATAATTTGGCTGATGTCCCAGCAGATGTAGAAGCAATGGGTAGCAGACTATAGATCTTTCTTTATCTTTCTCACATATTGTCTTGGAAAGGTAATGTGGTATAACAGTAAGCCACTGAACAGCTGGTGAAGGCTTTTTGGTGATCCACTTCTGCTTTTTGCTTAAATACATAGAGAACACAATTGCCCACTGAAACTCTGTGAACAAATATGTGATAACACCTATTTTGTGTCTTTTTTTATATCTTCTATTTAAAGGAGGACCATGTAACCCATTTAGTTCTCAAAATATTTTCCTTAAAGAAAGGTAAATGCCATCCTGCATCTGTGTAAAATAAAATTAGAAAAAGCAATTATTATTTTACTTTGGCTCCTTAGCAGCTTATGCAATGTGCAGCTAAGCTGGTTACATTAGTTTGGCAGGTTTCATTGGCTGGTGAGACTTAAGTAAATGACTGGAAACCAGGAAGTCTTGAGTTCAAATTCCAGCTCTTCCACTAACTCACTCTGGGGCTGTGGGCAAGCTAGTCTTGTGGCACCTATTTCCTCATTTGTAAATACATATTTTTCCATCTCACAGTGTGTTGTGGGGATCCATTTGTTAATGTTTTTGATAAAATTACTATATGTTAGTAATCTGAATATACTTATGCATGGGCATGTTTTCATTGCATGACCATAGCGGAGAGTTTGACTATCAGTTTAGGATCCATAAGACTAGAGGTGGCTCCACCAGTGGAGTGTGCTAGTGTTGTTCCCATTCAAAGAGTACCTCCTGCTGATGTAGTGTTATGTACTGAAAGATCCTGCTGCTGTTTGGGATATGTTGAAAGAGTCGCAGCTTCATGCCTTCCATCATAACACTGCTTGCACTTAGAATTTGCTTCCATTTCTAAGCACAAAGCTGCCTCCGTCCGCTTCGTCATGATATTTTCATGAAGTCTTTCTCTGTTGATCTTCATGGACTGTGCACCTATTTCTTTTTACTTTTGTATCGTGTGTTTGAATACCACTGTAAGCTGGTGTAAGCTCCTTGAGGCAGTACCTTGTTTAAGTATTCTCATAAAACATTGTAGGAAGATGGTGTTTAAATATTAATATTAGTCCCAGTGATATTGCTCACTGGATATTTGAAACTATTTTGGCTGTCCATTTTGGGGAATTGTGAGGATATGTATTGATCCAGAAGACAAACCAGCTTAGGAAGCGCTCCCCTGAGTCAAAGATCTTCATATTTTCTCTTAATTATGATGTTAATTATGATCTTCACATTTTCTCTTAATTATGCAGACAACCTTATAGTTAGCATATTATGTTCTATGCTATTTAGTCTGGTCCTGTTGTCTCAGTACAGGTACTGTATCCTATAGTTGCACAGGTGATTTCTGGAAGAATGATATTTAGTAGTAATCTGTTTGGGAACTGTAGGTGAGTTTCCACTTAGTTGTGGGCCTCAACTCAGTGAGATATTGGGGAAATAGGTTTAGTTTGCATTGAGACTGATCATGGTTCTTCGCATATAATCTGAATGAATTAGCTGATCAATTCAAGAGATGCCTTGGTTTTGACATCTTTGAGTCTAAGCATCAACCTTTTGTGTTTTTTTCCCTCCACTATGGAATTCTGTAAAACAGATCTTACTTATGAGCCCACTGGGCTATTTGGGGCCTTTATGCTTTGAAAACTGCGTTTTGATTATAGTAGCCCCTTGGGCCCTCATTTAACACCTTTAGTGTTTAGCAAGTGTTTTTTAGCTGGCCTTTTCTTCTGTCAGATTGAGTTGGAGAACTAATAAGTTTTAGTGTGTTTTGTCTTTTGTTGGGTAAAAATTATCCTTACAGTAACTCCTCACTTAAAGTCATCCCAGTTAAAGTTGTTTCATTGTTACGTTGCTGATCAATTAGAGAACGTGTTTGTTTAAAGTTGTGCAATGCTCCCTTCTAATGTCGTTTGGCAGCCAGCTGCTTTGTCTGCTGCGTGCAGAAAGAGCAGCATGTTGGAGCTAGCTGGTGGGGGCTTGGAACCAGGGTGGACCAGCAGCCCCTCCACATCAGCTCCCCACTTTCCTAAGTTCCCTGTGGGGCAGCCGCCCAGCAAGTATCAATTACCGGCAGTTTAGATGTCCCTCCTCCCACTGCCATGTGCTGCTCCTGCCCTCAACCTTGGAGCTGCTCCCAGGAGCCTCCTGCTTGCTGTGTGTGGGGGAGGGAGGAGGAAGAAGGGCGCTAATATCAGGGTGTCCCCCTCTGCCCTGCTCCTGCCCCCTACTTACACCATCTGCATAGAACAGCTTGAGGGACATGACAGGACTCAGGACAGGGAACTTGCTGGCCACAGCTGCTGTCTCAACTTACTGATCTACTTAAAAAGGCAATGTACTCAGAGTGAGGTCAGAGTACTTAAGGGGACAATGCACACCTCACTCTCAGTCACCCTATGTGTGAGAATCTCTCTGGGTCTGCCATGTTGTCTCCCCTTCCTCCATTTGTGCTGCCTTGTAATGGCTACATTAATAACAATGGGTTAACACTTGAAGGCTCAGCCAAGTGCTATTTCATCAATCAGCATTAAGGCATTCCCTGGAAAATATCCCACCCTGTGACTTCACCACCTTAACCAAGCTTCACAATTATCATGACTGTGTACAGTATGAAATTGTTTGTTTAAAACTTATACTGTGTATATATAGAATATAGTCTCTTGTCTGGTGAATAACATTTCTCTGGAACCTAACCCCCCTATTTACATTTATTTTTATGTGGAAATTGGAGTTGCTTAACATTGTTTCACTTAAAGTCACATTTTTCAGGAACATAACTACAACATTAAGCGAGGAGTTACTGTATTTAAATATTTTTTAGAGAAGTTGGTTTCGTTAATCTAGAATTAGTTCCTAGATACAAGAGGCTTGCCTGAATTGGCTCTCACATTTTAGGAGCTTGTCTTTAGATTCTGGGGTGCTTGTTTTATTTTATCATTTGGAACCACCCAATTTCTTTGGGTTGTTTTCTTGTGATTCAGCCTAGATCAGAGATTACAGAAATGGTTTCCTCCTGGGTATATACAACAATGTATAGAATGAGAGGAAAAGCATTATAAAGTGCAGTTATTTACTAGTGTTCTGTTTGCCATAATTGTCATCTTCCCCCATAAAAATTCCCAGTCCCCTGTTTGGTTCATTTGTGTGGCTGGTTTTAATTGATTAGCTTGGAAAATTTCTTGGCATCAGGAAGAAATGGAAGAGGGAGGGTAAAAATATCTATGTGACTACTTTGAATGACCATCCTTTCTCCTTGGTTTATGGAGATGTATCACTCTGTGCGCGTATGTATAATGGGGAAAGATGTAACTGCAACATACAGAATTGCCAGTAAATAATGTTTCTTTTTCTGCCCATTTCTTGTGCACGCGTTCTCTCTCTCTTTTTCTGGGCTTCTGTAACTTGATAAAAGAATCTATCACTTGGCAGCTCTTCTTACTACCTTAGCAACAGTAGCTCTCCAAACACCAGCAGCTGTTGTTTCAGCTTCCTAAGCACTCTTCTCTGTATTTCTTGCTTTCTGATTGCCTCTATACAAGAAGATTGCATATCCACTTTCCAGCAATGGTGCAGCTGCACTGACATTACCAATGGTGCAAGGTTACCATAGACCAGGCTCAGACATTTTCAGCTTGCATGAAACACAGCTGCTATCACTTGTGTAGCTGCACCATTGTTAGAAAGTGTATATCCAACTTTCCTGTGTAGATGTAACCTCTGTGTTTCTTTTACAACTGCCAGTCAACTGCTTACTTTTCTTTTAACTAAGTTGCCCGTAGTATACAGTGATCATATGCCACATGAAAAATCCAACTCTCTACTTTCATTATTTTCTCATCTCCCCATCGATGGAGAGATCCCTTTGCCACCTCAACAGGGATTTCAAAAGTCCAAAAGGCAGCACTTTAGGTGAATTCTGCCCCAATGTCAGTTAGACAGGTGATCCACTATGGTAGCTAAAGTAACACCATCGGGTCAAAACTCACATTTTTAAAGTATGTTTTGAACTTGACATTTTTACTGTTAACACCTCAGATATCTGAAACTGAACTCTGCTTTAAAATCACATTTATCAATTTTTAAACTTTTCATATGCTGACTAATGATAATATTTATGCAAAGAACTGTTTAAACATCCTGGTACTTTTTGAACGTGTGCTGTAGCAAAATTACGACATTGTATACATTGCTCTAGGCTGGGTGCCTACATGTGCTGTGTTTTCAGAGATATGAGTGCAAGTGTTTAGGTATATTACAGTATTTTTTTGTAGTGAATGATGTAATTAAAGATGCAAAAAGTTTCCATTGTAACTTCTTGTTTTCATACGTTCATAGCTTTGAAATATTCACTTCTGAGGTAAAAGCCTTCAGTGTTTCTGCCCAATCATGAGATTTTGTCAGAAATTTGAGCAAAATCCTTTACGGTGGAAAAAAAAATTTGCATTCAAGAAATTTGTTTTCAGTATGATCAGTAAGGGTTTATTGTACCATATTGATACAATATTATACAATAATGGTACATGTGGTATTCTGAGCTATGTTATTAAGGTTTTTAAGTGGTCTCTACTTAGCCCTTGGTTATATACCCACAATAAATGGGAACGTTTAAAAACCTCTCTGTTTTGATTACAGAGCGTGACATATAAATTTTGTTGTTTTTGCATGCGGTTAATTGTAACTGCAAAACTGCAGGTTCAAAATTGGAGTCTGGTCCATAATGTCAAACACACTTTGTTCAGTCTTAATGGTGACCAGATACTCAACTAATATTAACAACAAGGGCGAAGGAATGCAAGCCAAAATAGGGAAAGAACAGGTTAAAGAATGTTCAGGTATGTTGTATGTATTCAAGTTGACAAGGCCTGATGAAGTTCATCCTAAAGCACTTTAGGGTGCTAGCTGCAGCAATCTTGGAACCATTAGCAGTTATTTCAGGAATTCATGGAGTGCTGGTGAGGACTGGAGAAGGGCAAACATAGTACCTATTTTTGAAAAAGGGAGGAAAGAGGACCTGGGGAATTATAGATCAGTCAGCCTAACTTGGATACCTGGAAAAATACAGGAACAAATTATTAAGCATTTGTAAGCACCTAGAGGATAATAGGGTAATAAGTAATAGCAGCATGGGTTTGTCAAGAACAAATTATGCCAAACCAGTCTAGTTTCCTTCTTTGACAGAGTTATTGGCCTAGTGCAGGGGTGGGCAGAGTATGGCCCGTGGGCCAATTCTGTCCAGTCCCCAAGCTCCCCGCTGGGAAGGCTAGCTCCTCCCCTTCCTCTGCTGTCCCACCGTCCTTCCCTGCGCGTGATATCTGGCTCTGGGCCAGAGCTTCCGCTGTTCTCCCTGCAGAACGCCGTCTGAGCAGTGCTCTGCGGGGGGGGGGGGGGGGAGGGGGGGGGGCTGCATGAAATCTGGCTCCAGGTCTGGTGTGCTGAGGCGGGGCGGGTAGGGGGAGGAACAGCAGGGGAGGGGGAGGAGCTAGTCTCCCAGCCGGGAGCTTGGGAGGCCAAGTCAGCTGCGCGCTCCTTCGGATCATCACAGCAGTTAGCGGTGTGGTAAGGGGGCTGGAAGTGGGCGGTTGGATAACGGCAAGAGGGTCTCGGGGGTTGGTCAGGGGATGGGGAACGGGGGGTTGTATAGGGTGTGGGAGTCCCAGGGAGCCTGTTGGGGGCAGGGTTGTGGCTAGGGGTCGGGGCATTCAGGGATCAGGGAGCAGGGGGGTTGGATGGGGGGTGGAGTCCTGGGGGGTGATTAGGGTTGGGGGGGTGTCTCTGGGAGAGGGTGGTCAGAGGACAAGAAGCAGCGGGGCTTAGATAGGGTGGGATCTTGGTGGGGGTCTCTGGAGGGAGTAGTCAGGTGACTAGAAGCAGGAGGTGGATGGGTCAGGTGTTCTGAGGGGGGCAGTCAGGAGGCAGAAAGTAGGAGGGGGTTGGATAGGTGGCGTGACCAGGCTGTTTGAGGAGGCACCGCTTTCCCTACCTGGCCCTCCATACAATTTTGGCTCCCAATTTGGCCCTCAGGCTGAAAAGTTTGCCTACCCCTGGCCTAGTGAATGGGAAGAAGCTATAGACATCTAAGGTTACTGTCACAGTCCCATGTGACATTATCATAAGCAAACTAGGGAAATGTGGTCTAGATGAAATTTCTATAAGGAGGACTCGTAACTGGTTGAAGGACCATGCTCAGAGTAGTTATTAGTGAGTTGCTGTCAAACTCAGAAGATGTATCTAGTGGAGGTCCCACTAGGTTGACCAAGTGTCTCGATTTTATAGGGACGATCTTAATATTTGGGGATTTTTCTTATATAGATGCCTTTTATCCCCCACCACCATCCTGATTTTTCACAAGTGCTATCTGGTCACCCAAGGTCCTGCAGGATTCTGTCTGGGTCTAGTACCATTCAATATTTTTATTAATGACTTGGATAATGGAGTGTTGAGTATGCTTAAGAAATTTGAAGAAGACGCCAAGCTAAGAGGGACAGCTGTAAACACTTTTGAAGGGCAGAATTAGAATTCAAAATGACTGACAAATTAGAGAATTGGTCTGAAATCAATAAGATGAAATCCAAGGCAGACAAGAGCAAAGTTTTTCACTTAGGAAGGAAAAATCAAATGCACAACTACAAAATGGGGATTAACTAGCTAGGCAGTAGTACTAATGTAAAAGGTTCTGGGGTTTATTGTGGATCACAAATTAATCTAACAATGTGATGTAGTTGTGAAAAAGGCTACTGTCATTCTGGGGTAGATTAACAGGAGACTCAGATTCAAGACACTGGAGATAACTGGCCATTCTGCTCAGCACTGGTGAGGCTGCTCACCTACTGTGTCCAGTTTGGGGCATCACACTTTAGAAAGGATGTGGGCAATTTGGAGAGAGTCTAGAATGAAGAGAGTAACAAAAATGATAAATGGATTAGAAAATCTGACCTATGAGAAAAGGTTAAATTAGGCATGTTATAGTCTTGAAAAAAAGAAGATTGGGGGGAACCTGATAAATCTTCAAATAAGTTAAAGGCTTTTAAAAAGAGGGTGGTGATCAATTGTTCTCTATGCCCACTGAAGGTAGGACAAGAATTCATTGGCTTAATCTGCAGCAAGGGAGATTTAGGTTAGACATTAGGAAGAAGTTTCTAACTATATGGGTAGTTAAATCCTGGAATAGGCTTCCAAGGGGGAGGTTGTGGAATCCTGTCATTAGAGATTTTTAAGGAGAGGTTGGACAAACACCTGTCAGGGATGGTCTAAATTTAGGTCCAGCCTCAGTGCAAGGGCTTGACTTGATAACTTCTTGTGGTCCCTTCGAGCCCTACATTTCTATGATTCTGTGTTGCCATAGAGATGATACTGTACAACCTATAAGACATCTGCACTAATTTACTCTTGTTTGATCATCACTTTAGATTTATTATAATTTCTTCCAGATTTTAATATAATAATTGTTCCCTTTCCTTCTATCGACTGTATTACCATTTTTAGAAGTAACAAATGTAATTAATAATCCTGTGACAGACTGCTTCTAATTCAATAAATTAGACATTAACACACAAAGCTTCAGGGATTAAGATGAAACACCTATATACTTCCCCTTTTATCTTAGACATTAAATAAAAAAATGGGTTGAATGAAATCAGGATGCAGAGCTGCATAAACCAATTGCCAGTCTTAGTTCCTAGTAAGTTTGTCAGGAGATGTTTATCATAGATTTCAGATTTTTAAAAATGTCAGAGAAACTGAAAGTATGTACTATTTTAAAAGCTCCACCTGTGGGCATGAGGCTGTGCTGCAGCTTGAGAGAGAATCTGTTTAGCAGAAACCTCACTTGAGACCTATTTTTTAAAAACTGTAACATTTCTGTAGCCAGTTTTCTTAGAATTGCATAATATAAGGATACAGGAAGTTCCACACTGAATCACACCAGCAGTCTATCTAACACAGTATCATATTTCTGAGCTATTCAATGTCGGATGTTTCAGAGGAAGACGCATGAAACCCCGCATTGGACAATTACAGAAAAACCTGTCAAAGCTTCTTTCTAACCTTTGGTTATTTTATGCTCTGAAGCATGAGAGATTATATCCTTTATATGCAAAGCTCAACTCAACCTTAACTGTAGAGTTCCAACCAGCAGTTCCATAATTTCATCCTATCCAATGTGATTGTGCATATTCTTGCTATCTGTATAATGTCCAGTCCTTCTTAGGAGCTCTGCCATTTCTTTTTTACGTTTCTTCAGAATTTTTGGATGAATACCATCCTGTCCTGGTGAGTCCTTTTTCTTTAATTCCTCAGTCTGTTCTAGTATCACTTCTTTTGACAAACTGCACTTTGACACTGCCACATCTTTTATTACTTGAAAAGAATAGATATCACCTCACCATTCTTTGTGGTGATGTCTGATGCAAAAAAAATCATTTAGCTTCCAGGCACTTTCCTTACCTCCTTAATTGTTCCCTGGTAGTCCAGCAGACCCATCAATTCTGCTGCAGGGTGGCTTCCTGCTTCTGATATCATTAAATATTTTTTTATTTCTTCATAGTCTTTGGTTAACTGCTCTTTTAAAATATTTTTTAGCACTGCTAATTTGTGTGTTAGATTTTATGTGCCATCATTTGTTTCTTTCTGTAGAGTTTACTTGTGTTGGATTTCTCTTATGATGAATATGTGTTTTGCTCAAGTAACTCTGTTATATCAGTGGTCTCCAAAGTGTGGGGGTGCAGACTCTGGGGGGCACAAGATGATCCATTGTGGGGCGTGGCAGAAGTACCACGACCAGAGCAAAAGGGTGGCGCGGCACGAGGAGTGCTGCTGGAGGAAAAAAGAAAAAGAAAAAGGTCGGCGCAGCAAGAGCAGCACCGCTGGAGGGGGGGTGGGGGGAAAAGAGCGGCGCCCCTTACAGGGTGCTACCCCACGCACATTCTTCCTTCGCTGGTGCCTGGGGCCGGCCCTGCAATGTATCCTGAGGGAAGAGTGGGAGTTGTGTATGTTTATAATGTACATAATATAGTAGTACAGTAGTACATGTATATAATTTATACATAAATATACACATATTGGTGCGTACTCAAATTTTTTTACTGATAAGGGTGCATGATCAAAAAAGTTTGGAGACCATTGTATTCTATTTTCCTTCCGTTCATGGTTCCCTTTGTATTTATGGGTCTTATTCCTTCTGAGACTGCTGCTTAAATAGCCTCCATGCTGAATCTAAGGATTTTAAGATAACAACTAAGAAACTGATCCAAACCCCCATGAGAATCTTTTCAGTAACTTCAAAGGACTTTGGATCAGCCCTTAGACCCTTTTGGGAATTAAGATAGAGAGAAAAAAAGGCCCAAAATAAGCAGATCCCAGTAACTAGCAGTCTGGAGCAGCTTTCTACAGAAGCTGAATGCATATTTTCTCTCAAGATTTTCAAGTGATCCTGGTATGCAGATGTTGTCCAAAATCATCACTTTTAATAGTGGGCCTGTTAATTAATCTGTTCATTACAGATCTTTTAGTGCATGGCAGCAGATCCACATAACTACTTAGTGCATAGCAAGCTAGTGCAGGGTAGATTCACTCTCCAGCTAGCCACGCACTAAGTCTCTGTACAGACAAGCTGCAAGACACTCGGTGCTAGAATCAATTTGGTGGAAAGCATCTTTTCGTTTCTAAAATTGTCCCTTAAAGGGATGGGGATCATAAAGAGAGGATATTTTTAATGAAAAAAATAACAGTTACAAATAAGGAGAACTGACAGCCTATTGGTGTTCAGCACCAAAAATGTTGAATTTTTACCAAATGCTAGCTTGAATCATTTGGTTTAAGAATCCTTCAGAACCAAAAAGATGGAAAATTTTCATGTTATTACTTCTTAAGAAAATAAGAGAAGAGCCACTGTGGAAATTGTGTTAATAATTTGCCCCTTACTGACTTAACAACTTGTAACTCATTTTGAGGAAGATGATTTTGAAATCCTGAAAGTGACATTGCCAGGTGGAAATCTAATCAGTTTAAAAAAAATGAATTAAAAGCAGACTTGGGTACTACACTGAGTTGTGGTGCAAAATATTGTTTTACGGTTACACATTCCTATTTTAAAAAAATAACTCCCGTATAGCTGTGTAAAACACCAATAGGAAAAGGAGAAACTCACTGACTGAGCAGGGGAAACAGTGATATTGCCTAAACCCAAAGCCCAGTCAAATTACACAAAGAAAAGAATATGACACTATTTTGTCTAGTCTTTGTTTTAGGAATCACGTGTAATTTGTAACAATATTAGGTAACACCTACATTAAAAACAAGATATGTTCTCAATTTAGAGAATTATGTCTGATAAAGATAATTACCTTTCTGGAACTACAACAGAAATCAATATGTTTTTCGACCAGAACCAGTATACAGTTGAGGCTGTGGAGCAAATAAAAGGCTGGTTGGAGAACTCTGAGATGTAAGACTTTAAGGAAAGCATATAATAATTTTAGAACCCCTGTCATCCATGTGGCTGATGGTGTTTATAAGAATAAGTGTTTGAATGTTTTTCTTCTGTACCTTTTTCTGAGAGTTGAAACTTCATTTGTTGATAAGTTCATAAGTGCATATGAGGTGGTGAGTTATGTGCGGGGTTCCTTCCCATACTAGTTTGCTAAGCTGCCACCCTCCATTTTTTCAGACCAATTTCTAGTGATTTGGCCACAATGAAGGATGTACATAAATTAATGATTAAGAATAGGTATATGCTGGATTTGAAAAGAAAACAAAACAAAAATCTGCATACTCAAGATGTAAGAAAGCACTTGGCACCAATAGGTGTTGCATCCTGATTATTATTCACATAAAATTCAGCTATACTTGGTCAACTTTTATATGTATGACCCTTCCAAATTCGTGGTCCATTTTGGTCAATTTCACAGTCAGAAGATTTTAAAAATAATAAATTTGGTGATTTCAGAGATTTAAATCTGAAATTTCACAGTGTTGTAATTGTGGCGGGGGTTGCAAAATTGTAAGGGGGGGTTGCAATTGTTGTAATTGTAGGGGGGGTTTGCAAAGTTATAGTTGCAGTACTGCTACCCTTACTTCTGCACTGCTGCTGGTGGTAGCACTGCCTTCAGAGCTGGGCAGTTGGAGAGCGGCAGCTGCTGGCTGGGAGCCCAGCTCTGAAGGCAGAGCTGTTGTCAGCAGCAGTGCAGAAGTAAGAATGGCATGCTATAGTATGGTATTGCCACCCTTATTTCTGCACTGCTGCCTGCAGAGCTGGGCCCTCAGTCAGCAGCCACCACTTTCTGGCAGCCCAGCTCTGAAGGCAGCGCAAAAGTAAGGGTGGCCTTATCATGCCTCCTGCCCCCTCACCAAAAAAAAATCTTGTGATCTCCCCTGCAACTCCATTTGAGGTCAGGACCCCCAATTTGAAAAACGCAGATCTCCCTTGTGAAATGTGTATAGTATAGTGTAAAAGTACACAAAAGACCAGATTTCAGAGTCCGTGATGTGTTTTTCATGGCCGTGAATTTGGTAGGGCCCTATTCTTCAAGTGATTCTAGTAGGTGTGTTTGAGCGCACTGCATGCACGATCATCGGACATTTTTACCTTAGTGGTACTCGTCGGATGGACTGGAGCCCCCTGCAGTGGCACCATTGTGGCAGTTTATATAGGTCGCTACCAACCCGCCGCTTGTTCAGTTCCTTATTACCATCAGTGACAGCTGGAGCAACTGGTCTCTTGCTTTAGCAAGTGATTCCTTTTGGTTTTCCCTGTATATGGTTGTTATCCTTCACTATCTTAGTCAATTCGTTAGTACATTTAAGTTGGGATGTCCCCCCCCCCCCCACATTTTTCCCCATTGCCAGGGCATGCCGCAGCCCCAGGGGTTCAAACCATGTGATGGGTGTGGTAAACCTATGCCCAGAGGGGATCTTCAAGCTGGTTTCTAAAGTGCCTGGGAGAAGGTTATTTGCAAGACAAGTGCACCATCTGCAGAGGCTTCAAGCCTAGAACTAAGAGGGAGAGAGACTATCACCTCAAGCTCCTCTTAATGGAGTCCGACACAGGAGCCAGCACCAGCAGCCTTGGTGCACAGCGCACCAGCCTAGAGGCAGGACATCTCAGCACCGAGGAAGGACTCACATAAGGAGCATTAGCACTGTTCCCCTGCGTAGAAGGCCGGCTCATCACTGCAGCACTGATCACAATTCTCAGTGCCAAAAAAAGAAGGTGGAACAGAGCCTCTCCCCGACCAAGAAGAGCGGACAGGACTCCAGAGTAGTGTGTCCCACTTTGGGACACCAGAATGTTGGTCTGTCGGTACTGGCACCATCAACTCCGGTCTCAAAAGAGTGGGGTTCATTGAGTACAGGGACGGTGGACTCTCCAGTCCAGGAAATGTTGGAAGAGGACCTGAACCTCCTCTCCACACCAGACACTTTTGATGCCGCATGGGACTCAACTGCCACAATGGCACAGTCCCCGGCTTCCAATTCCCAAGCATCAGAACGTGCTATGATCTGAATAAGATCCCAGCTCCAGTGTTGACGGCACTCTCCACAAGAGCGCAGGCCTCTTCCGCTGCATTCCTTGCACAAGTCCCCATTCAGGACATATGCAGTGCAGCAACGTGGTTTACATCTACACTTCCATGTCGCACTGTGCCATCGCTCAACAGGCGAGGGATGATGTGGCCTTCAGCAGGGCAGTACTACATTCAGCAACGCGGTGAATTCCATCCCCTTCTCCATCGACACTGCTTGAAGGTACCTATTGGAATCGACATGAACAATCACTTGCATAAGACAAGGCGGTTACCTACCTTTTGTAACTGTTGTTCTTAAAAATGTGTTGCTCATGTCCATTCCAAATCCTGCCCATCTCCCCTCTGTTGGAGTATTCCAGCAAGAAGGAACTGAGCAGGCGGCGGGTTGGCAGGGACCTATATACTCTGCCACAACGCATCATTTCAGGGGCTCCATAGCCGACCTGATGGGTACCGCTAGGGTAAAAACTTCCAATGATTGTGCATGTGGCACACATATGTGCACACACACACACACAACTATTGGAATGGGCATGAGCAACACCTCTCAAAGAACAACAGTTATGAAAGGCAGGTAACCATCTTTTTATATGAATGAAATAAATAGCAGAATTCAGAATTGATCATTCAGAATAACAACACACCCAAACTGTATTGATTCTCTTTTTCCATTGTTTACTTATTGTGACATTTTAAAAATATCGTAAGTTTGACCAAAAAGGACACCTGTGATTAGAATTAGGGCTTGGTTACACTTACAGGTTTATAGCGGTATTGGTTATAGCTGTCCTCATATACAGCTATAGGGATAGCGCTATAGCGTGTCCACACTAAGACCCGCCAGCGGTATAGCGTGGCCACATTTGCAGCACTTGCAGCGGCACGGGGAGTGGTGCATTATGGGCAGCTATCCCAGCATTCAGCTGAGTGCAACCCGCTTTTCAGACGAGTTCGTCCTTCTGAGAGCCTGTCAGTAAGTGTCCTTTGACAGAGAAGACTATCAGGCTTTGTATTTCACACAGGCTCTCTCTCCATAAACATTTACATTGCTTATCTGCCAAGTTAAGAGAGAAACTCTGAAAAGGTACTTCCGAATTCCACCAGCAGAGTTCAAAACAAAGTGAAGAGATGTCAATTGCCTTAAATGGCTCCAGGCATCCCAAGAGAACACTTGTAGCGGCAGTGGGTGTCCACATTCGCGCAGGAGCGCTACAGCCCTTATTCCCCGTGCAGAGGTGGATTACCAGTAGCGCTATAACTCTGAAGTTATAGCACTCTAGGTGCCTCGCCAGTGTGGACTGGTCGGAGGTTATAGCGCTCCTGGCGGCTTTATAGCACTATAAAGTGTCAGTGTAACCAAGGCCTTAGTGTAGTACAGCATTGTGTGGAGGAGTCGCACAGAAGACAGAGCTGCAACACAAATTAAGGTTTGAATTTACACTGTAGTTTATTTCTCTCAGGTCTATGTGACCAAGATTAACTTTTAGTTCAGAACTGGTTCAGAATGTGATTAGTGGGCATAATAAAATTAATGGTGACATTCCTATGCCTAAATTCAGAATGGGTTTTCTTCTTTCCTGGTTTATTGAAGTGAAAGCTATATTGACCCCACCTTTGGAGGTTTACAAGCCTATCAAAGAATCTTGGAAAGTTTCTTAAGAACTTGATTTAAGAAACTCATAAAAAGTACCCTGCTTTTTACAGACAAAAAGCACATTAGAAATTTTTTAAAAGCTTCATCAACTGCAAAAAAACAGGGATTTTTTCATGTGTAATATGCGATGAAAGCAATTACCAAGTAACTTGAAGATCAGAATATATTGCCATTTTCAGAGGTTCTCAAATTACTGCTAAACCACTCATTATCTATAATCAAGATGCTCTTGAAAATCACAAATGTTTTTTCCTAATCTCTGCCTCAAATCTCCTTTACATTTTTAGTGAGTAAATGGCAACCACTCAAGAGGAGAGTTCATCCTTTTTTGCTTGCATGTTTGTTAAAATCCAAGAAATCTCCTTTACATTTTTAGTGAGTAAATGGCAACCACTCACAAGAGGAGAGTTCATCCTTTTTTGCTTGCATGTTTGTTAAAATCCAAGAAATAACTGTTGTTATTATTATTTTAACATAGCCATGGAGACATTGCCTCCAAATTCTGTTCCCCTCCCAAACAATTTCTTGTACAAATAAAGTAAAAAACTACCCAGAAACTAACAAAAGACAATGGTTTATGTAACTTATACACAAAGAAAGTTATATATATGAGGTGATATCACTGGAACAAAATACTGCATGGGATAATTGTCTCACACTGCTACATAAATGATATGAAGAAAAGATACCACTGACTGAAAATGGAAATTAGGCAAAATCTTTTCAAAGTGAAACATTTTCCTGCAATAATGCTCTGTCCCAAGTGAAGCAGGATTAATATAATCCAACATGATCACGCCCTTTCTTAAAAAATAACCCCAATACTAATTGCGCTGGATGGTTTGCAGTAAAATCCACTACTTCACTATATTGGCAGTCACTTTGGGGAGCTGTGATGGCCTGTGTTATACAGAAGTTCAGGCTAGATGATCACAGTGGTTCCTTCTGGCCATATTATCTGAATTTATAACCCTTGGAAGTACTGGTTTTGGTACTTACATAAAGGATGATATAATTGAATAGCCCAGTGTTTTAGAAGTAAGTCAGGTAGTTAAAATAACCCCGTAGGCCCTCTAAATAATGTTGTACATTGAAATATACTATCCCATCCAAATGAGTTCAGCCTAAATGATTTTTTATATTAGTGGTCAGCAGTAGCTATAGGAAAGGTAAACAGTATTTCTTCTACGAATTTCTATGCTGTCTTGCAAATATATGTAACTACTATAAAATGAGTTTTAAAAGATTGCAGTTGCAGTCTATTTAAAGCGTTCCTGGATTTGTAACTGGCGTTTTCAAATGTGAAGAGCTGCAGAGTTTGCTGAATGTTTTGTACCTTTTGTAGTGTGTGAGTAGCTTCTTTGTCCTCCTGATCTGCCTTTTCAAAACAAAAAGATTGCCCTAGTTTGGAGTCACGATAAAGAAGATTTGGTGCTAATTCTCTGTCACTCTGCTTTAGTGCCTAGGATTCCATGCATCTCAGAGGTTTTCTTTCTGAGCCACAGATAGAGTTTGAGATACCTACTTTGTCTCTGCAAACAAGTGGCAGTCAGCTTTTCATATCTTCCTTAATTCCTCTGATATGAGACATTATAAACAGCAGTGGTCTGGAGATCTTTCGCATGCTTGACTCATGTGAAAGTGCCCGTTGCATATAAAACCACATTGATAAATCACGATAGTAATGAAAGCATTATTAGTGTCTGTCATGTTCTCACATTTGCCTGAGGGGTTAGGATATTGGTTTAAAACTTTAAAAAAATAAACATTCAATAATACTGTCACACTTCTTAACATCTTATGATTTTTTCTGTGTTTCTTACAATTAAAAAGTTAACATTTAATTTTTTGACTAACTTTATAATACCAAGGAACCTCAGAGCTGTGTAGGGCTGCACACAAATCACTCTGCTGTCGTGGGCCACTGCGTGCTAGAGTATAAAGGCCAGCTAACCCCAAGCCCACTCAGTCCCTTCTTAGCGCCCATTATGGTCATCGGAAGTGCTTAGTTTGCATTAGCAAGTTATCTGAGTGTGCTCATTGTGCATTTATTGTAGTTTTCTGGTTTTATTGTTAATTAGTAGTTAGTTAATATTGTAGATAGAATTAGGGGGTTTCTTGGTCCCCAGTTTTGGGGTTTCCATTTCTGGGTACCCACAAATGCCTGGGTCACTTGGCTTTAAACCCTGCATCTCTTATGCTAGGTTGATGCCTGTGAGTAACTTCACTCAAGGTGCTTGAAGTGTTCTGGGGAAGCTCATATTCAGGATTGTTGTCAAACTTGCAAATTCTATGCCTCACTTTATGCCTAAAACAGAGAAGCCAGCCTAAAGTTTTTGCTTTGGAGGAGGCCCTTGAGAACTTTCATCAGAGCCCAGCCATTCAGAGACAGCACTGAGTACTTCAACATCAGTTAGGAATGTGTCTGGCACCATTTGCCCTCCCCAGTGCCTAAGAAGTGGCATAAGACCTCTAAACAGACCACTGAGAGGGGAAGGTTGCTGACACCACAAAGAGCAAAAGGTCATTGTCTAAGCATGGGGATAAGTAGAGTGCAATCGAAACTCAAGCACGCCTCTTCATTAATAGCACAGAGACTGATACCATTGACTCTTGCACCCAGGAAAGTACCGTCAAGTCTGAGACCTGAGGGGGTATCTTCTACATCTGTAGTACCTCAGCATTCTGAGACCATCTCAGTACAGACCACACTGGAGTTGGTTGTGGCAGCGAGAGATGTTTTGAGCCTATCAGTACCAGTATCCCTGAGAGCATAGGAGACTGCGCTCTTGGTACCAGCAGACAACGGGGGGTGTCAGTGTCACTGGCACAGCACTCAGTTCTGCAACAAACTCCATTGCCTTAGAGTAGGGGCAGCTCTGCCCCCCTCCACCTTGGTCAGCAGAGGGATTCATCCACCTCTGAATCAAGGATTGGCTCCTATATTTCCCATCTACCAGAGCTGGTCTCATTACTATCCACTGAGATGTTACTACCCTGGGGTGGCTTGGGGTCCTCCAGATGGAATAGGATCAGGCATGTGGCCGGGGAGTCATAGGGGCTCACTACTGATCCAGTAGTGGCCCTTTGGAACCTGGGGGGACTCCCCCTGGTTTGTAGGTCATACATCAGGTGTTCCTGTTCTGTGTCCTTGAAGAGGTGTGGGGAATCTACTCACCAGGTGTCAACTGTTCCTGAGCCTGGCACCAGGCCCAGAGCCGAGCAGCAAGAGGCAGTTCAGGAAGATTCTGCTAGACAGCTAGTGGAGGAGGAGCAGCCTCAGCTTGTGCTGGCTTGTTCATTCTCCTCTTCTGATAAGGCGGTTTCCTTGGAAGGCATCTCATCTCATCCTGATGATTATAAAACTCACCAACAGCTATTGAAGATGTTAAGTTTGGGGATCCAGGCAGCGGAGGTTAAAAAATCCTCAGACTGTTTTATTGATATTTTAGCCACCACAGGGCCTTCACAGGTGTCTTTACCTATTAAAGAGGCAATTATGAAGCCATTAATCTTTCTGGAAGATCTCTTCATCCCTTCCTCCCACTTCGAAAAGGACTGAATGTAAATATTATGTACCCTCCCAAGGGGTTGAGTATCTATATTTTCATCCCCACCCCAAGGCTTTCTGGTGGTGCTAAGCCAATAAACGGAAAAGACAGGGACAACAGGCAGCAATTCCCAAATCAAACGATGCAAAAGAACCGAGATATATTTGGTAGAAAAGTTTATTCTACTAAGGGATTGCAAATCGGAATTGCCAACCAATTAACTCTTTAGGACGTTATGATTTTAATGTTTGGGACTCCACGTTAAAGTTTAGGGACATGTGGCTGGAGGATATTAGACAGGAGTTCTCTTTAGCTGATCAGGGGAAATCTTTATCAAGAACTTCACTACAGGCTACACTGGATGCGGCAGACTTGGCTGCCAGGACTATTGCTTTTGTGATTTCCATGCACAAGAGTTCTTGGCTGCAGTCCTCAATTAGTCTGCAAGAGGTCCAACAAACAGTACAAGACCTGCCTGTGACGTTATTGACATTGAACTGTGACTGTATAGATCATTGTTGCAACCAAGGTCCTGTGGTTGCACCAGGTCTTGTACAGTGGAGATCAAGTGGGGTGTCTATGGAAAGGTTGTAATTTGCTGGTTATGATTATGCTGCCTATATGTGTGTATTGTTTTTGTATTTGAAGTTATGAATTTTGGCTATGTACTTGTATCTCAATGTGTTTGATTCTAAATAGCCTCAGTAAAGCATTTGGTTAGCTTCTTGAGAAAGGACTAGTACATGCCCAATCAAGAAATACTTAACTGACAATGGACTTTGGGAGACACCAATCCATGTCTGAGCTTTCCTGGAAACGTTCAAACTAACACGTAAACAATGATATCTGCCTGCAAGTTGCTGAAACATTCATAGACATGTGACTTGTCCAGGTGGCTACAAACTCCATCTTGTTGCTGTGACTTTGCAAAGAAAAACAAAGGGGTTTCCACCCCCAAGAGAGAGAATATAAAAGGAAGCCTGAAAGCCTCCCCATTTTGTCTTCAGCTGGCTCAAGAAATGGCCTCTCCACCTCCAAAAGATGCCTGAAAGAAACTGGAACAAAGGACAGTAACTATGGGGGTGAGAGAGATTGCTGGCACCAGACTAGGAAGGAGTTCAGGCTGTGAAAGAAGCTTATTGGGACATCTCTGAGCATGAGATTCACCAGTATTCAGTTTCTTAGTGTTTTACCCTTAGATTTGCATGTGTTTGTTTTATTTTGCTTGGTAACTTACTTTGTTCAATCTCTTATTACTTGAAACCACTTAAATCCTACTTTTTATATTTAGTAAAATCACTTTTGCTTATTAATTAACCCAGAGTAAATAATTAATTCCTTGGAGAGCAAACAGCTGTGCATCTCTCTCTATCAGAGTTATAGAGGGTGGACAATTTATGAGTTTGCCCTGTATAAGCTTTATACAGAGTAAAATGGGTTTATTTCAGGTTTGGATCCCATTGAGAGCTGGGTATCTGGGTACCAGAGACAGGAGCACTCCTTAAGCTGTTTTTAGTTAAGTCTGCAGCTTTTGGTGGACACGGTTCAGCCCTAGGTCTGTGTTTGAAGCAGGCTAGCATGTCTGGCTCAACAAGACAGGGTTCTGAAGTCCCAAGCTGGCAGGGAAAATGGGCTCAGAGGTAGTCTCAGCACATCAGAAGGCAGCCCCAAGGGCAGCCCCGTCACACTGCCTTTGAATGGCTTTCACGTTTTTTAGAGTAAACAGATTCTAAGCTCCATAGCTTGAAGGTGACTTTAGGGTGATTTTAAAGTTTTTGGAGTTGTATACTCCTGCTTCATACAGGAAACATTTTGCTGCAGCAGACCCAATGTTATTCCGCCACTGCTCTTCATCAGGACCTGCAAAGAAGGAAGAGTAAGGATTATAGGGCTTGTCTTTACTAGAGCCGGGAGAGATCGATCTTATGGCAATTGACTTATCGCGTCTCGTCAAGACATGATAAATCGATCGCCAGCAGCGCCCCCGTCGACTCCATAACTCCAGCTCGCCAAAAGGCGCAAGCTGGAGTCGACGGGGGAGTGCGCCGCCGACCGCTATGAGGACGTCAGGTAAGTCAGCTGTAGATACGCCGATTTCAGCTATGTTATTAACATAGCTGAAATTGCATATCTACAGTCGATCCCCCGTGCTAGTGAAGACCAGCCCATAGACTCAGACCACTTTCTCCTTCTGTATCTGCATCAATGTCTGCTCTATCTAGATACCCAAGGGCTGCCAAACAGGCATTTGATGAGTCACTTGAGAACGGCATGTCAGTTTCCATGATGCCCAGTTCCATCTCCTCATGTTTCTAGCCTACCTTTCCCACCTCCTCAACGTTTGGTCCTGGATTATACGTTTCAGAGAAGAACAGTTATGAAAGGTTAGTAACCATTTGTTCACCACTAGGAACCCAGTTCTCTGCCTGCAGGATATGAAATGTTCCTAATCACTACGGTGGAGTTACTCATCACCCACCATTTAAGAATAAAGATTTAGCAATGATGAGAGTTCTGTAGGAATCAAATAAATTAACAAATTCTCTTTTTGCTGAGCAGGTTCTTTTGTTGAGTAATATCTGATGCCTTAGATAAGCTGGGTCTCCCGGGATCATGACTGGGATTTCAACATCACCAATGGTTATTTTGCAGTCTGGAAAAAAAGTCCCTGCTTGCAGCTTTCTGAAAAGACCTGTGTTTCTAAAGATGCCTGCGTCATGTACCTTTCCTGACCATCCCACACTGATGTTGGTAAAACAGCCCTTTTGATCTACCAGCACCTGCAACACTATTGAGAAGTACCCCTTTTGGTTTATTGGAAAGGTGGTCTGGTGCCAAGATAGGGATATGTGTTCCTTCTATCTCCCCACCACAGTTAGGGAACCCCATCATAGGAAAACCATCCACTATGTCCTGCATGTTGCCCAAAGTCACTACTCTTCTTAGCAGAAGTCTTTTGATGGCCCTGCAAACTTCAATCACAACAGATCCCATGGTAAATTTACTCACTCCAAATTCATGCTCCACTGACCAGTAACAGTCTGGCACTGCAAGCATCCACAGAGCTATCACCACTTGCTTCTCCACTGTCAGAGCAGCTCTCATCTTAGTATTGCTGTGCTTCATGGCTGGGAAAAGCTCTTCAAACAGTTCCTGGATAGTGGCCTTATGCAATCGAAAGTTCTGCAGCCAGTGCTCATCATCCCATAGCTCAGGGGTCCTCAGACTTTTCCCCCCGCAGCCACTTTCCACGGAGGGAAAAGTCTGGCAGCCCCTGGGGAGTATGTCCGCCGAAATGCCGCCGCAGAAAGCGGAAGCTTCCACTTTCCATGGCAGCATTTCGGTGGGACTAAAATAGCCCGCCCAGGAGTTCAGCGGTCTCCCAGGCGGGCTCAGCGGCACTGCCGGGGTCTCGCACACCCTCTGGGGTGGGCTCGCGAACCCTAGTTTGAAGGGTTCATGAGCCTACTGCCACAACTGCATAACAATTCGGTCCCATCAGTCAATGCTTGTTTCCTGGGTCCAGAAACGGCACTCAACCATGTCAAGGTGATGTGTCTCCAGCAACTGCAAATTGCTCTACTTTGTGTCTTCCAGCAGGGCTGCTTGAGTGGCATCATATTGTTCTGTGCGGCAGCTCCTGTATTGACTATGTAAATACTGCAGGATAAGGCGTTAGGTGTTTGTAATGCTCACAACAACAGTGTACAGCTGAGCAGGGTCCATGCTAATCATGCTATGCTGTCCGTACTGGTAACCCAGGCGTATGAAAAAAGGCGCAAAAAAGGCTTGGTTTGTTTACCATTGATTTCAGGTAGGGAGGTAACTGCATCATGGGAGGCTAATGCCATGTTCCCATAACCACCCTTGCCAATATTTTGGTCCCATAAGGCATTGCAAGCGCAAATCAAAATTCCACTTAGCTACGTGCGGTGTGGGAGAGCTACCCACAGTGCAGTGCTCCATGTGTCATTGTAAGCCCTGCTAGTGAGGATGCACTCTGCTGACACAATGAGTGTAGTGTGGACATGCAAGATCAACTTGCTTAAATAAGAGGCTCTGTGTCGACTTTACATGAAGTTTACTTAACTTTGTAGTGTAGATAGCCTTAGATTTGTACATGGGAAACTAGAGAAGTGTAGCCCAGGTGAACTATACTACAGGCATGTCGCGTCTTGTGCGAGGGTTCCATTCTGCGGTTACCGCATAAAGCGGAAACCACGTATAGCCAGAACCCATTGACTTCAATGGGAGGCGAAATTGCGCCCCCTACAGGAAGTTTAACCCCCCCCCCTTTTCTTGTTGCAGACCGCGTAAAGTTGAAATCGCGTATGTTAAATACAGCTAAGACGCAACATGCCTGTATACTATAAAATGAGTGCACAACTGGTTGGAAAAGTGTACTCCGAGAGTAGTTCTCAATGGTTCCCAATCAAGCTGGAAGGGTATATTGAGTGTGGTCCCACAGGGATCTGTTTAGAGTCAGGTCCTATTCATTATCATCATAAATAATTTTGATAATAGCATAGAGCAGGGGGTCTCCAAACTTTGAGATGAGGGCCATATTAGAGTTTTGAAGGGGCTTTGCAGGCCGAAGTGACTGTGAAAAAATTAAATATATGCAAAGTTGTTAAAAAAAGCAACACTACTGTGTTGCATTAAATTCTAAATCAGATATAAAAGTAGCTATATAATCAATGCAGGTACTGTGAAATCACAAAATATTTGTCAATACATTAAAAATCATTTCACATTATTTTTTTTATTTTATTTATGCCTAAAAACTCACAAATTTGTATCATACAAATACACATATTCAGAAGTTTAGTTGTACTTTGGTAAGAGAAGCTCCGGGTTCCCATTGTTGGTTGGGACTGTTTGGTTCAGTGCTGTAGTTAAAGTTTAACCCTTTGCTCCTCCAGCCACGCCTCTGGGGCACTCATCCCTCTACACATGAGGCCGCCGGCAGCAGCTTCCGTGGGTGGGGGCAGCAGCGGCTTCTCCACCTGCCTGCTCAGCTGGGAGGCCGGACAAATCGAAACCACAGGCTGGATCCGGCCCCCAGGCCGTAGTTTGGAGACCCCTGGCATAGAGAGTACACTTTTATTAAAGTTTGCAGATGATACCAAACTGGGAGGGGTTGCAAGCGCTTTGGAGCACAGCCTTAGAATTCCAAATGATCTTGACAAACTGGAGAAATGGTCTGAAGTAAATAGGATGAAATTCACTAAGGACAAAAGTGAAGTATTACACTTAGGAAAGAATAATCGATAGCACAGATAGCAAAATGGGAAATGACTGCCTAGGAAGGAGTATGGAAGACAAAGATCTGGGGATTATAGTGGATCACAAATTAAATATAAGTCAACAATGTAATACTGTTGTAAAAAAGAGAACATCATTCTGGGATGTATTAGCAGGAATGTTGTAAGCAAGATAAAAGAAGTAATTCTTCCACTCTACTGAGTACTGATAAGGCCTCAACTGGAATATTATGTCCAGTTCTGGGTACAACACTTTGAGAAACATGGACAAATTAAAGAAAGTCCAAAGGAGAGAAACAAAAATGATTATGGGTCTAGAAAACATGGTCTACGAGGAAAGTTTGAAAAAACTTGGTTTGTGTAGTCTGGAGAAGAGCAGACTGAGGGGGACATAAGTCTTCAAATACATAGGAGGGTGATAAATTGTTCTTCTTAACCACTGTGGCTAGAACAAGAAGTAAAGGGCTTAAATTGCTGCAAGGGGGATCTAAGTTAGATATGAGAGCTTCCTAATTGTCATGGTAGTTAAGCACTGGAACAAATTACCTGGGGAGGTTGTGGAATCTGTCATTAAAAATTTATAAGAACTGAGTAGGTAAACACTTCTCGCAAATGGTCTAGATAATACTTAGTTGTGCCTCAGTGCAGGGGACTGGATTAGATGACCTATCAAGGTTCCTCTCAGTCCTACATTTTGGTGATTCTACAAAGATCAGGTAATTAGAAGTCTATATGACATGCTCGTGAAGGCATCTTAAAAGAACAAACTTTTCACATGAAATACATGTCCACGAGACCAGGTTGTGGTTTTCAGAAAACATGACCCCAGGTCTGGTATATTTGTAGTAGCATTGGCAGACTCTGCTCAGGACAGGCTTAAGATGTGAAAGGCATAGCAGGTTAGGATGGAGGAGGAGTAGCAGAATTACAGGGAGAATTTTGTATTGTGTCTTTCTACATGATACCTGGCTATAAGTTGTGTTATTAAGGAAAGGTCAATTGGCTACTGAAGTCCATGGAAGGACTCAGCGCGTGTTGGTCAGTTTCTATAATAGTCTTCTAAAGGAAGAAAATAATTATTTTTAATGGAATCTATGAATAATCTGATTCATATAATACTGGAACTAAATACCTGGGTTTCTGTTTACAAAAACCTGTCAGATTATATAACTGACAAGTTTAGCTTAATATTTTTTAATTACACTTGAAAAGATTACTTAATCCAGTTATAGGGCTACATCCTCAGATAGTATACATCATCCTAGCTGAGCACAGATGTCACTGTAGCTACCTCAGTTTACAATCTGTTCATGAATGTATTGGGTATATTAATTTTATTTTTAATACATTGTCAGTTGAATAAAATCCTTTTTACTTCTCTATTTCCTTTTATCTAACATTCTCAATGAACTCAGTAATTACATGTTTTTTGTTGAGATTGGCACCTTTAACACCTATCAGTTATTAAAAATAATCTTTTTAACATAAAGTTAATTCAAAAGGCAATCTTTTAAAAAAGCATTCATTTTGGATCAGTTGTGCCATTCTTGAATTCTTATTTTCCAACTTTTTCTGTTGCAGGTAAATATGCTGAAGATATATTTGGTGAGCTTTTCAATGAAGCACACAGTTTCTCCTTCAGGGTTAACTCCTTACAAGAACGTGTGGACCGTTTATCTGTCAGTGTTACACAACTTGACCCAAAGGAAGAAGAATGTAAGTTTACTTCCACACATGATTGTGGTTCTTACGTTGAAGAGTATTTCCTTTGTGCTGTAAATAAATTGATACGCAAAATGGAAAGAAGGATGATTCTGGGATTAAGGCACAGGACTCAGAATGGGAGGCATAGGTTCTCCTCTTACTTCTGCAACAGACTTGAGCAAGTCATTCAGCTCAAAATTTTCATAGGAGGGTGCTGAACACCTACAGCTTCCATTGACTAAGATGGAAGGTGCTAGAGAAGTGTGACATAACATTACTATTTATTATATTTTTGCTTTTATTAATTGTCAAATTCTGCGAGTAAACCTGTACTCAGTTTTTACCGTCATGAGTGAGATTTATAAGCACTTGTGTGAGTAAAGTCTTCAGTAATTGACATATTGTCATTCTTTATTAAAATGTGTACAACTTTGGGCTCATGGTGAAGTTTGAACTGAAGCCCTGTTTGTCAAAGATTGTTTCATACATCTGTCCCAGGACAGATATAATGCTGTTCAGCTCTTCCCTCTCATCCTTCTCTCATCCATCCTGTCCATCATCTACTGGTCTTCAGTGAACAACTCATCATTTAGCTGTGGAACTTTGACATCAGAAAATCAAGGATTAGCCTTTGCCACCTCTTCCCCCACCTTTTTGATCTTTTGTGTCTTTTTTGAGATTGGTTAATTTTTCACAATCAACACTCTCCCTTTCTTTTCCTTTCCCCTTTTACCCTTTCCTCCCCTTCCGTTTTCATGCATAATGCATACTGTAAATTTATTAAAATACCCTGTAATTTTTAAATCTGTATAATTTGCTAAAAAATAAATCTTTGATCCAAATTTATTTAGGATTATTTATTTTTGCCTAAGTGAATTTAGTATCCATGAAAGGTTCTGGATGACTATGCTGAGATTGAAATTCTCTGCTTTTCCATGCTGTTGGCTTTCAGGACTTAGTCATGAGATTTGGAAGCCTTCTAACAAGCCAAAATAACTGAACCTTTTGAACAGGACATATCATGTAACCTGTGACGGTATATAGAATGCTATAGTTTCCAATTCCAGTTTCTTTTTGATCACACAAAAAAAAAAATCTAACAGCTAAGGCCATAACTCTGTGGTAGAGAAAGATGGGTGAATATAAATCTGTCATAATTGCTTCTTTCAAAGAACAAGAATGACAGATAAGTAATTTCCTTTTCTCCACAGCTTTGTCTACTGTAGCAGGCTTCACAGTTATAATTCTCTGTGTGTGATAGTAGTAATGGAAGCTGCAGTATAGACAAGGCTGTTTCACCACTAAATCATTAACCCTACGTGGAATAAAAGGATGTGGGTTCTGTGACTGTTTCTGTCATGGATCTCCTGTACAATTAAGCAATATGGTTAAAACACCTGTTCCCTGTCTATACTTAGACAGAATCTACCGTTTTACCATTAGTGAAGATATGAAGTTTGGTAGTATAGATACAATGCAGAAATAAATGAACTATAAGAGAGATGAAGACTTGAAAAAAATGAAGAAGCAATGTTTTAGACATGTTTCTCTGGAACACAGTTTGACCTAAGGTGCAACCTGTCAAAAATAAGGCACAAATGACTTGCTTAAAGAATTGTTACCAGAATGAGTATAAGAACATGTAAAATATTATTTGGGTGATTGATTCAACATACGGTTTCAGAGCTAGCTATGGAAGGAGTTTAGGAGGAGCCCACAGCATTACTTCATTAGTATGAAAACTAGTGAAAATTGGATCAGTTAGAATGATAATGACTTATTATAGGGGCTCATTGACCAGATCCTCAGCCGGTGTAAATCATTGTATCTCAGTTAACTTCAATGAAGTGTAGTGATTTACACCAGCTGAGATTCTTTCCTTTAGAAATAATGTTGAACCCTGAGCAAACAAGTAGCTCAAAGAACATCACTGTGGTGACTTAGGCAGAGAACTAGCAGGTAGCATTTATACTTAAGTGGTATACAGACATTGTGTCGGCCCTCAGCATGGGGTCACTTGCACCCTAGCTGAGCAAGATCACAGAAATCTTTCACCATACAGATTTAGTGTAATTTCCACATTGCCTGGAAACCTGAGTGGGGAAGCCATTGTTTACAGACAGAAACAGACACAAAATATCTAAGAATCCCAAATCAGACCACTCCACTTTTTGGAATGTAATTTCAGACAGAGATTAAGATTCCAGTTTTCAGTAACAATATGTTCCAGTTCTGGATGATTAGTTGTCATTAAAGCTCCATTCATGGGGATAGAAAATGTTAGTAAAGTGAGGATTCGTGTTGCATTCTGTAGGAACTGAGGAGTTTATATAACTTCACTTTCCAAGACTAGAACGAGTAGATGGAAGTTTTGCACTCTTATGTGGTGCTTTTTTCAGTTCTGGTGGATAATATTATAGCTATTCTGTTTAGAAATGAAAAACACATTTCTTCAGAGATAGCTGCAACACTGATGGATCATACCATTAAGCCGAGACAGCTTGTGATCAAGATTCTCTTTGTGGGACAAGCAGTTGCTAAAATTGATCACCTGAACAGTCTGCGCAGTCTTTTGGCTCATTGTAAAACAGAGTCTGAACATTTGGCTGGTCATTTTGATAAATTAGGTTAAAATACACCAGATTTCCAAAATCTAATCAGCATACCAGGCTCATACTGTAGAACCTAGTCCTGTGGAAACTATTAAGTTCTTCAGCTTTATAAGATTGTTTGCCAGAAATAACCCACCCTATTAGCAGGTGTTTATTCTTCTGTGGAATGTTAAGTGTGCTCTCCTGATTCTAAACAGGTGACTTGTAACTGACCTGGATATAGGAAAGGTGGGAGTAACCTTAGAGGGAGGATCTAGGGCAAGGGTTCTCAGACTGGGGGTCAGGACCCCCTCAGGGGGCCACGAGATTACTACATGCCATGTCATGAGCTGTCAGCCTCCACACCAAACCCCACTTTGTCTCCAGCATTTATAATAGTGTTAAATATGTAAAAAAGTGTTTTTAATTTATAAGCGGGAAGGGTTGCACACAAGGGCTTGCTATGCGAAAGGGCTCACCATTGCAAAAGTTTGAGAACCACTGATCTGGGGGAAGGTTGAGCAGTCCTAAGGTAGGAATCCTAGGAGTAGCCAAACCCAGTGTGAAGGTCTGAGCTGCATTTTATGTTGTTAATTTCAGTGTTAATAAAAACTAAACCCAGGAAGGTTTGGTATTTGTTTTTGAACAGATTTTTATAAAAGCAAGTGCTCACTGAATTACTGCTGATTTTCCACAAACTCATGATTTGCCTGAGGAGCTCTCACATTCTCCAAGTCTCTTGACAACTGAGAGTAAACCGCACACACCTCCCTCTTTTCAAGTAAAGGAATATGCTTACAATGCTTGGATATTGAAAGATTTCTTAGTAATCTTATAACAAATGTGATGGTGGGGGTATGTCATTTTCACATTTACTCTTGGCAATCTAGGTATTGGTTTAAAATTTAAGTATTTGGGGAAATTGTCTGTGCAGATGTGGTAAACATTCAAATTTCAGAAAAAAACACAGGGCCCATTTTGCTTGATGGAGTTAAGGTTCTGAGGATATTAGAGAGTAGTGAAATAGCTATTCGTACTTTCCTGCACAAATGGCCTTGACAAGTTCAGTTATAGGCTTACATACTAGGCACTAATGGCTGTTTGTTGTCAGAAAATCAGGATCGAGATTGTTAAAATAATATGTAGCCCAAAACGCGCTAGAAATGCTTTTGACAACACTGCATATATTCTTGCATATGTTTACTAAACCACACTGATAAGGAAGTAAAAGAATGTTGTGGTTAAACAAAATGGGAGTAAAAGGGGGTGCCAGTCCACCAATTTCGTGGTCATGCCGCATGACCCAAGTGGCAACTCAGTTTTGATTCCTCATTCTCTGGGCTAGCAGTACCTGGCAGTACTTTACAGGAAAGGTTGGGGTACTTCCTGTCTTCCTAAGTAAGCCTGTCTTACTGATCCACGATTGTCATTTAACAAGTTCCTTGAAGGATCTATGTCCAGCACTCCTTGCATAGAAGAACAGGCTTGCCCAATGTGGATCCTTTGATAGGGGACTTAAGTGAGGAAAGGGGGGACCTACAGTATATCTCTCCCCAAAATGAGAGATGGGGAAACCATTCGGTCTATACCAGGCTTCTCTGGCTTCGAATTTTAAGGGTTCACTTACAAACAGTTCTTGCTCTGGGCTAAAATAATATCAAGGTTTTTAATGGAGGAAAATGGTTTATGATATAAGTAACAAAATCTTTAAAATATTGGCAAATTAGTTTGGTAAGTTACAGGAGTGTAAGGGTAGAGGAGAGCTCCTAGAGCCTCCTGTCTTAAATCCCCATGCAAGATTCAAGCAAATCTCAGTCTGTATGCTCACCTGATTGCAAAGAATGCATTTATTTAGAGCCACTCTAAGGGGGTTAGGAAGGAAGTATTACTGTGGTCCCACCCTCTGACTAGCCATGTAGCAGAGCACATGCTGCACCCTCTGAAAGTGAGTGACAGCACTGCCCCTCTGCACCATGGAGCTAGGAGAGGCTTTATATCAACATATGATTTTTTTCTTCCATTAGAAATTTTTACCAAACAAAACTGAGTGATCTACAGAAGCTCTGTAAAAACTCCACTACCTTCTGTTAGACTTAACTGGTATGGCAAGGGGGTCATCTATACCAGGATACACATCAGATGATTCTCTTTTGATATGTCACTGCGGCATTCTCTTTCAGCAGACAATAGCAGAGCTATCTTTTAAGATGTACTCCTCTGCGTCCATGCAGCAACAAAGAAAAGAAGAAAAAAATCACTTTTAGGGGCTCACAGCATAAATGAACAGCGAGAATGAAGTACATTTGGGCAAGATACAGATACTTGACATGAACTTTGATTTAAGGTTGACAGACGAAACTGAAGTTTTGAAAGGACTTTGAATTTCCCTCATAATTGTATATGAATAAGATCTTCTAATGCAAAAGAAGAAAAATCAAATCAGAAGAGTGACTGGATTGTATTTGCTACAATCCAGCAGTACCCTGAAACACAGAAATATATGGTTCCAGCAGGAACCAGCTTTCCACCAGCTCTGGAAAGCATTGTACCTCAGGGGTAAAACAAGGAACGTAGAGAATTACTGACTATCTACAAGGAAAAAGGAGGAGAGGAAAGAACAGAAATTACATGGTGTTGTGACAGGCATTCATACATAGATTTTATAAAACGAATAGAATATTGCATCAATTACTTTAAAAACTTGATTTTGTTTTGAATCAAATTTACTAAGTTTGTTAGAAGTTATTAATTTCACAAAATCAGTGATCACACATTGAAATCAAACAACCAGAAATGGGCTTTAATGTTATCAGAGCTATCATTTGAAATAGTTCTGCCTTATGTATTTGCTTAATATACTGTAAAAAGGAAATCAAAATGGTTTCCAACACTGAAATGTTCTGTTTAATTTAATGAATCCATAACATCTGAAAAACTGTAGCTTAATGAGGGAGTGTCCGTATGTTCTGAATATAAGGTATCTTCCCTTCATTTTCTTCTCATCACAAAGACTTCTATATTACTTTGTTCTCTCCATACCAATGACGCTATTCTTGTATATAAAGGAAGAATAATTGCTTGTTTTCAATTAAGTGGAATAAATATGTAGAATGAGTATGTTTTATTATATACGATAATAAGCATTTATTAATAAAATTAACTTTTCAGTGATAAATAATAGAAGCATTCAGCCTGTGAGTAGCATGGCTGTGACTAGCATGGTGTTACACTCCAGCTATGAAATTATTTCATGAGAAATCAGTGCTGTAAGTATTATCGTAAGTTAGCTGAAGAAATGCCTAATGAATTTTCTGAAATATTTTATTTTAATTATTTATTTTTAGAACATAAATGTAGCATCATAAGATATAAATTTCCTTCTTGTAGTAAAAATTAATTTAAATCCATTGCACTGGAGATGTGGTTTCTCTGCAGCCATATTTTATTTAATTTCCTTATTTAACATACATTGATTTCTGAGGGGGTTGAAGGTGTGTGTTACACACATATCCTATAATAACTGAAAGACGAGTGCGATAGCTGTTAGTGGTTATTTGTGAAAGTAGTTGTGTCCAAACTATGAAGAAAGAATATGTGATCCATTCATGTTGTTGCTCTTGTAAAGAAAACTTGTCAGTTTTACCCTCAGTTCTATGAATTTCTTAGTGCCATTAATCTTGAAGTGCTAGTACGGATAAATAATTTAAAATCTGTGTAGGTGGAAATTTTACAGTGCTTTTGTTAAGAATAATCATTCTAACTTTAATGTCTCTCTCTTGAGATACTGATATACAGGACAGTACTGATACCAAGAGCAAAAAGTAATTAAATAACAGTTGTGTATCACTCCTTAAAAAAAAAAAAAAAAAAAAAAAATGTGGTGCCCTGGAAGAAGGAAAATTTATAAGCTAAGATCTCTCTATTTTGCTATTTTAATAGAAAAGAATGTCTTATAATGGTGTTTTTAATTTTAACAAATTGGAAGCCAAACATAGTACGTAAGGTCTCTGACTTTACTAAATGCCGTGGTAAATGGAAAATTCCATGGCAGCAGAGAAATAAGTGGAAAAATTCAAAAACTAATGTTATTAAATTAAATACTTAAATGATAAAAGTCATTAGTTTAATTTTTAGTTCAATGCAAACGTCTCTTTTGAATGTTTAAGTGCACCTGTAGGTTTTCACGAATATTTACTGCACCAAGAGCTCGATCATCTCCTCCGTTTAGGGGCAGTGAAGACTGTTCCTGCTCAACATAGGAGGAATGGATTTTACTCCCACTAGACTGAAACTAATACTAATGAAGCATGCCCTAGCTCCTGAGGGGCCCACTCCGCCCCCCACCCCCCTCCACTTGTATATCAGCATCTATGTTGCAGACAGCCTTAGTCACTATTGCTGTTTCCTCTGCAGCTCTGGACAATAAGACCTCAAAAAAGAGGAAGCATTCTTCTCCCAGCAGGGAAATTAAGCGGGGGTGGGAGGAAGATCATCGCATATGACCCACTCTTGGGAGACCCCTCATCTTTCTAATGGTACTGCAGAGTCTCGGACTGGGTCTGGTATTGAGGTATCGGTTCTGAGGAACAAGACCCACTCAGATGTGCCTTCCTCAAGAACAAATACCACAGTACCACCATCTACTCTCTTAAGATATAATGAGACCCACAAGGCTATCATTCATGTCCTGGTACCAGTATCTCGCAATATCTCTGAAAAAGGGCAGGACACCACAACCATCTTGGTCATGCAACAGCCTCCATCTCACCATCCAGGACTGACTTGAGCTTCAGGTGATGGATATCCAAGCCCTCCACTTCCTTCTAGGTTCCTTTCTTCAGAGAATCTTCTTATCTCTGAACCTGAATCACAAATTACAGGAGGATCTACCACCATCGCTTCCATGGTACCACTACAAAAGCAGCATATCGAGACTGGTTTATACCTCCAGCTTTCAGTACAGATTAGAACATCAGAGGGCTCCCCGTGCCTTAGTTCAGAGGCAGACACCTCTGACTCAAAGATCTCAGTACATGGATCCATCTTGGTACTGTACTATCCTACCTCATCCCTATGAGCCCCTTGCATGAAGACCCAAGCCTGGGGAACCATTCAGATATCATAGACTCAGAGACTATGATTATCATTGGGTTCCTCCCCAGTGGAGTCACTGAGACCACTGGGCCACTACAGTGACCAATTTCATTGGATGCCTAGGAGAAAGCACCAGTACCATACCAACCATGAGCTTCTACAGAATGTCCTCACACCTCTGCACTTCTCCAGAACTGGAAGATGTACAAAAGGAGGAGGAGACTTAGGCAGAGAAGATCTCACCTCCATCTGGAAAATCTTCATTTCTAGTTGAGGTGGTAGGGCCACCATCGGCCTCTTACAAAGATGATTTCAAAACATTCTAGGAACTCCTGAAAAGGCTACTGGACTCCCTTCAAATCCCATACGAGGAGGTGCAAGAGCCCAAACATCCCTGGTGGACATCCTGACATCCCTAGGTAAACATTGTCCTACTTATATCTTCCACATATGCTCTGTGGCAAACATCTGCCACAATTCCACCAATCTGTAAATGGGCAGATAAAAAGAACACGGCATCCCACACAAAGGAATGGAGTACATCTTCTCCCACCTTAACCCTAATTCCTTTATGGTGGAGGCTACCAATGAGAGAGAGAGAGTCAAACATGATCTAGGCCCACTCCATCGGATAAGGAATCTAAATGTCTGGACTTGATGGGAAGGAAGAACTTTTCATCAGCCACTCTCCAATTTCACATTGCCAAATGCTAGGCCTTGATGGCAAAATATGATTTCAATGCATACTTCAGGTTTACACATTGTATTGAGCATTTGCCACAAGACCAAAAAGATAAATTCCACTCTATCATCACTGAAGGACAATTGATAACAAAAACCTCTCTGCAAGCTGCCTTAGATGCCACTCATACACCTTCCAGGCCATGGCGATAGTCATGAGAAGAGCATTCTGGATCTACTCCTTAGGACTTTCAAGAGAAGTTCAAAACCTTTCCACGACCTTTCCACTACCATCAGCACACTTTCCCTAAGCCTCAGGAGCCTTCAGGAGAAAGGCTAGACCTCAGAAATGAGGGACTCCTACCCAATCAACTTCTCTCTCTTAAGAGACACTTCTGATGCCTTCATTGGCAGCATCAAGTATTCCACCAGTTGTGTGACTATCCCTCCTTTGGAGACCCACTCTCTTACTACCTACCTGCCTGGGAGTACCTTACTTCAGACAAGTGGATACTGGAAGTTATGAAAGAGGGCCATTCCCTCCAGTTCCATTCTATTACCCCTGCTGTCTGTCCCTCTTCTGGGATCCATCTTGTGAGAAACGCATAAAAGAAGAGGTCTACTGTCTTTCTGGGAGCTGTAGAACCGGTCCCAGTTATTGTCTGTGGGGTCACAAAATGGCAGTAGATGAACTGTGAATGATGATTTAGTGAGTATTAAAACAAAGAATACAAGGTAGTTGGGGCCTGCCCTCCACATGCAGCATGCTAAAATGCATAATTACAATCAGTGATTAATTTGTAATGAAAGAGATGCCAGGGTCAAGCAGTTAGGCGCTGGAACTCAAGCAATTTTTTTACTTTCGTAATTGACGAAGCAAGCTCAGAGGTGCCAGGGCCATGAACTGCCAAGTCAAGAGGTGCCTGGGTGCAGCCCTGGCAAGTGCTGGCATAAATTAAGCACTGATTAAAATATTATCAGAGCATAATTAATGCAGACAGAATTTTGGGCATCAAACCTAAGTAAAGAACAATACATCAGAGCGAGAATTGCAGAATGCAATCAATTCTCAATCAAAGATTGCACCTGTGGATCCCCACTTATTTTGAACACATATTCCTATGTGCTGTAAATCCATGTCCCTCACACAGAGCCGGACACTGGGTGTGAGGGCTATGTCCCCAACCATCCTCAGTGCATTTCATCCAGTCTTCCTGCCCTTTGCAATTTATTAACGGTTTAGTAGCTAATCAGTTTTAAATTAGGAAAACCCACCCACCATTTGATAAAGAAAGTTAATTTAGTGAGAGATCTGTGCTTCTTTACAGTTAGTTTTCTGTCTGTAAAAAGTGGGATCTGAACAAAATGTCAGGGCTTGAGTGGTACATTTTCTTGTCAAATATTTGTGATATCCCAACCAACAAATTTGCTGCTTGAAATGCCTTGGCGAGAAGGGCATTCCCTAAAGTTCTATTCAGTGTTTCAAAGGACATAGTTGTACACCTACATCCGGAATTTAAGGGTGTTTCTTAACTCTGTCTCCATCAGTACATTAACCTCCCAGGTCTTCTCAAAGCCTCTTCATTTTGTGTAGCTTAATTTCCACATGTAAGTTAATGTACAAAGCATATGAGTGATTATTTTCATTAAAACAAAGCCTTTTAGAAAATTTGAGGTTGCTCATTGTCTTCGGGGACAAGTCTTGAGGAAAGTAATTTCTGGTCCAAGGGAAAAGTAATTTCTGTTTAACAACTATCAGGACTACTATGATCAGACAGGAAATCTGGTGGGAGAGGGGTCATGCTACTAAATGTAAGGTTTAAGATTAGCAGCTGTGTTAGTCTGTATCCGTAAATAAGACGAGAAGACTTTGTAGCACCTTAGAGGCTAACCAGTTTATTTCTGAATAATATTTATTTCAGCACGAAAGCTTATGCTGAAATAAACTGGTTAGTCTCTGAGGTGCTACAAAGTCTTCCTTGCCTTAAATGTAAGGTGACTTCTAAGCATGCTTAAAGAATATCACCTTTTCTGAAATCTGTAAAACTCCTACATGAAGCTCATATTACATATTACTCTCTCATGGGAGCTGAGTCAGATGCTTGTTTCTGGAGAGAAATTTTTTAATAAAGAAAAGGTGATTATTTACTGGTAACTAGAGTTTTCTAAATATCCATCTTCATTCCCCGCTTCTCCCAAATTTTTGGACAGGATTTTAAATAGAGGAAGAGAACTGAGGGCATTTGGGTGCATGGACTGTTTATATAAAATTCTCACAAAACATTCAGATCCACAAGGGATCATGCTTGTAATGATCAAGAACTCATGGTTTAAAATGGTGCTGGGAGTGCACTGCTGAAGTAAGAGTTCACAGAACTGTAGATCTGCTCAGACATATTTGCCAGTTCCAAGTGAATAGCCTCTATTCTGGAATGTTTTAGGTGTAGAATCTTTTCATTAGCTGTACATTGGAAAGACTGTAAAAACTCTAGTGCCTAACAGATTTCTTTTAAAGTGAGCTATAAAATACAAGATTTAATATTTCTTTGAAATGTAAATTATTGCTATCAGAATAGCTAGTTTCTGTCAGCACGCTGATATGCAACATAGTTCATCCTTTACTCTAAATTGCAGGTCATACTTTAATGATACTAAGGGGAGTGAAATCTAAGAAGCAGCTTACTAAGTGGTAAAATATTATTACCAATTTATAGTACTGATGGGTCTTTATTTCATGCGTAAGGCAGCTTCAGACAAAACCCAATTACTATATGTTGAAGTACCACTATTTAAATACTTGCTTTTTCAATTTTTTTTGTCCTTGAGTTGAAAAGATAAATGGACAAGGATCTCTTTCAGAACCTCACATACAATATGTTGGTAACGCCTGTCAAAAAGATGAGCTATTTTAAATTGCTTGGAAACTCTGTATTGCAGGGAGTAAGGTTAGCTGATGTAGTGGGTCTTTTCACAGACTCTTAGGAATAGAGTTGGAAAGGACATGTTTGCACTTATTGTGTTAATACAGAATCTCAAATGAGCAAGTGCATTTAATGTAAAACGAGAGACATTTAAATGTTGAATAAACAGCATATATAGGGTTTCATTGTTTGTTTACTACAACTAAATATGTACTGGGATTTCCACATATACAGTGAGTTTGTGCATCCTGAGAAATTTATCCACAAAACATTTTAGAAATTAGATTATTCGTACTTGCAGCATAGGAAGGCTTGTTATGGACTTTCAGAGGCTAATCATTTCACAGTATGATATTTCTACATATTCTTTGCTTTGTGACCCTCCATTTCCTTTAATGATGTCATCATCATGTGGTCAAATGTTTTGAACCAAAAGGCTGCCTTTTCATGACAGGATCAAAGAATGTTAAAGAAGGAAATACTAGTAGCAGTCTTGAATTCCACAATATATAAATAGCCCTCAGAGATCAGATAATTTCTTAAGTTTAGAGGAAATATAATCTGTTGAGCTTTGTGAACTAAATGCTCTGGGGAGTGACCTTCCCCTTTTGCCAGGCTTGCATAGTTGCTGTACTAAGTGGGGAGGGGAGGTCTCTATGTAAAAGAGGGAGATTGATGATTTGGACATTTTGGGCCTGAAAAGGTGGAAGACAAGGTCATTCATTCTAAAGACTTAACGAGACAACTGATGATAGAAAAGAGAGGATAATAGAACAGTGCATGTCTCAATAATTTGGCAGTGTTTCAGGAGAGGTTACATATTTTTATGAAGGTCAGATATCAAAAGCAAAGAAACATTTTGTATGTGTGTTATTTGATTAAAAATGTTCCAAATTAACCTCTTCACTACTGTCTGAGGGTACGTGTGTTCAAACAGATTTGTACCGATTTTTTATTAAAATATGTTTCAAACTGAACTGCTGTATGGCATTTAAGTCTTCAAAAGAGTGCTGTGCAGCACTGAACATGGACAGTTGTACATATCTTGCACAGAACTTTGAAAGCAGAACAGTTATTTTTATGAAATAATTTAAGGCCTGATTTTAAATCAAGTTAGCCCCCACCTCTGTTTAAATGCAGTTTTTAGCAAGCAATTACTCGCAATTCAAGGCAGGTAAAATATGCACATAGTTGAATGCAAAATTGTGCTTACAAAAATGGGAATCCTCTCTAAAACTCACGTCTCCATAATTCATGGAATTCAAGATTACTGTTAAGAATCAGAGAGGTAGCCGTGTTAGTCTGGAATTGCAGAAGTGACAGAGAGTCCTGTGGCACCTTAAAGACTAACTAAAGTATTAGAGCATAAGCTTTCATGGGCTAATACCCACTTCGTCGGATGCATGCAGTGGAAGTATCCAGGGGCAGGTATAAATAGATAGGCAAGAACCAGGTTAGCGATAACAGGATTAGTCCAATGAGGCTGAACCAGATTACTGTTGATGCCATTGTCAATTGCTTTACTCCCATCTAGCTGGGATTTTCTGTTTGTCATAGTATTATTCATGAAGTCTTGAAAGGGCTTCTGAACACCTAACTAGACAAGGTTTTCACAGAGATGAAAATATCCCATAACTAAATATATCCTAAGACAGGAGAGGGGAGGGAGGGAGAAGCCCCCCAGTAACACCATAAATAAAACCTCAAAAGACAAACTGAAAAATGAACAAAAACCATATTTAGCCTCACAAAGAATGTCATTGATGTGATTTGGTAAGCAAGGAGAGAATTCCAAAGTTGCAGGCCTTTTGTGGAGAAAGTCCTGCCTTCTGCCCTCTTGTGATTATACAGTGGAACTACCAGTTGTTCCAATAACACTGTTTTCAACTGCTGCAATGGGAAGGAAGGCAGCAGACAGTGCCGCAAGTAGACTGGCTTTTATATGCTAATACTAGTGCTGTTGATTAATCACAGTTAACTCAAGCGATTAATTAAAAAAATAATTGCAATTAATCACAGTTTTAATTGCACTGTTAAACAATTGGATATTTTTCTACATTTTCGTATAGATAGTGTTCTGTGTTGTAACTGAAATAAAAGTATATATTGTTTTTGCTTACAAATATTTGCACTGTAAAAACGATAAAGGAAATAGTATTTTTCAATTCACCTCATACAAGTACTGTGGTGCAATCTTTGTCATGAAAGTGCAACTTACAAATGTAATATTTTTTTGTATATGACTGCACTCAAAAAAACACCCCCAACATTGTAAAACTTAAGAGCCTACAAGTCCACTCAGTCCTACTTCTTGTTCAGCCAATTGCTAAAACAAACAAGTTTACATTTGCAGGAGATAATTCTGCCCACTTCTTATTTACACTGTCACCTAAAAGTGAGAACAGGCATTTGCATAGCACTTTCGTAGCTGGCGTTGAAAGGTATTTACGTGCCAGATATGCTAAACATTGATATGTTACTTCATGCTTCGGCTACCATTCCAGAGGACATGCTTCCATGCTGATGATGCTCATTAAAAAAATAAGCATTAATTAAATTTCTGACTAACCTTCTTGGGGCAGAATTTGATGTCTCCTGCTCTGTTTCACCCACATTCTGCCATGTATTTCCTGTTATAGCAGTCTCATGATGATGACCCAACACATGCTGTTTATTTTAAGAACACTTTCACTGCAGATGTGACAAAATGCAAAGAAGGTACCGATGTGAGATTTCTAAAGATAGCTACAGCACTCGATCCAAAGTTTAAGAATCTGAAGTCTCTTCCAAAATCTGAGTGGGGCGAGGTGTGGTGCTTGCTTTCAGAAGTCTTAAAATAGCAACATTCCAGTCCGGAAACTACAGAACCCAAACCACTCAAAACAAAAAAAAATCAACTTTCTGCTGGCAGCCTCTGATTCAGATAATGTAAATGAACATGCGTCGGTGCACACTGCTTTGGATTGTTATTGAGCAGAACCCGTCATCACCATGGACGCATGTCTTCTGGAATGGTGTTTAAAGCAAGAAGGGACATACGAATCTTTAGCACATCTGGCACATAAACATCTTGCGACACTGGCTATAACAGTGCCACGAGAATGACTGTTCTCACTTTCAGGTGACATTGTAAACAAGAACAGGGCAACATTATCTCCTGCAAAAGTAAACAAACTTGTTTGTCTGAGAGATTGGCTAAACAAGAAGTAGGACTGTGTGGACTTAGCGGCTCTAAAATTTAACATTGTTTTATTTTTGAATGGAGGTTTTTAGTAGGTAATTACATTTGTAAGTTCAACTTTCATGATAAAGAGATTGCATTACTATAGTTGTATTAGGTGAACTGAAAAATACTATTTCTATTTTTTTTTTACAGTGCAAATACTTGTAATAAAAAACATATAAAGTGAGAACTGTGCACTTTGTATTCTATGTTGTAATTGAAATCAATATATTTGAAAATGTAGAAAACATCCAAAAATATTTAAATAAATAGTATTCTATTATTATTTAACAGTGTGATTAATTGAGCAATTAATCACAATTAATTTTTTTAATCATGATTAATCGCAATTAATTTTTTTAATCACTTCACAGCCCTAGCTAATTCACTACAAAAATGAGACTGAAGAAAACCCTTAAAATGTAATCATAGGCACTCTTTTAAATCATTATTTTAAAAGATTGTAGTGACATTTCTCAATGTATGAGCAGGGGTACTGGAACAGTTTTTATAGTAGGGGTGCTGAGAGCCATTGAACTAACCTGTTCCAGCACCTGTGTGCATGAGCCTGAGGGACCTCCAGAAAAAAAAATAATTCTAGAGGGGATGAGAGGAGAAATACAAATGTGTTTTTTCTAATATTGACAGGATTGAAAGTTCTGTTCAAAATCAAATCTTTATTACTTTGATTAGATTTGCCTTGTTGCAGTATAAAATGATTTTGAAGAGAAAAAACACCACAGCTTGCTGGTATAGGTTGTACTCCTTTTATTTGTCAAATCTGAAAAACTGTTAGGAGGGGGAAAACAGCCAAGAAGGCAAATAGACTCCATGGGAGGAATTTGGGAATAAGGGAAGGAGAAAGATGTGATGCTGAACTATTCTATGAATCCGCAGTGCAAATGTCATCTGTTGCCATCATTTTTTTTCAATTAACCTTCTGAGTCTCCTAATAAGAATTCTTGTAGCACAACCTGTCTGATGTTCTTTAATCCATAAAGCTTGTATAATAATCTAAACTGTCACATTGACCTTAATTTTGATTATTGTCTAAGGATTTATTAAACATATTTGCTAGTTATGAACCAGTGTTTAAGCTTATCACTGTTACACTGGGCTCTTGCCCACTCTCTTTATTTGAATCTTGCATACTGATCATTACAGGATTTTTAAAAGTTTGTTAGTAGTTACAAGCAATTAAGTTTAAATTGAAAAGTCACATCCTGATTCAGAAATCTGTTTAGAAAGAGATTTTACTGGTTTAATGAAATGGAGTAGAAGAGAGTGAACTACTTACCAACAAGTCCCATTGACTTCAATAAAACATGCTTAAGTGCTTTGCTAAATTGGGGCCTCAGTGGTACTTCAGTGGCAGCACTGAATATACTAGGAGTGCAAATGTGTTCTTATTCATGTTAAGGAGAGTTAAAGGCAAGAGCCCCCACATCAAAATGAGACAGCTTTAGTGCCGTCGGATCATGAAATGGAACGTGTTAACTTCAGCAGGTACCTCTGAAATCTAGAACATTTTTGTGGCTGTGGTGGTCCAGTTGGGATAAAGTCAACTTGTCTGGGAAAACAAAATTCTGTTACCAACCTGAGTCCAAATGAGCAAAAGTTTCCTGTGATCAGTCACTGATAATGCAATAGGACACACAATACATGTTTTCACATTGTCTGACTATATCACTAAAAGCTATATGACTTTATATATCACTCTAAAATTGGAGTCCTACTATAACAAATAAATCATTATTAATAGTAATGCTTACCACTTATAAAAAGCTTTACAAGTTCACAGTGATTTTCCAGCATTAATATATGAATCAGATAGATGCAACCAAATCAGCTGTTGTTGGCCACTCTTTTTATGCTGATGTTCCCTTTCAGTGTCATTGCAGGATATTACAATGAGAAAAGCTTTCCGGAGTTCCACAATTCAAGATCAGCAGCTGTTTGACCGCAAGACTCTGCCTATTCCTTTGCAGGAGACTTATGACACTTGTGAACAACCTCCCCCACTCAACATACTTACACCTTACAGGTAAGTGTGAAAAATCAGAAAAAAATCCTTCTCCCCCCCCCCAACCCCATAACTTATAGCAGTATTCTGAGTAGTACCATAGTCTTGGAGTAGTCCCATTCACAACAATGAAACTCCTTGAGGAGTTAAGATTGCAAAATCTGGCCATCAACGTTAATACTACTATGAATTTTATGCCCAGCTAGCATTGGTAAGAAAAGCCATTCTAAAGCTCCATATTTGTTAAATGCTGTGTTTCTACTGAAAAAGAGAAGGAAAATTAAAGATGAATTCAGTTTCTGCCAAGGAATACTGTACAGTGTAGTCAGTCCTGTGGCTTGAATCTTATATGGTGTGACTAATTTCACAATAGCATCTATGAGGAAAGGGGGAAAAATCATTTCAAAAGGATTGCGCATTGTTGCCATGTTCTGTGGTTTCTGGCAGAGCACAGTCAAAACCACATTTCATTCTAAGACTTGATACAGCAAAATTAATTGGAAAGAAATTATTCTCTTCCTGCGACTTTGACATTCAAGGCAAATTTGATGCCAAAGAGCACATAATAAAATGGAAGAGACATTGATTTTTAGTCCATGACAAGTTTCTATTTATTGGATGATGATATAACATGACAGTTAGTAAGAAGATAATTTTAAAAAATAGGTGATTACACTGTTGTGGTTAGTACAAAAAATGAGCTGAGAGTTTGTTGCTTTCCTAAAATTGTTGAATGCCTATTTACATGAAAAACTGGTCCCTCAACTTGTACTTATTGTTTTGGGAGATAGATTAGAATCACATTTTAAAACAATTTTAGGGTGAGTGGATTCATTTTTTTGGGACACTTGTTATCCCACAACTAGCATTAAAACTTATTTCTAAAATAAGAAGCTAACTACAAGGAATGATGGGGGAGCAAGGTTTAAGAAGCAACAATATGAGAGTATTAGGACTGAAAATAACTAACTGAAATAATAAAAGCTGAGCATACAGAGAAAGTGAAACATTAGAAAATATTGCTCCCACAGTGTTATCCTCAGAGGCAAGGGGTCTGGATTTTCCAGCATAAAGGTTTAATACAAAAAGCAGGAGAATTAGTCTGTCATAGATTCCTAGCCTCAATAGAGCTCTTTGCAGATCTTATAATCCAAAAGGGACTCCTAAAATGCTCTAGCAAACTACAGTAGGAGAACAAGTGACTTCACTGAGAGAGACTTTACCCTGTAAAATACACATCATCTTTTCTTCTTTCAGTTCTGTTTTCTGAGAGTCTCCAAATCAACCTGTCTATCCATGTTAGAGAGGTGTATTCATCTTTAACATGTGTGCTGATCTTTAGTATAATTTTAAATCTAATTATTATGCTTCAGGTAAACTTATGTGTTGTAATAATTTTTTTGATAATATACTTGAAGCAAAAATCTTGAATATTGTGTTTAAAAAGTGACAGCAGACAGTACCTGAATAAGCTGTCTTTACTTTGCCTCAGTATTTAGTCCTATGCGCTACCAATAAACAGTATGTTCTATCTTGATAATTTTACCTCAGAGATGACGGAAAAGAAGGTTTGAAGTTTTACACCAATCCTTCATATTTCTTTGATCTATGGAAAGAAAAGATGTTGCAGGACACCGAGGACAAGAGAAAGGAAAAGAGAAAGCAGAAGGTATTATGTTCCAAGCTAAGTAGCTGTGGGTTATATTTATTTGCACATATGATACTTCAGTGGTTCTACAATTTAAAAAGCTCACTTCTTCATATAGACAAAAGAGTCTTTTCAGGCATATTGGAACTGGCTCAATGTCATTCAATTCAATCAATTTTTCCTTCAATAAAACACCATTAAAAAAGCCCAGGGTTTTAATGCTGTCTCACCATAGTTATCAGCATGTTTACCAAATGTTATGAATTCCTCACAACGATAAAAAAGCTCTTACAAGACTTACAACAAGAATCCAAGGATGTCTCTGGAGTCTTCTTTTAAAATATTAATTCTCAACAGTTTTATAGAGAAAGTTGCTTGGAACTTTTTTGAGAAATGTTTACTATAAATTAGCATTAATATGGTAGAAAGGAAACATTTTAATTGTAGAGAGAGGATAAAAAACTGAAGGGAAGTACTGCTACATGCTTGTTTTTTGCTATTTATATCTTGCATATTTCATAGCATAAAGTATGGTATCTTGTAGAATGCAAATATGAGAGGCAGATTTAGAATCTCATTTAAGACATATTTCAAGCCAGTTTTTTAGATTTTGAATGAACTTAGGACCATCATTCAGTTATTCTTTAGCTAAGTATCATATAATCTGATGTGTCTCCCTCTATTTAGGCCTTCATTTCCTGTTCTGGTTTGAATATTTTTTTTTTCTTGCACTAGAATCAAAATCTCTCTCTCTCTCTCTCTCTCTCTCTCTCGTAACTGATTTTAAAAGCATTCCTCTTTTTAAAAGACTGTCAGTTTTGTTTGCATAACTCTTACAGCAGAAGAATCTGGATCGCCCTCATGAACCGGAAAAAGTGCCCAGGGCGCCTCATGACAGACGGCGAGAGTGGCAGAAGTTAGCCCAAGGTCCAGAGCTTGCTGAGGATGACGCTAATCTCTTACATAAGCACATTGAAGTTGCTAATGGCCCAGCCTCACATTTTGACTCAAGGTTTCTTTTGTTTCTTTCCTTCCTTATTTTGTGAGATTCATCTTATGCTTGGCTAAATACATTTGTGATGTAAATGACTATATATGTGGTGCAGTACTCAGAATGCAGTGGTGATAACAGAATTACCTCTGCCAAAAGAGCATTTTGAGGTTCTTTCACCCAGGTGTTTTAAATGTCATCTTAAAGAGTAATTTATATCTCTGGAATTCATTGTTATGGGGGATCTGGAGGTGTGTGCCGTTGTTACTCATTTCTCAGTCTAATATCATTGGTGCAGGCTTGCACACAGATCTGTCACTGTATTTCAGTCCTGACCTACAACAACCCCTGTTATTCTAGTCTTCTGATTTACTTGAGCAGAAACTGCCAGTATTATGTGGTGGTTTTGTGATGTGACCAAATTATCCACTTGGATGAAACCACTGAACTTATTTACTCTTGATTGAATCTAGAATTTGATTGAAGTTTCTGCAAACCTTAACATGCTAAATTTTCTTTTCATAATATACTTTTGCAGGTGGCTGACAGTAGCATTTTAGGTGACATACCTGGGGTGTTTGTGCAAAACACAAAGCATGTAACCAACTGAGGAACTGTACTAGGAAAAAGCTTACTCAAATAACATTCATCCTGAAAATGAAAAAGAAATACTTTTTTGGTTGGGTTTTTTTTTTGGGGGGGGGGGGGGTGTTGTTTTTTGTTGAGCCTTTTAAATAAGAAAAATTTTAAGATGATCTGGTAGCCCTATTAATAGTTGTTGCCTGCTGCAGAGTGTAGGATCCACGATGTTGTGTCTGAAATAAAGAACCTGCCTATTGAGATCTCTGACCTAGTAAAAACTCTTACAGAGATGTAGAATAAAAAGTCAAAAATGGTTTCAAATGAATTTCAATTTGTAATTTACAACTCAAATTACGATGAAACCCTCCTTAAAGTGCAGCTATTCTGTGAAAAAACTACCTATAAGTGTATTCCACTGTGTTAGCTTCCCATAATGAGTACATCACCCTCCCTGCCACACCCCTCATGGAGGTGTAAACCAGATTCCACAGCAAAGTGATTGCAAAACCACTTGAAACTCAGAACCCTAAGGATCAACAGTGACTATCCAGTACTGTGCTTAGACATTACAGTCATGCGCACTATCCAGAAACCTACAGTAGAACCACCAGCAGTTAGAAACTATTCTGCAAACACTTTTCCTCTGACTTCAGAGAAATTGTGATCTTTATCAACATTTTAATTAAACAGTTACAGCTGTAAAAATTTCTTAATTGGTGTTGGATCAGATCTTTAAGACGTAAGCAGGGGTTGATTTTAACAGTAGATTGAAGTATTTTAAGCTGTTAATGAGTTATCTTCATTTTACTGCTTCTACAGTATAGTACACTTTAAGTTATCTTGTTAAAGTATATTAGCTTGCAGCATTGTGTTTGGGAGGAGATCAGCTGAACTCTGCTTGTAAGTTGTGTGTCCACAACACAGTCAAACACAGTAATGCTTTGACAAATGTTTTATAAAATTGTTAGAAGTACTACACTAGATGATGTATTGCTATACAATTAAGGAAAGTAGTAAAATAATGTTTGCCTATGAAAAGATTGTGAATCACAAACCACTATAGGTACATGACTGTTTCATACTGTAAAGCTGCTTCTAATAACACTGTTATGTTTAATTCAGTAAAGTCTGAATAAGAAACACTAATATCACACATACGTACTGTAGGAATTGTATGGTTTACCAATGAAAAATTGTCTAACATTTGAATCCCTAGAAGCAGTAGGGCAGAGAGGGAAAACAGATTAAAAACCACAGTTCAATTGGCATCTCTTGTGCAGACAGGGAATTGAATTCAGAGATCAAACTGAAGTATAATACAAAAGCTGAACTGAGAAATGAGGGAATTCTACTAATCCTCATGTCTGTGATAATCAGCAAAACAATTTTTAAGTGGAAAATTACCTTTGTTTTTTCTTAGACCTCAGCCATATGTGGATCATATGGATGGATCCTACTCCCTCTCCGCATTGCCCTATAGTCAGATGTCTGAACTTCTGAGCAGAGCTGAGGAACGAGTGTTGGTCAGACCACATGAGCCACCACCCCCTCCACCAATGCACGGAGCCGGAGATGTGAAACCCATACCTCCTTGTATTAGGTACGGAGTCAGAGCTGGAACAGCTTTCCAACAATAAACTGACGTACATCTCTGGAAAAGGTCTGGATATGCAAGACTTTGCTTTGAAGAAGAAAGCAGTATCATTATTGTACTTGATTTCAGCCCAGAGAGCAACAGAGCGCAGAGGTTCTCAGACTGGGTGGAGAGCTGTCCTGGGCAGTGGGTTGTAATGTATTCTGGGGGGCATGAGAAGCTTTACGGGGGGAGATTGTACAATGAATAACTAGCAAATCTGATTCCTCCAGACGTATCAGGTTCTCAGATGGCACTGTGCATTTTGAGGGATTTCTGTTAAGCTTGCATAGCTTCCAGAGCCGTTCGTTACTATCTGTATGTTGTTCCATTTGCTTCAACGCAGTCACACATTTAATTGTAAGCTTTGGCTACAGTTGCAGTTTTGCTTTTGCTCTTATTACAGTGGAATGTTGACTCTCTCTGAATTGGCTCTTACTGGTTTTAGTATTTAGTCAGAGTTGCACGTTGATTTTTTTTTTTTAAATCAGTATATGTACTTGTGTGGTGATGGGGGGGTGTAAACTACAGACACAAAGGAGGAGGAATAGGATCAAATAAGTTTGAAAACAACTGACAGACAGTAGTCTGCAAAATAGATTAAATTAAAGACATCATTTCTCTTTATGCCTTTCTGACATTGGGTGGAAAAATGGGATACCATCTAAACCAATCATCCTGACAGTATATTTCCACGTAACTTCATATCCCGCAAAGTTTTACTTTATGGATTAGATTTTTATAGGGTTCCTGTTCTCATTATCTGGAATATACAAGAGTCGATCTAGATTATGTTGTTATGTCAGCAAAATAGTTTTATCTCTGTCTACATTAAAGCATTTCCACTATCCAATGGATATACACAGAAATACCTCTTTTATTGGGTTAGCACGGGGTGGGCAAACTACGGCCTGCGGGCCAGATTCGGCCCACGAGACCATCTTGACCAGCCTGCCTGAGCCCCAGCGGGGGAGGCTGCTTCTGGCCCACCCCTGTCTTTCCCACTCAGCGTGGCTGAACTCCGGGGAAGGAGGCTGCTCCCAGCCCTCCCCCACTCTCCCAGAGCCTCAGCGTGTGCCTGAGCTCCTGGTGGGGGAGGGTGCTCCCGGCCTCTCCCTAAGCTCAGCGCGCCACGCAGGGCTGCCTGCTCCTCTGGGAGAGCGGTGCAGCAGCCGGGCCACCAGCATGGTAAGGGGCCGCAGCTGGGGCCGGGGGGAGGTTTAAGGGGCAGGGAGTCCTGGGGCAGTCAGCAGTGAGGGGGCTGTTTGGATGGGGCGGAGATTCTGGGTGGTGGGCGGTAGGGGATAGGAATCAGAGGGGGAGGTTGGATAGGGCATGGGAGTCCTGGGGAGGGTGTGTCAGGGGTTGGGGTGTGGACAGGGGTCGGGGCAGTCAGGGGACAGGGAGCAAGAGGAGTTGAGAAAGGGGTGGGGTCCTGGGGGGGTGGTTAGGGTGAGGGGTCTCGGGAGGGGGCAATGAGAGGACAAGGGGGAGGCAAATGGGATTCTAAGGGGGGCAGTCAGGGGGCAGGAAGTGGGAAGGGGTCAGATAGGGGGCAGGGCCAGGTTGTTTGCGGAGGCACAGCCTTCCCTGACCTGGCCCTCCATACAAGTTTTCAACCCTGATGTGGCTGTCGGGCCAAAAAGTTTGCCCACCCCGGGTTAGGATTTTCTTGTTATGCGTGTTAATGAGAATACTCACGTAGGAAAAGTTGAGAAATTCCTCTAGCAGTTTGTACTTTCAAAAATAACATTTACAGTCATTTCTTTTCGATTTGAGCACCAAAAAGGTCATTGATCTAGACAGGAGTGTCTTATGTGTAGATACACTCCTCTGGAGCTATGCATGACTGATCTTATACGGTACCACTGAACCTGTCAATTAACTTAGACCCATATCTCAGTTTCAAAGTCATTGTAGCTAGGTAATCATTCTGTAAAAATAGTCCCTTTAGAATAGGGCTTTCAAACTACTAAAAAAAAATAATGGTGATTAATTGCAAGATTTTAAAAATAACTGCAATAAATCAGTTTTAGTTGTACAGTACTGTTAATAATAGAATACATTTAAATAAATATTTTTGGATGTTTTCCACATTTTCAAATATATTGATTTCAATTATAAAACAGAATATAAAGTGTACGGTGCTTATTTTAATTACAAATATTTGCACTACAAGAACAATAAACATGCTGATGGCACATGTTCATTTTCATCATCTGAGTCAGATGCCACCAAAATGTGGTTGTTCCGGTTCTGTAGTTTCTGCATGTTCCACACCTTGTCCCACTCAGATTTTGGAAGGCACTTCAGGTTCTTAAATCTTGGGTTGAGTGCTGAAGCTATCTCTTACATTGGTACCTTCTTTGCATTTTATCAAATCTGCAGTGAAAGTGTTTTAAAATTGAACAGCATATACTGGGTAAAACCACAGAGCAGGAGACATACAGCTACAAAAGTGCCATGCGAATGCCTGTTCTCACTTTCAGGTGACATTGTAAATAAGAAGCGGGCAGCTTCATCTCCTGGAAATGTAAACAAACTTGTTTGTCTTAGCAATTGACTAAACAAGAAGTAGGACTGAGTGGACTTGTAGGCACTAAAGTTTTACATTGTTTTGGTTTTGAGTGCAGTTATGTAACCAAAAACAAATCTACATTTGTAAGTTCAACTTTCATGATAAAGTGATTGCACTACAGTACTTGCATGAGATAAATTGAAAAATACTATTTCTTTTTTATCTTTTTTACAGTGCAAATATTTGTAATCAAAAATAATATAGTGAGCAATGCACACTTTGTATTCTATGCTGTAATTCATATATATATATATTTGAAAATGTAGAAAAACATCCAAAAATATTTATAATAAATTTAAATTGGTAATCTATTATTATTTAATAGTGCAATTAAAAGTTCAGTTAATTGTGATTAATTTTTTAATCCAGTTAATTTGTTTTGAGTTAATCAATTGAGTTAACGGCAATTGACAGCCCTACTTTAGAATAAAGGGAATTAATCAAGTATGCCACATTCTACGAGCTTGTCCTCATAGTTTATTAAATACAGAGATTTATGCAGTGTGAAGGGACAATCTTTCTTACTGCAGGAAACCTTTGATAAGAGAAATAAACTCAGGTATTTGCCTGAGTACGTGTATAGGCTAGCAAGAAAACGGCTGATGTATTTTCTACCCAAACAATTAAAAACTAGCCTTTAGATTGGGCAAATCTGATTTCATGGGGATCTACAGTAGCCATGCAGTTGTCACATCAGTACATTTAGCTTTTTTATAACCCTAATTACTGATCTTAAATATTAACAAGGAAAAAAATGTAAATATAATTATATTAGCTAGTTTTTCCACTTTGTGGTTTTAATAACTTTCCCTACTATTGTGTGTTTCAGCTCCACCACAGGTTTGATAGAAAATCGTCCTCAGTCACCAGCAACAGGCAGGACACCAGTGTTTGTGAGCCCCACACCCCCTCCTCCACCTCCTCCTCTTCCATCTGCTTTGTCAACTTCTTCACTGAGAGCTGCAATTACTTCCACCCCTCCCCCACCCATACCTCCACCACCACCACCTCCAGCAGCTGTTTTGCAAGCGCCAGCAGTGCCACCTCCACCAGCTCCTCTCCAGATTGCGCCTGGAGTTCTTCATCCAGCTCCTCCTCCAATTGCACCACCTCTAGCACAGCCCTCTCCTCCAGTCACTAGAGCTGCCCAAGTATGTGAAACTGTACCAGTTCAGCCAGTTCCACAAGCTGAAGTGCAAGGACTTCCTCCACCCCCACCACCTCCTCCATTGCCTCCCCCTGGCATTCGACCTTCATCTCCTGTCTCAGTTGCCACCCTCTCTCACCCTCCCACAACCATTGTTCCTGGCCCTCATGCTCCACTAATGCCTCCATCTCCACCATCCCAAGTGATTCCTGCTCCTGAACCCAAACGCCACCCATCAACTCTCCCAGTAATCAGCGATGCCAGAAGCGTTCTACTGGAAGCAATACGAAAAGGTAACATTTGGTCACTAAAAGAACAACAGAAGTTGGTCTCAGCAGTTTAATAAAACAAATGTTCTTTTAACAGATGGAATAATTTACACCTCTGGACAAAAGATTTGACAAGAGTATCTTAAATCTGGGGCTGCTTTGTATTCGGTACAATATGCAGCTTGCCAAGTAGACAGATTTTGTTCAACTCAGAATTGCACCTATCAGGAGTGTAGTTTAGAATGCAAAAACCAGTTTTCCACAAAAGTTAGCTAAGGAAATGTACATGTTTCTAGATGATCGATGGAGATTATATTTTCATTTCTAATTATCTGAAGAGTGTCTCTTGGTACATTTGTTCTAAGTTGTGTGGGAAGCACAAGTGTTAAGAATATTTTTCACAAAAGCTATTAGCTAAGAGCAGAGCAGACTGATTGGCATATGGATTTTGATCCTGTTTTTATGAAAGCATCCTTCACACACATTACTGCAATGCAATAACAATGTAAGGACAATATTTTTAAAAGCTTAAATCAGGGTTTTGTTTCATTTTGTTTTGTATGCCAATATAAGGCAGGACAGCAAAAGGGATGGGAAAACCACCTGGGGAAGCACCGTACTGAGGCTCTCCTATCTTTAGGAGTGAAAGTAACTTAAAGGACTTACCACTACACCAGAGTCCTGAGCAGCGGGGTGTGTCCAGCTGCAGTAGCAGTAGCTAGGAGCCCTGGGCCCTTTAAATCATCCCGGAACTACAAGCTGCAGAAGCAGCTGGGAACCCCAGGGCTCCAGCTACCATAGCAGAGCCCTGGGCCTTTTCAATCACCGACAGAGCCCTAGGGGCCCCCAGCTACTGCCACTACCCCAAGGCTCCATGCTCTGGTGGAGCTTTAAAGGGTCTGGGGCTCCACTGCAGTAGCAGCAATCGAGAGCCCCAAGCCCTTTAAATTGCCGCCTGGGGAAGCCGATCCGGTGCATCGGTTCTTGCACTGGGGCATACTGGCTTATTATCACCTCTGCCTATCTTGCACATGCTTCACATCACAATATGTGCACTGGTGGTCTAACCATGATGCTGGTGCATGGTTATAGGGTTTCTTCTAGTACGTCCCTGAACTCTAGTTGGAATCCTTTTCCGATGTTTTTAGGTACACAGGGAGAGGATTCCCTGCATCCTCTTCAACATACAGAGCAGAATGTGTACTTAGCCTTAGTCTACACTTAGGGGGGATTGATCTAAGTTATGCAACTTCAGCTACGTGAATAACATAGCTGAAGTCGATGTACTTAGATCTACTTACTGCAGCGTCTTCCCTGTGGTAAGTCGACTCCGCCTGAGCCTCTCGCGGCGGTGGAGTACAGGAGTTGACAGGAAAGCACTCGGGAGTTGATTTATCCTCACGTCTAGTCTAGACATAATAAATTAACCCCCGCTGGATCAGTTGCTGCCTTTCTATCCAGTGGGTAGTGTAGACGTACCCTTAGAGATATAATATGGTTTACAATAAGCAAGTGTTTTCTAATGATTAGAGCAGAGAAGTCAGAGAAGAGAGACTCCTGGGTTATATCCCCTGCTGCAAATCATGTTATCTAAGGAAAGTCACTTGTCTAACCTCTTTATACCTCACTTTACTCAACCAACAGGACCCTGAACAGTATAAATCAGAATGAAGAATTGAGGTGCTTTAAAAAAAAATGCAATCTTTCTGTGAAATAAGCCACTATACCAGAGAACTGGATGGTAACAAATGATAAATATATCTTTACGAAAATGGGTAGGAATGATCCTGGGAATCAGACTAGTTAGCTTTCCTCTAGTACCAGTAAATGGATTGAAATGACAACTAAAATCATAGGTATATAACACCTACATCTAATAGCTAGCATGAATTCTCTAAAAGGAAATCATTCCTCCCTCATCTGTTAGAATTATTTGAGCATCTCAGAAAAAAAAAAAAAAGCATAAAAGGAGAGCCCACTGGCATAATTCATTTGAGATTCTAAAAGCTGTTGACAGACTCCTACAGAAGACACTATTAAGGAAACTAAGTAACCCTGGGGGTGAAATGTAGAGTCAAGTCGCAAATTAAAACGTGGCTAAGAAACAGGAAATGGAGTAAAAATAGATTTTTAAACTTTGGCCCTGTTGAAGACTGACCAGGTGCTCAAAGGCTCCCTCCTAGAATCTTTATTGTTTAATATTGTGGAGGCACCAGTCTGCACTCCATAGTTAAGGATGAGTTCCATTTCTGCTTAAAGCAGGGATTCAGCCTCCCCAAATTAACATTTACTCTTTAATTTCAGAAAATTCATTCTCTACTCAATCAGTTAATGAGTTTACATTAAAATCAAATTTAAAATGAGTGTGTAAGACATACAAGATTTGTCAGTCTTTTCTTGTTCCAAATGACTTTAACAATAGACTTGCAAACTCTCCATGTTTCTTTAGTTAAAATTCATTGAAATAGATTGTGCACACACTATATACTTGGAAACAGTTAATTACAACCTAAGTGAAGTTATTAATGATTGTTAGGATTATAAAAGTTATGGTCAGTGTCAGCTCAGGTAACGTAAATGAGTCCTTTGGGACATTAGAAGTAACTCTACCACCCTTTCTCTATAGCTATTTTGCATGCAAAAAAATTCTGTTGATCCGAAGGACTCAGTGGCCTGAGGAAAACTGGACATGTGCGCCAAGAATTCTTATTGGTAGGAAGTTACTTTTAAAGGGTCCATGGTCACATGCTACCTTGGACATCAGGGTTCGAAAGGCTCCCCATGGCACTGCTGCCTCCACTGCACTGCACACCAGACGGGGCGATGCGGCGAGGGGTGTACGCAGGGTCAACACAGCCTCCACCCCCCGCCAGCAGTCACCCGGGTGGGAAGCAGAGGGATGTGGCCAAAGCTACTTCCAGCTGTGCTGGGTTGTTGCCCAGTGCAACTCAGCAACTGCTTGGGAGAGCGCCTGGCTGTAGCGGCGGCAGGCTGCCCCCTGCCCAGGCTGGGCTTCCCGGGACTGAGGCTGAGTGAGCCGGAGCCCTCCCTGCTCCTGGCATGCTCAGAGTTGTCCCCTGTCCACGGAAGCAGAGCCTGGGCAAAAAACAGGCTGCTGCCCCTTCCCAGCCAGCTCTCTCCCAGGGAAGGAGCAGTGACCCAAAGTGGCTCCAGGGAGGGCAGCCAAAGGTGTCGGAGGCAGGAGCCAGTGCAGCGGGAGGACAGAGCCGCCTCCCCGGCCTCAGATAACATGGGGCAGGGGGAACACAGGGACTCTAGGCTCGGGGGGAGGGGAAGAGACATGTTGGCAGGTCACATGTCTTCCCCTTAAGCTGGTGCCCCGCACTGCTGGGGGAACTGAGGTTCCTTAAAGTGCAGACACGTTGGAACTTAAACTCAGATTTTCTCATTCTCCTTTCACATAAAGAGGGATCTCTGTAACACACCCTTCAATACAGAAACAATCAGTTGCAACTGCCAGATTCACCACTAGACTTCAGCTGTTTTGCTCTGTGCTTTTGCACTGCTAAATCTGGCCTTAAAAGCGTGTAAGTGTGTGTGTGTGTGTGTGTGTATGTATATATATTTATATATATATAATATATGTAAAATATTGTGTGTGTATATATATATATATATAAAATTTAAGATTCATACTATACACCTTCAAATTATGAGAAATATCACACAGTATTTTCTTTGGGAAGAAAATTTTATTTTTTGAACAATTATATTTTTTTATTTATTTTAAATAGCATTTCATTTTTTAAACAAGGACATTCCCAAAACAAAACTCTATATGAAGAGGGAGCTGAGGTTGGGAGAGTGAAACTTAAGGTAAAAATACAGCAGAGATGTTTTAATTATTCTAAAACCTAGCATTCCAAACCAGGAAATTCAGATTCAAGATAACACATAAAGGCAATCCAAGTATGTTAAGCAACTTTAAGGGAAACCACGAAGAGAAAAAAAAATGAAAACACTATTTAAAAATCAGTTTAATTTACTCTGGGAACACAGATACTGAAATGTTTTGATCATAATCCTATAGTTATTGTATGGTATCCCTGCAGAGTTAAGGTTTTTAGGGTTTATTTCTCAGAAACATCTGCTACAAGCTACTTTCACAGAGAGGATAGTGCACTAGATGGACTTCTGATCTAGTACAGCAATGCCCATTCTTAAAATGGATTTATTATTAGTTCTCTCTCTGACAGGCAGTGTTCTCAGTCCATTTGTTTTTGTTTGCTAAGCAGTTTGAGAGCTGTGGGTGAAAGTATTACGCATAAGAAAAAAATAATTATGCTCATGTTTGTGATTTAGGTATTCAGCTACGCAAAGTCGAAGAGCAGCGTGAACAAGAAGCTAAACATGAGCGCATTGAGAATGATGTTGCCACTATATTGTCTCGCCGGATTGCTGTGGAATACAGTGATTCAGAAGATGATTCAGAGTTTGATGAAGTGGATTGGTTGGAGTAAAATAGATACATTGATACACACTGAATGCTAATGTCCATTGTGGTGATTGTTCTTTGAAAACATTTGATGGTCATTTCTAGTGTTTTTTGTTGTTTTTTTTTCCTTTACACTACATATCAATCCATGTTTTTCTACTTTTCCGTTTACAAGAAAACTACTAGCACATCTTTGAAACTAAATGTTTTACAGTGGCTTTTCTTTATTTTGAAAGAACATTTTCTTCCAATAGACCACTAAGTATTAAGCATGGGCAGCTGTTGGTAGAGTAGCAGTTTCAATTTTTTGGCATATCTTAACTGTGCACTTTGTGAATTTTAAGTTAGTGAAGGTAATGGAGACTGAAATTCCGAGGGCAGCTGTATGTACTAATGAGCCTTATTCCATTTTTGATAAATGTTTTTAAAAACCTAGCTATCAGGATATATATCTGTACACTAAGAAGGTACATAGAGTTAGCAGCACTGAACACAATGAAAGGAAAAAAGGATCTTTGGGGGCTTTTATTGTTTTATTGTTGTTTTTTAAATAATTATGGCCTTATTTGAATGTTTAGAGGTTTTCCCCTCCCTCCCAGGTACATATCGTGTGGTACTATTTTGCCTGCATACAAAAGTTTAAATTTTTTCTGTGTGAAATTTTCCGACTTAAACATGCTGTGTAACTTATGTAACTGTTAAAAATAACAGTTTGGTTTAATAAATGGTAAATGTTCTTAGCTGTTGCTTTTTTAATAAAGTCACCCTTTTTATGGCATTACCTAGGAGCTGAAGAGCAAGATTTTGAAAAGTGCCTAAATCACTTAGCCTTTTTTATAATTATACTTCATCTTTGAAGTAACTTAGGTACTTTTGAAAATTTAACCCAGGTTACATATGGAGGGGCAATAATCAGAACGAATATGTTCTGCGAGAAAGAAAACTAAACCACTGAAAGAGAACTAGATGATAGTGCACAGTCATGCCTCATGCCGTCTAATTTATATTGCACCTTCAGCCACATCCATATACACAAAAAGCCAATGCAATTTTGGACTGAATTCAGAGTTCAAGTAGATGCAACCATGTATTCCACTTAGGTGTATGTGCACCCAGTACACCGGAGCCAGAGAATTTTGCCGTATAATACCATAGAGGGGCAGTTCTCGCATCTCATGGCCATATCCCCTGGCTATATGAGACAGCGCTGCCCCAACCCTACTCAGTTCCGTTTTACCACCTGTGGCCAGAATCAGCACTGTATGGTTTGTAACCTGGCAACCCCTCTATTTCTTAGTGACTTTTTCTATATATATATGTAGTTAATTAGTACCCTTAGTATAGTGTTAGCTTTTGTTAAAGTATTTCCCTGGTGATGCCCTCATCCTTGTGTGGGGGAGCATTCCCCACACCCAATGCTTGCTGTGCTTAGGCAAAGCCCACTTCAAAGAGCAGTGTTCAGTTTGCAAATCATTCATGAGATGGTCTCAGGTTGCAAGAGATTTTTGTCTAAAGCAGAACCTGCTTGAACAGGCCATGCAGCCTGCTTCAGCTCCAAGGCCTGTGCTGGATTGGAGGTCACCCTCAGGTTCTGAGAGTGCTGCCACTTCGGAGCCTCCAACTGCTACTTCTCTGAAAGGATTGAAGTTGCTGCCCATCGACTGTAGTAAGGAAAAGGTCACATAAAACCGATCACGTCCACTTCAGGTCACATGGGGACTTGGCTGGTTCCTCCAGAAAGATCACAGACCAGCATGGTGCGAATGCCAGTGCACAGGAGTAGTTCCTCTCAAACATTACCATGCAGGGAAGTCAGAGATTCCATACCGTTGACTCTGGGTCTGGGGCATCTATTGAGTCCAATACCGATGAGGGCAATACTGGCTGCTGCTTTTGTGCTGGTGGTATATCAGGCAGCAATGAACCTCCTCTGACTTTCTGTTCCATTCTTTCCCTTGGTCCAGGGCTGCATTTTTCATAGCCCCATTGGTTGGGTAAGCTCCTGAAGCTGTGGGGCCATCAAATCCCGATGTTTTCCTTCCACAGTCAGTGGCTGGGCCAAAGTCACCTCCTCAGCACCAGGAACCTCTTCAGGACCCCTACTATCGATGCTGCCAATGTTAACATGGTGGCACTCTCTGCCCCCCTCTTTGGTAGCAGTCACCTTGGTACTGCTGTCCACTTTGGGGGTTCAATACTATTTCCTCTACCGGAAACAGCGGAGCATACTCAGTGCTGGCAGTGCCAGTTCTTTCTTCATTTTGGGCTCCGGACGAGTCAGATCAGTTGCTTGCACCCTCAGGGCCAGCTCCATCTTTATCCCCTGAAACTCAGGACTCCTTGAAATCCAGGTTGGGATCTTCCTCTTCCTGTTCACCATTGCTTGACCCACATTGAGGACTGCTCCTAGAGCACAAGGATACCAAGACTGACACTTGCCATGGGACACCCCTCTGTTGCAGAGGTCCTACTCTTCAAGTCGTTCTAAGCCCACTGAGCAGGCCTGTGGCAGTGACTGTTGATTTGCCACAGTGTGAACCTTCCTCTCATGGAGCCTCCACAGTCATCCCATCGAGGTCCATCAGTGCTAGAAAAGGATCCAGTTCTGGAACAGTTAACTGCTTTGTCTTTGTCCCCAGAAAATTCTGTAGTACCTGGCTCCTCCTCCTCTTCAGTACCAGAGGCTTTCAAGGTATATCAGGCCCTTTGTGGCACATGGCTGCCTCCCTGAGTATTCAAGTGGAGTTCCTGCAGGAAAATATCCATAAGTTGCTGGATATCCTGCAGCCATTTGCCCTGGGAGAGTGGCCTTTCCTATTAATCATGTTCTCCTAGATCCTGCTAAGGTTCTCTGAAGCATGCTGTCTTTTGGTACAACCTACTGTGAAGCACATGGAGAAATGCCACTTTGTGAGTAACAACCCTTAAATCCCTGCACAGAAATATCTGTTCCCAAACTCCCAAATGGAAGCGGTTTTCGATGTGTTCATGACCTGCAGAATTCAACCAATGGCTTCTATTCAGGGCTGCTTGGAGTACCTGCTGCACCTTCAGTCCTCAGGACTTGCACTTAGTTCATGGAGAGCCATCTGGCAGCAACATCTGCATTTCATCTCCCCAATCAGGGAAGATCAGTTTTCTCCAGTCCCATGGTAATCAGATTCTTAAAAGGACTGGTGTCAGAGTAGCAGCTGTGTTAGTCTGTATCCGTAAAAAGAACAGGAGTACTTTGGGGCACCTTAGAGAATAAGAAAATTATTGCAGCATAAGCTCCTGTTCTTTTTAAAAGGACTGCTTTGTCTCCATCCCCCTGTCCAAAAGCTGCTTCCTCTGTGGGACCTTAACATGGTCCTAGCAGCTTTAATGGGACCTCCATCAGAGTCCCTGATATCTTGTTCCTTTCCACTTTTGTTGCAAAAAAAGGTGTTCCTGGTAGTAATATCCACTGGGGACTGAGAGTTGCAGAGCCTCCTTATATGCCATTCTCTAAAGACAAAGTTACTTTATGAAAACACAGTGAACAAAAATGTGAGGTATAGTTCTAATTTCATTTGACCCAGGCAGTATATTTACCTGCGTTCTTTCCTAAGTCACATTAATCTCTGGAGGAGCAGCATCTCCATATATTAGGAGTATGTCAGGCTGTTTCTGGCCTTCTATCTGGACAGGATTAAACCATTTTGTGCTTTACCTTGCCTGTTTGTGTCATGTGCAGATTGTGTAAAGGGGCAAGCAGTCTCTTCACAGACAGACAATCTCTAAATGGATAATATTCTGTACCAAGACTGCATACGAAATAACTTTGTCTTCACCTCCTCAGCAGAGGCAAGTTCATTCTACAAAAGCACAAGCAATGTCAATAGTGTTCCTCAGTGACGTCTCAATAATAGATGTTTGCAGGGCTGCTACATGGTCTTCCATACACACGTTTACAAACCAATATGCCATTACTGCATCCTTCAGGGCGGATGCAGGTTTTGATAGGGTCGTCCAATGCATGGCTGCATCTACTCGAAGAAGAAACAATTACTTATTGGAAATGCGGTTCTTTGAGGTGTGATGCAGACATTCATTGGATGACCACCCCCAGCCCCAACCCCTCTGCAGCAGAATCTAGTCTCTGGGCATTCAACATGAAGGAACTGAGGGGAGTTGAGGCAGCGCTGCCTCGGATGGCCAAGGGAAGTACTATGTCCCTGAAGTGCTCTGGCCACCGCTGTACAGGTATTGCAAGATAAAATTCTGCAGCCCCGGTGTTCAGGACATGCATATACCTAAGTGGAATACATGTCTGCATCACATCTTGAAGAATGACAGTAAGTAACTGTTTCTTATGTTACAGGACAAGGAGGTATAGTCCCTCTTTGTGTGGGAGTGAATTAATATCTGGAATAGGGTGTTCTTTTCTACCTATATACCCTTTATAGCAGGGGTGAGCAAACTATGGCCCGCGGGCCTGTCCTGCCCGGCCCCTCAGCTCCCAGCTCGAGAGGTTCCCCCCCGGCCCCTCCCCCTCCTTACCCACTCCCCTGGAGCCTTAGCACACCACAAAAGCAACGCTCTGAGGTGTTTGGCTCCAGCCAGGCAGCTACCAACAGACACGCCACTTTGAGCGGCATGGTAAGGGAGCCAGGGCAAGGGGGTTGGATAAGGGGCAGAGGGCCTGGGGGGCAGCCAAGGGACAGGGAATGGTGTGAGGGATTGGATAAGCAAGGGGGAGCCTGTTGGCAGGGGTGGGGAGATGGATAGGGGTTAGGGCAGAGAACAGAGAGGTTGAATGGGGATTGGGGTGCTGAGGGGTCATTAGGGTCAGGAGGAGCTCAGGAGGGGGTGGTCAGGGGACAAGGAGTGGGGGAGTTGGATGGGTCAGGAATTCTGAAGGGGGCAGTCAGGGGATTGGGGGGTGGATAGGGGATGAGGTCCTGGGGAGGTGGTTAGTGGTGGGGGTCCCAGTGAGGGGGTCATCAGGGGACAAGGAGCAGGGGGAGTTGGATGGGTTAGAGGTTCTGAGAGGGGCAGTTGAGGGCAGGGGCCAGGCTGTTTGGGGAGGTATAGCTTTCCCTACCCAGCCCTCCACACAGTTTTGCAACCCTGATGTGGCCCACGGGCCAAAAAGTTTGCCCACCCCTTTGTTATAACATAGTTTAATCATTGTCAGAGACAAGGGATGGAAAAGGTATTGCAAGCTCCATGGTATGAATTAGATACTTTTAACCTCTATTAATAATCTTGTTGACATGCCACTATGTGAAGAAGCCTCGGTGATCACAGAGCACACTGTGTCACCCTACAGCTTGATGGCAGGGATAGTTTACAATGCTGAAATGATTTCTGAATTCCTCAGGACCAGACTGTAGTACACATGGCTGCATCCACCCCACAGTTAGGAGCCAGGGTCCACACTTAACTTCTCCAGGAATCTAAACTTCATGCAAATATCCTGGAAAGGAGGGCAGTCCTCGATGCTGTACTGTGGAATCCCATAACATGGGTCTGACTCAAATGGACAACCAGACATCCTGTATTCTACATGAAGATGGAACTCGTTGTCTGTGACAGAACTGGGTTGCCATTTGTATGGCATGGAAGGAGAGCGTATGTGTAAACAGACACAACAGAAAGGATAATACATTCTGACCTGTGCCTGCAGAATCACGTGGTGGTGGATTGAGTCTTGACTAGGACACATTTCTTTTCCACACCTCTCAATACTAAAGTTCTCTATAGAATAATCCACTAACTACAGAGAAATCATTTAACAAAATTAGGGAGCCAGTGTCAGTAAATTTGGAGTACTCAGTGCTGGAAAAAGTTCTGTATTGCCAATTGGTCCTATATGATTAAACCACGAGGCTGGAGTCCACTCATTATTTTGTAAAATAACAAAAACTACATACACGTCTTGTATTCCTACATACTGGAATCATTCAGAGGCTGCTTTTAGATGCTAGCATGAAGCTGACAGCATGTGCCTTGAATGGCAGGCTCCCTGAGGAATAAGAAGTGCAATCAGACATGATCCTCATGGACATACCTTCATTTATCTCCCTATTTCCATTTGCCTTCAGTCACCTTTCCTGAGAGAAGTACAAAAGAAAATTACCTGGGCTGAGTTTCACAGATCACATTTATCAGTACACTCTGAAGAAAAATATTTGTAAAACTGCTACAGACGCACCCTAAAACGAGGGAAATGGGAGCAGTGTTATGAAAAGCAGTAGCACCAGCTCCTATGTGAGTATGGGCCATGTTTAGGAGTGGAATAAGGAGACCCAATCCTCCTGAATCAGTATTTCAGGTCTGAATTTGGACCCGACCATCTCAGTAAAAAACACACCCCAAAAATTAGGCCTAATGCTGAAAAACTCAGCAGGGGAAAATAAAGCAGGTTCTCTATACAACAACTCCTCTGTCTTTTAATTTATAGATAGAGTAAGATAGCTGAGCCTTAACAATTTGCTTAGTGAGCATCTGAAACTACTCTCTTAGGGGCAAGAATAATCTGTGTCAGCTGGCCCAGATATATGGGAGGAAACTGAGCTTTAAAAGATGTGGCGAAGCCAAAAATCCTGATTTCCCTGATGTGGGTTTCACAATATTAAGGCTGGACCCTGCCAAGACCTTACCAGAGCAAAGATGATGATGAGCAAGTAGACAGTCTTTAGTGACCCGTGTCATTTATCTACCTGTCCTGACACTTAATAACATTACACATTCCCAACCTGGTGGCCAAAACAGTTTAAGTATTAATATAACTTGTCATAATCACACCAAGTAATGGTCCTTGACCGAGTAAAGTCAAGAGTTAAATTCAGCTAAAGATTTCAGAGACAATACACCTGGCTTTCTGCCATAGATATAGCTCTTTGCCATAGCAACAAGCCTGCAGCTAGCTACAATCCTAATTTCTCAATAATTATTAGAGGTGATTATTGAATTTAAATCTTTGAGTTCGTATATCCACTCCCATACAAGTACTTGTAATGTACGTTTGACTGTTTTGTCTTTGCACGCCTCTCCTTCCTTGAAGGGCTGATCAGCTGTTTGTTACTGATAAGATGTATAATAGATTAATTTGCATTGTAATGTAGTAAGCTGTTCCTGGATTCAGTTTACTTCAGTACATTTACAGTAGTTTATTAAACACAAAGACCCAGGAATTCTGCCATGGAAAATAACATGGTAATATATTGTTTTGAGATTGCATGAAAGCAGCCTTTGTTAAACTTCAAGGCCCCGCCACCTTGGTCAATTGTAAACCAATTGTTAAAATGAATCTTTCTCCCCTATCAGAGAGACAAAGAAAATGAGTGAAAACACAATGAAATAGAAAAAGTAAATGGTAATGGCAGAAACACACTAGAGGGAAAGAGAGACAAAGGAAAAGTGGAAAGGGATTTGTTTAATGAACAAGTCAGAGTGAAACCACTATGGTGGACAGAGCATTAAATAAGAGGCAGATGTAAAGAGGCCAGCAAAGGAATCAAAAATGGTAGGAGGAAGGGAAAAAAGAAAGGCAGGGGATGAAGACATCAAGGATTGTTTTAATGGTAGCGTTACATTAGGAATTACACAAGTAGCTGATGTTTCAAGGTGGGCTACCAGGGAATTAATCCCAACTAACCGGAAATTAGTGAGAACTAGGAGAGAGCTACACAATTAAAAATTACGTTAGCCAGGAGCAAAATGCAGAGGAAAGTAATGAGGCTTAGGGCACAGCTCCACAACTGGCAAAAGTGCCTAATTGACAGGCTGGAAGGAAGTACCTCCCTCCAATCGGCATTCTTAGCCATGAATCCTCTACCGGAGTTAGCACCTAAATCAGGTCAGCTCTTCCCCACGAAACACCAGACGGTGAGACGACCAACCTCTTCTAGCCAATAGCCCAGTGGATAGGGCTCACCCCTACATAAAAATGTTTAATTCTTTTTTTATAAAAAGTTGAACTGCTTCAACAAGGGAGATTGAGAGACTCACCACAACACAGCCACTAGCTTGTTGGGACATTCACTTGGGATGTGGAAGAGACAAGGAATTCAAATCTGGGCCTCCCATATCCCAGGGGGGGTGTGGGTGTGGGTGGGTGGGGGTGTGTGTGTGTGGAGGGGTGTGGGGTGGGCGGTGTACGTACACACACAGAGTTAGGTGGCAGCTGAGCGGTGGTTTGGAGACTCTCAGTGACGTGTAATGGCTCCTATAGGTGCCTAAGTCCCTTTGTGAATTGAGTTCTCAGTGCCTGATCCACAATCCATTAAACAGCTTTGAAATAAGGAGACTTTAATGGGGGGTTGTTCTTTATAGCTGTACTGTGCACAGATTTGTTTACTGTATGTTCTCACTGATTTGGCTGAAGAATAAAAATTGCGTTCCTATACTACCAGTAATGCTTTGAAAGGAAAATGATTACTAGCCTTTAATGAAAAATTGCAGCTACCCTATTCCTTCAAGATTATCTATTAAGTATTTTTTTCTTCATTAATCTCTGTCCATAATGTTCCCACTATCTTCCTGTTGGCAAAACTATTTAAAACAACTGGGCATTGATCTGTGCACATATTGTACATCTCCTGAAGATTTTATACATTTGCATAATCTATTTTTTCTATAAAATTCTGTACAGATACCTAAAACCCTCAAGGTTTCAATCCATTAGCCCCTACTTGACTTCCACCTCATTGATCTAGCAAGTATTCTAAGCATTAGAAACTTGAATAAGGTTTAGACTATTCTGTAAAAGGTATATCCACACTGCATGTTTCTTTCAGCAGCATATAGCGTACATACGCACATAGCCCCCTTAGCATGGGTATAAACAGCAGCATAGCCTGTGAGAGAGAGCTTCAATGAGTAGAGATATGCACACTAGATGTGTACATATGCTTCACAGATCATGATTCACCCAAACCGTGTCTCCCTGTCTATACTGCTGCGCTTAGCAGTGTAATGTTCCACTGCCTCCCTTCTGCTGGAAACTTTCCTATCTGCAAGAAAAGAATTCGCCCAGTCCTCACCCCTGGAGCTCTTCTGCACCACAGGGAAAGACTCTGCCTGCTACCAGAGCGCTTCCTGCTACCAGAGCCTTCCCTTGCTACAGGCAGAGACTCCAGCAGTGGGAAAAAGCAGGTAAAGATTTAGGCAGCTCCTCGCTGTGGAGCCTTTCCTTGCCGTGGGGAAAGGCTCTAGAAGGGAGGAGGCAACAGGGAAAGGCTTTTCCCCACTGTCTCTCCTCCCTGTCACAGCCTTTCACTGACACATGTAGCTACATACCAAGGCATAGATGTAGCTTGCTTTTCACTGCAGCATGCAGCTATGCCCACCCTACATGCTTCTGCCATTGGTGTGTAGTGTAGACAGAGCCAACGTTTTGGCAACAGAGCTATGTCAGCTAGAAGGTAGGGGAGAGAAAGAAACAAAACCTACAGCCGTAGCCCTCACAGCTATGCTGGCAAAACCCCGTATAGACACAACTATGCCAACAGAAGAGTGCTTCTGGCAGCTTAACTAATGTCGTTTGCGGAGTTGGCTAAGCTATATTGGCAGAAACTCCCTTATCCTGCATAAGGCAGCAAGCACAAGGTGAGTTTACAGAGCAGATCTCAGATTTCAGCTATGAACTGGGAATTCTGATAATGCACAAGCTTTTAGAATGTAAAGTGAAACGAAACTTAGACACATAAGTATTGTTACATAGCCACTGACAAACTGTCCCTCTTTTAACAGTGAAGGGGTGTGGCTGTTCAAAGTCTCATTTCAACCTCGTGCTGACATTACAGCTGTGAAGCAGGACAGCTTTTGTGGTTTCAGAAGAGACGTCAACTTATCTACTGCAAGGCAACTTGGTCTAGTGGATAGAGTTCTGGATTGGGAATTAGGAGACAGAATCAGGAAAAGAATTCCAGTTACTGACCTGTGTGACCTTAGACTCAGAGTTTAAGGCCTGAAGTGATCGTCATGAGTCTGAGCATGGCAGGGCATAGAATCGCACCCACCCACTCCTGTAATATACCCATAACCTCTGGCTAAGTTACTGAAATCCTCAAATCTTGATTTAAAGACTAAGTTACAGAGAATCCACCATTTACTCTAGTTCAAACAAGCAAGTGACCCGTACATCACAGTTCAGAGGAAGGCAAAAATTCCTCAGGGTCTCTGTCAATCTGAGACGGAAAAAAATTATCTACTATAGAATGTTTGCAAGAGTGCAGGATTTACACAAAGTCCAGCTAGTTCCACCCAAAGAACATAAGAACGGCAATACTGGGCCAGATCAACAATCCATCTAGCTCAGTATCCTGTTGTCCAACAGTGGCTGGTGCCAGATGCTTCAGATGGGGTGAATAGAACAGAGCAATTTATCGAGTGGTCCATCCTCTGTTGTCCAGTAGAAGCTTCTAGCAGAGGTTTAGGAAACCAGAGCATGTGTTTGCATTCCTGACCATCTTGGCTAATAGCCCAGGAATGTAACTAATTATTTTTCAAACTCAGTTATAATTTTGGCCTTCACAACATCCCCTGCCAAAGAGTTTCACAAGTTGACTGTGCATTGTACGAAGAAGTACTTCCTTTGTTTTAAACCTGCTACCTATTAATTTCACTAGGTGATCCCTGATTTGTGTGTTATGTGAAGGGTAAATAACACTTCCTTATTCACTTTCTCCACACCATTCATGATTTTATAGACCTCTAGCACAGTTCCCCTCAGTCATCTCTTTTCCAAGATGAACAGACTCAGCCTTTTTAACCTCTCCTTTTATGGAAGCTGTTTAATTCCCTTAATCATTTTTGTTGCCCTCCCCTGAAATTTTTCGAATTCTAATATATCTTTTTTGAGATGGGAGGGGGGACCAAAGCTGCCCACAGTAGTCGAAGTATACCACGGATTTATACAGTGGCATTATGATATTTTTTTGTCTTACTGTCTATCCCTTTCCTAATGGTTCCAAACATTGTTAGCTTTTTTGACTCCTGATGCATACTGAGCAGATGTTTTCAGATAACTATCCATGATGACTCCAAGATTTATTTCTTAAGTTGTAATAGTTAATTTAGATCCCATAATTTGGTATATATAGCTGGAATTCTATTTTCCAATGTGCATTACTTTGCATTTATCAGCATTGAATTTCATCTGCCATTTTGTTGCCTGGTCAGCAGTTTTATGAGCTCCCTTTGTAACACTCATGAGTATGTTAAAGAACACTGGCTTCAGACAATCTTGCGGGACCCCTTTATCTACTGACAGTTTACTCCTACCCTTTGTGTCCTATCTTTTAATAGGTTATTGATCCATGACTGGACATTCCCTCTTATCCCAGGAACCTTAATTTGCTTAAGAGTTTTTGATAATGGACCTTGTCAAAGATTTTCTGAGAGTCTAAGTACCCTATATATACTGGATTATCTTTGTGCACATTTGTTGACCCTCCTCAAAGAATTCTAATAGATTGGTGAGGCATGATTTCCCTTTCAAAAACCGTGTTGACTCTTTCCCCCAAAATCACATTAATCTAGATCTCTGATCATTCTGTTCTTTACTACAGTTTTAACCAATTTATTTGCTACTGAAGTTACTGGCCTGTAACTGCCAAGATTACCTCTGGACCCTTTGTTAAAATTCAACATTACATTAGCCATTCACTAGTCGGCTGGTAGAGAGGCTGAGTTAAGTGATAATTTACCACACGTAGTAATCCTACAATTTCACATCTGAGTTCCTTCAGACCTTTTGGGTGAATACTATCTGGTCCTGGTGATTTATACTGTTTGATTTATCATATTATTCAAAAACTTTTTCCTCAACACCCCAGTCTGGGGCAGTTCCTCAGATCTGTCACCTAAAAAGTATCAGGTGTAGGACTCTCCCTCACAATGTCTGCAGTGAATACCGATTCAGAAGACTTCATTTAGTTTCTCCACAACAGCTTTGTCTTCCTTGAGTGCTCCTTCAGCACCTCAATCATGCAGTGGCCCTCATGACTATTTGGCAGGCTTCTTGTTTCTGAGGTACTTAAAATATCTCGCTGTTAGTTTGTGTCTCTTTTGCTAGTTCCACTTCAAATTCTTTTTTGGCCTGCCTACTTATATTTTTATGTTTGACTTGCCAGAGCTTATGCTCCTTGCTATTCTCCTCAGTAGGATTTGACTTCTGATTTTTAAAGGATGCCTTTTTGTCTCTAACCAGCTTTTTACACTGTTTAGCAATGATGGCTTTTTTGGAGTGGTTCTCTCTTTTTTTTTTATTTGGAGTACATAGATAGTTTGAATCTCTAGTATAAAGTTTTTAAGATGTTTCCATGAAGATTGGGGGCATGTCACTCTTGTGATTGTTCTTCTTTAATTTCCTTTTAACTAGCCTCCCATTTTTATGTAGGTCTCCTTTCTGAAGTTAAATACTACTGAAGTGGGTTTCATTGCTCTTCTCCCCCCGCAGCCCAGATGTTAAATTTAATTACATTCTGGCCACTATTACCAAGATATCTTCACCTCTTGAACCAGATCCTGAGAGCCTCTTCAGACTAAATTGAGAATTGCCCTCTCCATCTGTGGATTCCTGGACTAACCGCTCTAATAAGCGGTCATTAATGGAGTCTAGAAATTTTATTTCTGCGTCCCATGCTGAGGTGACATGTTCCCAATCAATATGAGAAGAGTTGAAATCCCCCATTATTGCATTTTCAGTTTTTGTAGCCTCTCTAATCTCCTTGAGCATTTCACAATTACAGTCACCATCCTGGTCAGGTGGGCAGTTGTATACTCCTACTGCTATATTCTTAGTATTCAAGCATGGAATTTCTATCCATAGAGATTCTATGGTACAGTTTGATTCATTTAAGATTTGTATTATTTTTGACTCAATTCTTTCTTTCATCTATAGTGCCACTCCCCACCCAGGGTGACCTAGTAGCAGGATGTGTAAACCAGAATTTTTCAAAAGTAGTTATTATAACAGATAAAGCCAAATTAGCTAAAGCAGGGATATCAGAACTTCCCAAAAGTTCATTAGAAACCTAGGCAAACCTACTTTATGCTTGGCCATGCTTAGATAAGAGGCTGACATGAATCAAAAAGTGACTGGATTACAAACGGATTGTGCTTTATGGTTTTAGAATGAGGTAATAAATTGATGAAATCTAACTGGTGCACTAATCTAATTGGTGAAATCTAACTGGGGTAGGGGAACTGACATATGTACAAACGTTTTTTGTCTGACTAAGCTACAGGATAATAATAAGAAAACTGTCTAACATTTTAAACTTGGGTTCCTATAGTTAGAATAATCAATCCATATTTAGACACAAATAAAAGTGTCGATTTTCAAAGGTGCTAGGTACTGCAAATCCCATAGAAGTCAATGGAAGCTCCCTGGGCTCAGGACCTTTGAAGATCAGGCCCCTTTGCTATAGGTGTGGAAGTATGGACTGAGGAGCCCTTTTGGACTCATAGGCCTGGAAACATTGGCCATGTTCACCTTTTCCATATACAGCAGGTACAGTTAATAAAAGTGTAACGGTTGCTAATTAGAGTCTGTTTTAGTTTAAGGGACAGTATATAGATGCTTTGTACGGTCAGTGTAGACAAAGACTCAGGTACACAAGGCATAAATGCCATCAGCTAAGGTTAAATGATATTTTTTCCCTCCAAAATCTTGGCTGAAGTGACTAATTATCATCACTGATTATTTGTAATATAGTAGCACCTAGAGGCCTCAACCAAGAATCGGGCCCCTATAGTGCTAGGCACTGTCCAAACAAGGAAAAGGCAATGATCCCTGCTCAAAGAGCTTACAATCGAAACAGACAAGACAGACAAAGGGTAGGGAGAAAGTGAAATTCCCATTTTCTTTTGGGGAAACTAAATGGGATGGTTTTAAATGAGCAAGCCAGCAATGCCTTTCTCGCTTCTCTCTGCTGTCATACTAAATGTTTCCACATCCTTCCTGGCAGAACCACCTCCAAAGACTGATTTCAGAGTTAACAAATCAGTGTTCCCTTGTGTGGAATGATGTCATTCTTGGGATATTGCTGGGAACAAAAGTGGATTTAGGTGATCCTACTGCTGTGTCTATTTGTCCTTTGTGCTACACCTTTGGCAATACTACCATACACTTCTAGAGCACCTTCTCTTTGAGGAGCCTGAAACCTTTTACAAACAACAACTTAGATCTCTCAGCTGTGAGGTAGCTCAGAACTGCTCTTCCCAATTTACCACTGGGAAAACAGATATGGAGAGATGAAATGTCTTGCCCAAGGTCACACACAAAGTCTGTGACAAAGCCAGAATCAGAACCCAGGCTTCCTGACTTCCCTATCTGTGCTTTAACTGCAATATCATCCTACTTGTCATGGTTCACTTGTGACTGTATGTGACCTCCAACTTTAGATGGAACAAAAAGCTCTATGGGATATTTGTATGCTTCCTCCCTCATTGTGGAAAACAACTCTGATTCTCCATTTACAGTTAAGTGAGGCATTTAGCTGCAAGCCTAACTGTAAAAAGGAGTAAAATATATCAACAGTTATACACATACACCAACCCCTAGAGTATTCTTTTAGTCCTTACTCGTTATTTTAAGAATCTCCTATATTCCACGTAAATTTCGTCAGATGGATTTATGGGGTCACTAACTTGCTTGATGCAGTATTGTATTCACAGCAGGAAATGATTTGCCACTGCAATGAAAATGAGCATTCTCTAGCGGTTTGTCAGCTTAAGGAATTATATCATCAGTGAAATAATAACGAGCTGTTCTAAAGGAATTTTTGATTTATTGTGATTACTGATTGTCTGCAGATTACATTATGGCCTTAATTCTTTGGTCGCACACTGTTTGCTTGGTAAACTTCTAAAAAAAAAATCAAGTGAACATATAAACATTTTATACAGCACGTTATAGAACCAAAAGAGTAGCACTCTGTATGGGCTGAATTTGTTGATGACATTTAAGAAAATAGAGATCTTCATATCCCGGATGGTTTGGAAGGACGAAATGTATTTTTGACTCACTGGTTTGTATTGTTTTATATTTCTACTGTGTATTGTATTTATATTTTGTATTGCAATTATTTATATGCTAATGATGTTATTTTGAAAACATTACTGCATATATCTATACATAAGGCTGTGTTTTAGTCATAGGTATTTTTATTAAAAAAGTCACAGACAGGTCATGGGCAGTAAACAAAAATCCACAGCCTGTGACCCGTCCATGACTTTTACTAAAAATACCAGTGAATAAAACTTGGGGCGGAGGGAGTGCTGCCCCGGAGCCCCGCAGGTGCTGAGGAAGGGAAGATTGGCTGCTGGGGAGGGGGGGCAGCATCGCATGGCCTGGGACCCCGGCTGATGCTGGGTGGGAGGAAGGTTGGCAGGGCCAGGAGCCTTCCTGCCTTGCTCTGCGCCTTCCCCCACTAGCAGTAGCAAAGTTTGGGTGTGGCAGGGGGCAAGGAGTTGGGACACGGGACAGGGTGAGGCAGGCTCTGGGCAGCGCTTACCTGGGGCCTTCCCAGAAGCCGCGACATCCCCGTCATTCAGCTGCTAGGTGGAGGCCTGTCCAGGCAGCTCTGCAGGCTGCCTCTGCCTGCAGGTACTGCCTCTGCAGCTCCCATTGGTGGAAGTTCCTGGCCAATGGGAGTTGTGAAGCCAGCACTCTGTGTGGAGGCAGCCCGGAAAAGGCATGACCAGCAAAGTATTTCCTTGTGCAAAGGCCCTATAAAATGCGTATGTGCCTCTCAATTCCCAACCTCATCAAGATTTAAGTAACGTATAGGCCTTGGCCAGGCCATTGACACGGGTGAATTTCACTTAAATTTATCTGCAAAGGAGAGTAACATTATTGCTTCCTTATAGTGTATAAAAAAGAACTGACTTTTTTCTCACATTTGCTACATTAGACATTTAGTTTTTGTCTGCCCTGTTTTCTGGAAAATTCCGTGTCAGACTGGAGAAGAATGGTACTGTGACATCAGACATGACATGTAAGTAAAAACAGATTACGTGAAATGGGAAAGGATTTTTAATCAAACTGTTTAAAAGTCTGTTTTTTTGTTGTATTTTTGTGTGTTTTTTGTCAGCACCAATTTTTAATAAAAGTGAACAAGGAAATCTGGACTTCGTTGTTTTTACCTTAAGAAACGTCAGGAATCTCAAATAGAAAAACACCTCTATCCTGCTCCTATACTTTTCAGGTTCTGAATAAATTATACGGGTGGCAGGGGAGCCTCAGGAAAGTTTCCCCTCTCCTTTAGTAGGATTTTACTTTAATCCAGGGGTGGGCAAACGTTTTGGCCTCAGGGCCACATCTGGTTTGCAAATTATATGGAGGGCCGCGTATGGAAGGCCCCGCCCCTAATCTGGCACCCTCCCACTTCCCGCCCTCTGATTGCCCCCTCAGAATCCCCAAACCATCCAACCCCCCGACCTTGTCCCCTGAATGCCTCTTTTAGAGACCCCTAACGATCCCCAGGACCCCACCCCTTACCCAATTCCCCTGTCCCGAGTGCCCCAACCCTTATCCACCCTCCCGCCCTCTAAACACCACCCCACAACCACACCCCTTATCCAACCCACCCTGCTCCCTTACTGCCCCCTCCAGAGTCTCCCCCGCCGACCACCACTCCGGAACCTCCGCACTTACCATGGTTGCTTGGTGCGACTCTGGGGAAGGGGGGAGCGCACAGCCCCGCCCCCCAGAGCGCTCCCCGCGCAGTGGGGCTCTGAGGGAGGGGGGAGAGTGCGCAGCCCCGGGCCCCAGAGCTCTGCCCGCGAGGGCTCTGGGGGAGGGAGGGTGAGCGTGCTGCCCCGGCCTGGAGTGCTGCCCGCGCGCGCAGCTCCGGGGGAGGGGAAGGAGGAGGGGGACGGGTGGGCTGCCCCTGCAGTGCGGCTCCAGGGGAGGGGGGAGCATGTGGCCCAGGCCCGGTAGCGGTGCCAGGGTGGTGCGGCTCCAGGGGAGGGGCCGAGGGTAGCCTCCCCGACCGGGGGCCGGACGGGACGGGCTCGTGAGGTGGATCTGGCCCGCGGGCCATAGTTTGCCCACCCCTGCTTTAATCCTTGTTGGATGTGTCCATTCATTTTTATGCAAAATGCTATGGAAATCACAGCACCCTATTAAATAGGGTAAGAAACTCTTGCAAAAATTTCATTTCAGGATTTAATGAGTAGGTTTTTGTTGTTGTTGTTTTGGGGGTATTTTATGTATTAAAAATTGGTAGCAAAATATAAGTGCCTCTGATGAAAATTTGGCTAATTAGGGCCCTACCAAATTCAGGATCCACTTTGATCAATTTCACAGCCAGAGGGTTTTAAAATTCGTCAATTTCACGTTTTCAGATGTTTACATCTGAAATGTCACTGTGTTGTAACCATGGGGGTCCTGACCCAAGAGAGGATTCTGGGAGGTTGCGGAATTGCCACCCTCATTCCTCCACTGCCTTCAGAGCTTCCTGCAGACAGGGGAAGTTCCTGGAGGTGGGTCTGATCTCCACCCCCAGTCCAACCCCCTCCCTCCGCCTGGAGAGCAATTGTGCAGGGGAAGAGGAAGTCCTGTACCTCCTGAGCCAGAGAATTAGCAGCTGGTGAATGGTAGGAGCCCCCATCTGGGGCATCCCCAGCCCTGACCCTCCTCCTCCCCTCCAATAGCAACATTTCACAGTGTAGGTCTAATCTCATGGTCCATGAAGTGTTTCTCAGGGCCATGCATTTAGTAGGATTCTACTCATAATCCAAAGGTAGAACAAAGATTTTCTGCACATTTCTCACCCAGTCCAGAATTTCCAAATGACTTTTCTCTTCTTCTGTTTTCCCCAGCAAAGCTTCAGCAGCCTCACCATCCCCAGAGAGGAGCTAGGCTTTTTGAAAATATATGTTATTCTTAGTATTGTCAGGAATGAAATCCTAGTCTCTGCTCTCCCTCTGGGAGAGGATTTTTAAAGGTCATTAAAGTCTTTGCTCCACTTGGGTCACTGGGTGCTGACGGGGGAGGGAATTAAAAGATGTTGCTTCCTTACTGAATTTCTCTCTCTCAGCATGGGGTTTTTAATATGTGAGGTCTCCCTGACAGAGTTATTTATTTACTTAGTTAACCCCTTCTTTTATACCCTGGAATAGCTCTTCAACTGTTCCCAAAACCCTGTCAGATAATTACGTGGCTTTTGTAAAGTGCCGGGAAGGTCAAGTTCCAGGTATTCTGAAACAAGACAGGGGTGGGTGGGTGCCAGAGCCCTGGGACCGTTCTGAACATTACCCTGCTGGCAGCTTGCTGTCTCATTACTAGCAGGTATCCAGCTTGCGTGTCTCCACTGGCCACATGATATTATGGGGAAAGAAGTTGTCTGTCCGGGATGAAGGGCCCAGGCCTTTTAGGCAGGCGTCCACACTGGAAGATAACTCCCTTCTCTTCATGTACCAATATATATTTATGCCTGTATCTGTAATTTTCACTCCATACATCTGAAGTGGGTTTTTTTATCCACGAAAGCTTATGCCCAAATAAATCTGTTAGTCTTTAAGGTGCCACTGGACTCCTTGTTGTTTTTGTGGATACAAACTAACAGGGCTACCCCTCTGATACTTGCCTTGGGGACAGGTGAATGCTCCCCCCAAGAGAAGGCCAGAAGTTCTTTATGAGGCTTTACAGCCATTAGACACTATCTACTGAACGAATAAAGTATAAATAATACTTCCATCCTCCCCCATCCCACTCCTCTTCTCAAGTTACATGCCAGATCCTGGCATCTCATTCTGCTCCTTTTGCACTGCTGTGGGTTCTATGGTGGAGTCAGAGTGCCCTAGGCTGCCCCTGGCTGGTGGAGTAGTTTTTACATTGCTCTGAACCATGCTGGCCTGGTTCAGCCTGAGCATGGGGCACTCTGGCTCCCCCACACCCAACCCACCGAGGAATCCCCCTATGTCTGCATAGGGTGTCAATGGCACAGGTGCAGAAAGTGACCTCCAGCCCCTGGTACGGCACTGAGTGCTGCTCAGCCAAGCGGGGGATCCGACCCTCTGTATTTACCCCTTTTACATGCTTCTCGTCTCCATTTTTCAATTGGGTTTTCCTCTCCATTTCCCCTTTTCATGAATGTTATAATTAGGGTCAAACCTCCAGACCCACAATACATGAGCAAGTCAGACTGAGGCTGAGTGAGTTTGTCCATCCCTGGTGATGCCATCAACATATTCAGGCTCTCTCTTTCCCCCTTGCAAGTAAACACCACATCTGTTTAGTAGGCCTGATTTCTGTTAGCAGCATGTGAATAGTGCCCTGAATTTATTGCACAGAAGGCCCCTATTCTTTAAAACATGCATGTGTGTCCAGTTAAGTGAGGAGTACGCCGCTGACAGCCTTTGCATTTCATCCCAGAGTCCAAGTGTGCTCACTTTGCGTGTGACCCACATACAGCACTGGGGCTAGGCAGATGGGAGGCCCCCTGCAGTTTGACTTGCGCACTAAATCAGTTTTATTTTAGAATCAAGTCAAATGCACGATCCTTCTTGTAGGAAATGAACATGTGCATCCCTTTCCTTGCATAAAAGCTTCCTGGTGCCCTAGGAAACCAAACACAGGGATTTTCTAGTCATATGTATTCAGATATTGAAACACACAGGGAGAGACTTTAAAGAGCCTGCAGGAAGATTTCCCATCAGAAACGCTGCCAATAGGTCATTTGCTGGAGAGCGATAAGATGCAACCAGTGTAATCAGCTTTGATGCACACTTGCTGCCATATCCTGACTGGAAGCATTTTATATACATACGACAGCGCGAGACACCCTGTGGAAGCATTAGAACCATCAGTATCAATTACACCTCCTGGCACCAGCCCAGCTGCCTGTGCCCCTCCAGGGATTCAGCACAAAGGAAGGAGGGAATGTTGCTGCTGCAGTTGCTGCCCTCCCTTGAGGATTTCTGCCTGCAGGCAGGGAGCCGCATTTAGTTACAGTCAGAGGCTGCTGACAGGAGGCAGTAAATCAGTGCAACCTCCCAGCCACTCTGGGTATACTGTTCTCTTCTCAGCCTCAGTTATGGCCTTTTCCTGCTCTGCTGGCCCTTCACAGGGCCTTTAGCAGAGGAGGTTGTAGGCATCTTGCCCCACAGTAGCCTCCCCTGATCCAACAGTTTCCATCAGAAGAGGCTTCTCTGCCAAGCCTAGGCCCTGCGCTGAATCTGTGCCATAATGCTCTATGAATTGCAGTGAGCAGCAGTGGCCACGCAGTTCTGGTGAGAACACTGACTTCTGCTTTGTGGCAATCACACAGGGGAGCTACTTTCAGTTAGAGAGGAGCCCAGACTGGAATCCATAATCCAAGCAAGATCCTTCTCCCCGCCCCCCGCCCATATTACTGACTTTTGAACAAGTCCGATCCAGATTTCAGGATCGGAGTCTCCAAAACAGGCCTGGACTGGAATCTAGAATCCATCCCTGTCACCGCCAGCGCCTCACCTCCCAGACCACACAAGCAAACTTTTATGAAGTTCTAATTCATATCCCAAGTCCATAGCTCAGACCCATCTCCACTTACAGTCACCTGATTTGCTGGAAACATTGATCTGAGGTGAACAGAAGAACTGGTCTCTCAAAGTGAGCAGTATATGAGTGTTACAGTTACAATGATTTCTAGGTTAGCAATATGCAAATAGTGCACTGAATGTATTCCACAGAAGGCCCATAATTCTTTAAAACATGCACGTGTGTCCAGTTAAGTGAGGAGTACACTGCTGACAGTCTTTGCATTTCATCCCTGAGCTCAACAGTGTGCTCACTCTGCAAGTGACCCTCATACCACACTGGTGCTAGGCAGATGGGAGGCCACCTGCAGTTGGGCTTGCGCACAGAATTCAGTTCTAAGAAAAAGTCTCTGTCCCATTAAAGTCAATGACATCAGCAGGACCAAGATTTGGCCCTTCGTGTACTATGTGGACAATGCATCAATTTATATTTTGCATCTCCACCTCCAACAAACGATAGCTAGGCAAGTAAAAATACCACCACCACTCACTAGCTCGTATACAGCACTCTTCATGAGTAGATCTCAAAGGGCTTTACAAAGAAGCTAAGTTTCATTATTCCTATTTTACAGACGATAAACTGAGGCACAGAGTAGTGGAGTGACTTCCCCAAGGTCACCACCCAACAGGCCACTGGAACAAAAAAATCAAGTTTCCTGAGGCTTAATCCAATGTTTAGCTATTAGGCCTACAGCCTCCCTAATCAGTAAATCAGTAATAATAATTACGGGAATACTTTTGTTTGAAATTGGATCATTTGCTATAGCTGAGTAACGTGGAAGGACTACGGACCTCACATTGCAACGGGAGTGCTATCTAGCCAGGTATATATGACCTCTCTCTCCATAGCATCTCATAAATGTTAATGGATATTTCCTCGCAACATCTCTGTGAGATGGAGATATTTTAACATTCCGTTTTTGCAAGAGAAGGAACTGATTTACAGCTAAAGTTACTCCCCCAGGCTCAAAACAGGTAGTCTATGGCAGAACCAGGAATAGAATTCAGATCTCTTAAGCCACTGCCCTGAACCTTAATAACAATGCCATCCTACTCATGTGAAAATTTGCCGTGTCATGTGCTATTTTCTGAAATCCAAAGTAGTTATAGTCAATAATGGGACATTCATCCTTGGTTTAACCCCATTGCCTTCAGTGAAATTGTAATAAGGACGAATTTACTGTTGCATTTAGGGATGGAAAATACTTATTGGATTCACTGAGTCTATCCTTAAAACATGTGCAGGACATAAAACCCCAACAGAGAGCAACTGATATCTAATATTAGTGATGACAGTAGAAGTTCCAGTTGTTGGACCTCCTCTATTAAGAAAGAAAGAGAAGAAAGAAAGATAATTGATAGATGATTACTTGACACCTTGCTATGTGAAGACTATTTCTTGATATATCCATCTCCTGTTCTTTTTTACCTACACAGGAAAACGTTATCTGATAATTTAAGCTCTATGAAGGGTCAGTGGAGTAACAGGTTTCAGATCCAATGCCTGTATCATTTCAGTGCTATTGGTTCATTGAGGCAATAATTTGGATTTTGCTTTATCTCCCTGATTGTCAGTTGGTGCTAAATGTAACATACTTTATGCCATGTCTGAATCAGAATGAAACTGTTTTACGTGCATTTTTAAAACTGTCAAAAAAGTCAAACAAAAAGGAAGGTTTCTTAGTAGGACTGAGCACAATTTGCTAAAATGAAAATATACATCAACAGGTGGCAGCATTTCTCTGCTTCTTGAAAGCCTGTCAGGCTGCTTGGAAACATTTCTGTAACACTTCAGGGAGTAAGTTACAAGCTGAAGAAGGCTTCCCAGCATGCTTCATCCCCAAACCTGCTACTGTCCCCTATAGAAAGAGCAGCCGCTGCTACTTCTTGTTTGTTGCCAGGGCCTGAGTTTGGCTTCACACGTCTTCCCCTTGTTAACAGTTCTCTTTTTTGACTTTCCAATTTGTGCTAAAGAAACTAACGTGAGCAGGACCAGGAACAAATAGGTAGAAAATACTAGGAAGGATGCAATTTAAAACAGCCCAGAGCGATGGGACACTATCAGAGTGTTCAAGGTAAATGTCCAGACTTTTAATTGAAAAGAGACATTGCTGAGCTTTTCAACTCAGACCTGTGGAGTTATGACTGGCAATCACATGGGTTCACTTCCACTGGAATCCCCACCTCAGCTTTGAAAACAGATCCCTTTAGACGAGGGAAAGGGAAGTTGAGGGAGACAGTATCAGCTTCACCATTTCTTCTGGTTGTTTCCCAAATCCAACTACTACAATTTTAACTTGTCCTGCGATATGGGGTACTTAGTTTATTCCTCATTCATGTTCCAGTCCTGCCAAGACGCTGAGTAAGCAGACCAACTGCAGCAGCCAATTCAGAAGAAATTCAGATATAGCCCAGTAGGGCTACCACCAGAAAGAATACATGGAGCAGGTGAGTAATCACCTAAAACCACTCCTTCGGTCATCTCAGAAAGAAAAAAAATGGAGCCATTCAAGAACAAATCCATCAGCAACTGTTCCCAGTCAAGAGTATAAAAGGCATCCGACAGCTCTCAAAGAATTCACATGTACACTTGGTTCATTGTCAGTTGAAGACCATTGACCAATGCAAACATAGCAGAGCTCGTACTTCACACGGTTCTAAAACAGGACTGACCAAGAGTGACTCCAGATACTGCTAGAGTTTCTCAGTACCACCATCTCTGTGACCTTTTCCATAAAGGAAGGCTTTAGGCCATGGAATAATTAGTGAGTATCAATGTCCAGAGATTGTTTCTTCAGCAAGAACCTAACAACTCCTTCCTTAAGAGAAGCCAGCACCTTGCCCTTCTGAAGGGAGGCATTGATAGTCTCCTATGGTATATAAAGTACAGACTAGATGACCCCTGCAGTCCCTTCTAACCAGGAGTGCAAGTAGGGTGGTATCCTCCAGCATGCAGGACTAGCAAGAGATTTTTAGCAGGTACAAGGTATCAGAAAGATTTAGGACTAGGACCCCCTCCCCTGCAGGGGGAGCAGAACGCAGCTAGGGAGGACATTCATTCTTTAAATGGCTTTAACAGCACAATACATATGCTAACAAACTTAAACAAAGGCTTTAAGTTTGTTAACATATGTATTTTGCTGTTTGGTCAGGAGTCCTCTAGCAGAGGGGAGGGATGTGCGAGATGGAAGGTGTTTAAATAGTGTTCGATTCTGTTTCTCCCCATTGGTCTGCATTATCCATGACATCCATACTGCATCACATCAAGTCCAAATCATTAGAGGAATGCCTCCGCTTGCACTGACCAGAGGATGTTTGGACTCTGATGTCAGCCCAGTTCTGCAGCCTTACAGGAATCCAGTAATGTCCCCTGTGTACCTAGAATTCTTCTTTGCAGCCAAACTAGTCTAACGTGCATTTTGTTAACTGGAATTGGAGCAGTAAAACAAAGAAAATAAATGCCTCATATTCCAGCTTTGTGGGTGAGAGAACTATAGGTGAAGATTATAATGCCGGACACTGATGGCCTGAAATCAGCTGCCTCAGGAATCTGCAAGAACGTTGCTGAAAATATGTTCCTCATCTTAGCAATGGAGCTAAGACTTATCACACATCTGCCCACCTTTATTTGAATGAAGCTCCTTCTGATTTGACAGCTCAGGCATTGTCAGTTTCATCCAGAACAATTTACAAATTTGGAATCTAACACTGTAAACCCTTAATTGTTTGATCAATCCCACTGAAGACAATGGGACTATGTGCATGACTATGGACCACTTTTGTGGACTGGTAATAGTTTCAGGAGTCTGTTCCTATAAAGGAAGTTGTACTCAAACATTGCATTTCAATGGGGGATTCAATACCATAAAGCAGTTTAGGATGCAGTGCTACTTAAAATGTGTCTTTTACTAAGTCATACATATACTGAAATGGCTCCTCACCCAACTCCTATATTCCATATAAACAGATCCATACTACGTATTTGGGGGGAAAGTGAGTAGTTACTCATGTCGGCGTTTGTATATAAAAGGGGCTTCAGAAGGGGATGGAGAGAGTGTGGGGACTCTGGGCTGGGGGCAAGGTGGGAAGGAATCACATGGAAGGTTACGTGGGGGAGGTCACGTGTCCCCCTCATAAGTGTAGTACCAGCAAGAAATGATTTCTACTTGCACCACTGCTTCTAACCCTGTGATTCTAGGATTCCTCAAATAATTGACCAACATCAAAATGAAGGTGATGGTTGGACCTTGACAGGCAAAATATGCAGCCACTCCCTCCTCTAGGCCCATACCAAAGCACAAGATTTAGAGTATGTCGTTTTAGTAATCACCAGGGATAGTCTCATGCCTTTCATGGAGGTCATGAATTCCTGAGCCAAGGTGAAAGAACATTCATCCACATAAGTCTCACAGACTAGTTGGTATCAATTCCCAGGCCAAAGCATTAATGAACTTAATTGTAATCCTTAGTAGAACCAAGGTGCAATGGCACAGCCTATCCTTATCCCAATCCATTCTAACTTCATCTTGGGACTTGCATGTTGAAAGGACACTCTATCTGATCTAGTTTTGCATTGGAGAACTCCTGAATTTGAAGTCAGATGCAACCAGCACAACATCACCATCTCTTCAGCCATCTTACAACTGATTTTGAACCAAATATTCAGCTACAGACAACTGAGCTAATAAAGAGCATGTTATTGGATAGACTCTGTTACCAGCTTTGCAGCCTGAGTAGATGATGAGGAATGTTAGTTTAGTAGTAGGTAATTGGATCTGGTATGTCTAGTGTCTGTGCATGTATGCAGAGTTTTAAAATGCACGGGCTGCCATTGTAAATACTCATCTCTAAGAAGTATCAAAGGAGATTTGCCACTTAAAATGTCATAATTTATATAAAATGTAATTTTAAAGCCTCTGTCCCTTGAGAAAATGTAATTTTCAGTAGATCATTTTGTAAAAGCTTTTAGGATATTGAATAAGAGAACAGTGGTGTGCTCAGTAAAGCACAGCTTACATATGCATCATGACATTACTCCTGAGGGAATTCTGCACGACTGTGCAACGCAGAATTTTGCAGAAATTAAAGTGTGCACAGAATTTCTCCACAGAAATGAGCTGCAGTGCTGCTAGCCACCGTTAGGGGCTGCTGGACCCAGCAGAGCCCAGCTTGCAGGTAGATGCTGCTGCTAAGGGGAAGAGAGCTAGAGGGTTCCTGGCAGCTGCAGTTCCCAGCATGCCCTAAGGAAAGGAAGGCATGCAGAAAACTCAGGGCAAGCCTGGGACCAATTCCTGGGCTCTGGGGGAGGAGGGAAAGGGGAAGGGTGTCTGAGTAAGGAGGGGCATGGCTGGGCTTGGTGGTGGTGGGGGGTTTGGGTGTCTGTGCACTAGCTTCACGCCAATGTTCTCAGCCACCCCAGGACGGACTGAACGGGCATACCACTCCATTAACACAGGTAATGCTTGCCCAGTTAGAGCCCAGCCTTACCGGGTAGCTCCTCAAGCCAAAACTGCTATAGAACTGGAAACCCAGGACATTCTACATATGGGTGTAATCCGCTCCTTTAACAGTGCATGGGCATCTCCAGTGGTTCTAGTTCCCAAACCAAATGAAAAAATGCTGTAATTCACCCAGACAACTATCCAATGCCTCACACAAATGAGCTATTGAAAAAACTGGGATGTGCCCAGTTCATCTTTACTTAAACTTAACCAAGGGGTACTGGCAAGTACCACTAAATGAATCGCCAAATAAAGATCAGCCTTCATCACCCATGTACGGCTGTATGAATTTAATGTGCTCCCTTTCAGGATGCAAAATGCATCCGCCACCTTCTAAAAACTTGTAGATAGGCGACTGCAGATTTTTTAATCCTGCCAGGAGGCTCTTTTAATAATGTCACCATCTTTTCTAATTCATGAGCAAAACACCTAAAGCACTTCTGAAAAATCTTCAGGCGCATAAGGAAGGCAAAACCAACTGTTAAGGCTAAAAAGTGTCAAATAGGCCTAAACAAAGTAACTTACTTTGGACACTAGGTGGGTCAAAAAACTATCAACCCCTATAGGCCAAAGTAAGTACTATCCGAAAGTGGCCTGTCCCAAAGTCAAATCCTTCTTAGGCTTAGCCAAATATTACAGACGATTTGTACTGCACTACAGCCAAATTGCTGCCCCACTAAAAGACCTAACCAAAAAGAATCAAGCAAATGCAGTTCAGTGAACTAAAAAGTGTTAACCAGCTTATAGCAACACTCATGTCTAACCCTGTACTCAGGGCCCCAAACTTTGACAAACCTTTCCTAGTAACCACAAATGCATCCGAGGGTGGTGTGGATGCAGTTTTGACCCAGCCCTTTCTGCATTAAAAATTTCATCCTGTCATGTTTCTCTGCAAAAAAACTGTCTAAAAGGTAAAGCCACTGGTCAATCTCCCCCCCCGACCCCCCCCCAAAAGTTACGCCATCGTGTACACTCTAAAAAAGCTATGCCCATACATTTGGGAATGGCATTTCCATCTACAAACTAACCATGCTGTGCTAAAGTGGCTTCATACCATCAAGAAAAACAACAAAAAACTTCTTCATTGAAGTTTAGCTCTTCAAAATTTTAATTTTAAAATACAACACATTCCAAAATCTTCTAACAAAGTGGCTAATGCACTCTCCTGTAAAAGTTTCCCCAAATCAGCTGGTTAAAACTGTCCTTAAAATGTAAAACAAACATATTGTTAGTTTTTATGTCATCAGTAGTATGTCTAAAGGTACATATGTATTATTAACTCTGTTTTCTCCTAAAGCTCCAGAAAAAAAAATCACAGTCAGTATGAAACAGGCTGTCCAACACCATCTGTAATTTGGGGGACATGTCATAACCATACAGCTAAGGGTAGCCTAAATTTCCCCCTTACCTGTAAGGGGTTAAGAAGCTCAAATAACGTAGTTGGCACCTGACCAAAAGAACCAAATCTGGTAGGATCGGAGCGGGGAGGCTTTCTTTGTGCTCGTTGATTGTGTGTGTGTTTGCTCTTGGGACTAAAGGGAACCAGACAAAAAAAAATCCATTGCCTTCCACACAATTCTAAGCAAGTCTCTCATATTACAAAAATCATAAGTAAAAGCCAGGCAAGACATGTTAAATTATCTTTTGTTTTAACTTGTAAATTTTCCCTTTGCTAGTAAAAGGTTTATTCCTGTTTTTTGAAACTTTAAAACTAAGGCTAAAGGGAGTTTCTCTGTGTTTTTAAATCTGTTGTTACCCTGTAAAGTTATCTTCCATCCTAATTTTACAAAAGTAATTCTTTTGCCTTTTCTTTAAAATAAAATTCTTCTTTTAAAAAGCTAATTAATTTTCATTATCCTAAAAATCCAGGGGACTGGGTCTGTGCTCACTTATACCAATTGGTAAGAATATTATTCTCAAGCCTTCCCAAAAAAGGGGCATAGGACTTGGAGCCCTATTTTCCCAAAATATTTCCCCATGTGGCCCTCCCTAAATGTTTGTTTAAATCAGTTGGTGGTAGCAGCAATAACAAGGGCAAGGAAGAAATTTATGCCTTAAAAAGATTTTTAACCTAAGCTAGTAAAAATAATCTTAGGGGGTCTTTCATGCGGGTCCACAAATCTGTACCCTAAAGTTCAAAGTAAAAAAAAACCCCTAACGTGCACAATAACTTACGTGCTATATTAAGGGATCCAGGGGCTGTGCTACTGGGTGAAAGAGACCAGCAAAGTCATCACAGCTGAAGGGGCCTGATTTCTGGCTCCAGTGACACCATCATGTATCTCATCAGGATCATACTGAGTCCACCTGAGTGGTCTCATACTCTTTTTTCATAGATTCTCCCCACCTGAGCTCTGATTGGCTGAGTTCTCAAATTATTAATATTTATGACTTCACCCACCATGGAACAATACTGATCTGCCCAGTAACTTCCAGCCCTTGCATCTGGGCACTTCAAGTGAATGGCCTTGTTCCATCTCAGGGGTGGCCAACCTGAGCCTGGGAAGGAGCCAGAATTTACCAGTGTACATTGCCAGAGAGCCACAGTAGTAGTTCAGCAATCCATCATCTGCTTCCCCACCCTGCTTCCAGCACCTTCCATCCATCGGCAGCCCTGCCAATCTGCGCCTTCCCCTCCCTCCCTGCACCTCCTGATCAGCTGTTTTGTGGTGTGCAGGAGGCTCGGGGAGGAGGAGGAGTGAGGTCAGTGCAGGCTCAAGAGAGGGTGCAGGAAGCGGTGGAGTGGGGGCAGGGCCCAGGGCAGAGCTAGGGACTGAGCAGTGAGCACCCCCCAGCACACTGTAAAGTTGGCACCTGTAGCTCCAGCACCGGAGTTGGTGCCAATACAAGGAGCCACATATTAACTTCTGAAGAGCCACATGTGGCTGTGGAGCCACAGGTTGCCCACCCCTGCTCTATCTCCTTCAGTGTGTACACAGATAGCAATATACACAAACAGAAATCCATTAATTTCTCAGCTGCCTCCCTCTGTCTCTAAACAAATGAAATACCTCAGTGCAAAAGGAATGCGAGTTACATGAGCAGACATCTTGGATGACTGTTAGTTCTTTTGCAGGTATTGGAGTTATATCAGAAGTGAAAAGGAGAAAGTTTGCAACCAGAAAGGAGCAACACTGGTGCCAAAGCAGGACACTGAAGAACTCTGTTCCTTCTTCCCACAGAGTGCAACCTTTCGTGTTGATTTCAACACCTGGGAAAGGGAGAGGGGCAGACAGCAAATGTGAAAAATCAGGATGGGGTTGATGGTAATAGGAGCCTATATAAGAAAAAGCCCACAAAATCAGGACTGTCCCTATAAAATCAGGACATCTGATCACCCTAGAGGCGGGAATCCCTGCCATGGCTACTGCTCAGAAAGAGAGCCCCTACTTGGGAATATTTTCAATAAATTCCTGTACCTCTGGGTTAAAAAGAATAAAGAACACGTGTCAAATGTAAATGGGGGGATGGGGGGGGGGAGAATGCAAGTTCTGATTGTCAGAATGAAAGATTATTAAAAAAAACCTCCTCAGAATGTGAAGACTTTGAAGATGATAATGTGAACATATCTGAGCAATCAGGATCGACTGGTTAGTAAACATATCTTTGCACCATTTGTACTGACTGCCTACCTGGTCGTACTGTGCTAGTAAACAATGACTTCGATTGTCATAAATTTGTGTTTTGAGAGGATTACTTAGTCGTGAATTTCAAAATGTTTGATTTCAAAGTATAGTTGATAGGTTAGTTTGTTGTGGGAATATTTATCCATTACATGTTTATTGTTACAGCTGGATTTTTGAAATGATATTTTATTGTTCAATATAATCAAATATCTTCAGTGAAGATTTCCTGTTTAATAAATACTTAATAAAACTTTACATTTAATTTTATTATTTTTTTCCCCAAGCTGTTTGATATGTTGCTAGAGATAGGGTTTAAATAGATTTAGATATTCCTTGTTTGCACCATGGTTGTAGCCTTGTTGGTCTCAGGATATTAAAGAGACAAGGTGGGTGAGATAATAGCTTTTATTGGACCACCTTCTGTTCGGGAAAGAGACAAGCTTTTGACCTACACAGAACTAAGTGATCTGTAAGCTGGAAAGCTCCTCTCTTTCCCCAACAGAAGGTGTCCAATAAAAGCTATTGCCTTGCCCAAGTTGTTTCTTCGATATTCTTAATGATTTAATTATGTTCCCTATAAAACAGGTTTTACATAAATCATATCATCTAAACAGTGGTCCAAACAGTTGCAGTCAGAGGAATCTCTTTTTTAAAAGACGTGCACTGAATCATAGTGAATATGAGTGACTTTAAAAAACAAACAAACCACGTTTTGTTTCAGGGCCCAGCTTAGACATGAGGGGTGTATGGACATTCATTATCTGCAATGTCAGAGTCATCTGCAGGGCCAGCTCTACCTTTTCTGCCGTCCCAAGCAGGGGGGTGGCATTCTGGGCACTGACAGGTCGACCGGTCAGATCTGTGGCTTTGGCAGCACTCCTGCAGCAGGTCCGGTGGTCCCACGAATCCGCGGGGAGGGGCCGCCCTGTCAGCGGCCACAAGGCCGCCCCCTGTCATTGGCCGCCCCAGGCACATGCTTGCTGCGCTGGTGACGGGAGCCGGCCCTGGTCATTTGCTGGTATCATTAACAGGGCTGCAACTAAAACATATATCAGATGGCAAAATTACCTGTATTTAAAAAATAAAAACAAAAGAATGACTTTCTCCATTGAGTAAAACCATGGATGAGTTAGTAATCAGGACCAGCAAATTCCAAACTCCATAGATTAAAACATTGCTCTGTTCATTAATGAAACAAATTTGCTTTCATCTTGTTCAGAACAAACATTTCATTGACATGGTTCAGTCATTACAGACGAGACTACACTCCATCTAGCAAAGCAGACATTGCTGGAAGGTTGCTGTATCCAGTGCATGAGACAGAAATTGAACATGGTGCAAAAACATGGACAAGAAATTCTTAAATCTGCATCTTGATGGGTGGAGCAGTGTACACAGTGACCCCATGACAGATAACAGAACACGGACTTGTCTATCTTACAGATAGTATTGATACGTCAGGAAATGCTCTGAGGTAGCAGGATTAAGCAGAATGTTTAAAAGTAGTAACAGTGAAAGCTACAAGAAAATAAACAAAAATTCAAGGGCATATCTTTGTCATAGACAATGCTTAAAACATAACAAAGATGAGAAGAAATCTAGAAGATAATGAAGGGAACATGAAACTTATAATGTAATTGGTGCAGTGCTCACTTGATGCATCTTTTATCCAAAGACTTAAGTACAACTCCAGAAGAAACGCTTCCTCTTGGAATGGTCCATTGCATCAGCGTTCTGCTACAGTTTGGGTGAGCTGAGGAAGTACTGCAGGTTGAGGGGCCTAGAGTAGGACAAGACACAGAGAGCTCAAAGCCAAAGTCCAAGCCCCGCCACCCTGGGCGGGGAAGCTAAAGCTGATGCCCGAGGGCTTCTTCTACCCCACTCAGGAGGCCTGTAACCAGGACTGAGGCTCCCAGGCTTCGACCCTAGGCAGTGGGGCTTGAGTTTCAGCCACGGTCAGTGGGGTTTGAACTTCAGCTCTGGCTCCCAGCAAGTCTAAGTCAACCCTGGTAACCCCATTAAAGTGCAGTCCCGACTCACAGTTTGAGAACCGCTGGGCTAGGTAAAAAGAAAGAGATTATAATGCCACTACATAAATCCATGATACACGCACACCTTGAATACAGTGTGGAGCTCTGTCCCCACTCCATCTCAAAGAAGATATATTGGAATTGGAAAAGGTAAAGAAAAGGGCAACAAATATTTAGGGAGTATGGAACAGCTTTCCTAAAAGAGGAAAGATTAAAGGGACTGGGCCTGTTCAGCTTGGAAAAAAAGAGAGATGATTGAGGTCTCTAAAAAATCATGACTGTTGTGGAGAAAAAGTGTTATTTACTCCTTCACACAAATCAAAAGTCACCCAATGAAAGTAATAGTCAGCAGGGTTAAAACAAACATAAAGGAAGTACTTCTTCACACAGTCAACCTGTGGAACTCATTCCCAGGAGATTTTATCAAGGCCAAAAGTATAACTGGGTTCAAACAAAAATTAGCTAAATTCCTGGAGGACAGGTCCATCAATCACTATTAGCCAACATGGTCAGGGATGCAGCCCCATGCTCTGGATATCCCTAAACCTCTGACTGCTAGAAGCTAGGACTGGTCAACAAAGGATGAAGGATTCAATAAATTGCCCCGTTCACCCACTCTGAAGCATCTGGCACCAGCCATTGTTGGAAGTCAGTGTACTGGGCTAGACAGACCACTGATCTGACCTAGTATAACCGTTCTTATGTTCTTAATAAGTGAAAATGATGTTGAAATTGCAAAAACACAACTACTTTGCCTCAGCTTCACTAACGAGAGCAGGGGGATACAAATTCCATCATAAATCTTGGGGGAGAATTCAGTGTCTGACTGTTTTGAATTTTATTAAAAACTGGCCTATTCTGATGACAATTTGTGAAGAAAAATCATGGCAAAATAGATAGAACTATCAAAGCCAAAGTAGGCAACATCAGGTTAGAGAGAAATATAGTAGATATGCTGAATATACTGAAAACTATTTCCATAGCCTTAGACAAACTGCAGAAATATTATTGAAGTTCTTCCAAATCTCAGCAGCAGCAGCCATTTCAAGAAAGAAATGCCCAACAACAAAGTTAAATTGCTGGCAGTAAAGAAGTAGATGGCTCAAGCACTTACTCCACCTCATTTTCTTGCCAATATTCTCAATCCAGAGTACCAGGGTAGATGCCTAACTGATCAAGAAGATGCTGCTCTGACATGGACATCTTATAACTACCCATTAATCATAACCATGATAAATCTCAGGGCTAAAGGTGCACAGTTCAAGTAGCATATGTTTGCTGGTGTTGTTTTAAAGAAAGTAACACTACTGATCTGGAAGTCACTAGCTAAGCATCTGGAACCAGAGTTTTTTGAAGTGCTAAACCAGCTTTTGACAGCAATAGACTCTTCCACTGGCACAGAAAGAATACTTTCTTCATTTGGATTAATTCAAAGTCAAGAAATCAATTGGAAGTTGAAAAAGCAGGAAAAAACTTGTCTCTCTCTTCCAGTCTATGAATAAAAACAAGGAGGGGATGAAATCTACTAGTTTTAAGAGTTTGAAGGACAGCATGAGTAACTTAGGAGATTCTCATTTTCAAGAGACTTAGACCTTGTTTACGCTACCAAATTTTGTTGCCAAAACTGCTGTTTGTCGACCCAAACAGTAAGTGTGTACACATTGAGGCAACTTTTGTCAGGGAAAATCCCTGGTTTTGGCAACAAAATACATCTACACTCCTGAGATTTATATCTTTGCTGACAAAAATGTATCGGACAAAGTACAAGTGTAGACATTATGCTTAATTTCATTGCTTTAGTTGGCCTCCAGGACGTGTCCCACAATGCCCACCCTGGCCACTCTGGTCAGTAGTTTGAACTCCGCTGCCCTGCAGCCAGGTAAACAATCATCAGCACCTTCCCCTTAGAAGCTTTGGAAATTTTTGAAGTTACTTTTCCTGTTTGCTGGCCTCAACAGGTCTAATCACATCTTCCCAGGTGACAATGGTGGGTTATTGCAGCAAATGCTCTCCCGCTTGGACCACTGCAGAGATGTTGATCTTTCAGTATATGCAGAGAGGAGACTGTGGAATCCCAGCTGCGCTTTAGCCATAGGAATTCTGATATCTATGGACAGATTTCTCAAGGCTTGTGTGAAAAGGGCTGTGATCGGGACATGCTGCAGTGTGGAGCAAAGATAAAGGAGATGAGGCAGGCGTACCATAAGGTGAGGGAGGCAAATCATCTCTCCGGTGCTTCACCTAAGACCTGCTGGTTCTATAAGGAGCTGGATGCTATCCTCAGTGGTGACCCCACCTCCATCGCCAAGAGCCCTGTGGATATGTCAGAGGGCAGAGCAGAAAGAAGATGAAATTATTGATGAAGAGGTGGAGTTACAGGAGGATGTGCATCTCCCAGCAGGATAACTTGGTGGGCCAGGCAGTCAGGAACTGTTCTGTACTCCAGAGGTGTCTAGCCAGTCTCAGCAATTGCCCTCCAGCAAGCAAGAAGCAGGAGATGATACTCCTGGTAAGTGGTTGTGGCTTCTGTAATACAGAGGTGGGTTCAGGGCATAGAAATGTGGGAGGCTGACTGTGTTTATGTGATCTGGGCATTTCCATATGTAGCCAATCAGAACTGCAGAACAGGGTGTTGATGCATGCAGAAATCTCACAGAAATTCTCCAGAGAGATCTCCAGCAAAGTTTCCTGGTGATACTCAGCAATCCTCTGCCAAAGGTTCTGTGGCAGAGTAGCTTTGTTCCTTCTCTCGTTGTAGGAAACATTCCCACTTGTGCAGGGACCAAAGTGGCACACAGGTGAGCAGCACAGGGAGCAGGGCAGAAGCCACAAGCATGGAGAAGATGTACCCTTGTTTCCCTGCTTATCCTTAGCAGGGAGAGGTCTGCTAGAATTACCTCCGCATGTGGAAAAGTGTGTGAAAATGTTAGAATTTGTTCCCATGGATGCTGCACCACAACCCTCGCAGAGAGTGTGTGCTCTTTTCCCCTTGTGGAGTGTCCCTCTTTTCCTCCCCTGCCAACACTCACCATGCTTAGGGTGTTTGCAGAAGTGTGTGCCTGGCTAGGGTCAGTGAGAAAGTGATGGCAATGTTGCAAAAGGTGTATTTAACAGAAATGTTTCAATGCTGTGCATGAATTTAACAATGCCACTTCTGTGCATGGTCCCTGTGCTTCACCAGACTGTGGCCTTCAGGAACACCCTACATACCCCAGCTGAGCATCTCCACCAGATAAGAAAGCATACAAGATGCAGCAAAGACGACATGTTCCAGGAGACCCTGCAGTGTTCCAATGCAGAAAAAAAGAACAAAAAGGAGTGCTGGGAAGCTGAATGGCAGGACAGAAAAGAGAATCATGCATTTGTTAAGGATGATACTGAGTGGATGATTAAAGTAATGGAGGAGCAAACACAGAGCTGAAGTCCTTAAGGCCCCAAATGTCACCATTGTCCCTGAGGAAAAGTACATGTAATGTAACACTGAAGCAACTCAGAGATCTATGTTACTGGTGGTCATTGTCAAAGTACTGCCTCAAAACCTTCCTGTTACTGAGGGTACCCCCCCACCCCCGTGGATGTGATCTGCCGACAGAGGGAGCAAGTGTGAACATGAAACTGTGATTTTTATTATGTCGACTTTTGGGTGTTGACATCATTTTTGTCAACATAAATTGGTAGTGTAGACACGGCCTATGGGTGAGCAGAAACTTAAGCTCTAGTCACTTTCATTTCAACATATTTGAAAATTTTCCCAGGATGATCTGAAATAATCCATTTAATTTGCTGACTACAGTTTATCCCTCCGTTCCCTTAAGTCATTTAGGTGTAAATGTGAAATTCATTTTGATAAGAGAAGTTTATGTATTCAAAAGAGTTAAAGCTGTTTTGTTAAAATTTATTCTTATTAATATGCTGTTGTGTGTTTAAATTGCAGTTACCATCCTAATGCAGCCTGATAAAAAGCATGAACAAGAAGTTAATCAAGCACATAAGGAATATATAATTCACCATTTTCTAACATATTTAAGATGTACAATCATTGGGTGTACAGAAAAGCTGATAGTAGTTAAATCTTGGCATAATGGAATTTACAGCATGAAACAACTTGTGTATTATTCATCAATATATTTATATAGGTGTTTGCTCATGCAGCAAAATTTTATATTTATCTCTTTCCAGCCATGTATTGATTGCTTTATGATACTGAAAATCTTGGCTCTAGTATATTTATTATATGATTTGTATTAATGCCTAGAAGCGGTGGGCACTATACAGTCATGTATCAGAGATCGCTCTGACCAGAAGAGAGGAGTGCCTAGAGTTAGGATCCTAAGCTCATATTTCCAGCCTAGATAAGTGGCCTGATTTTCAGAGTTGCTGAGCTTCAGCAGCTCCCCTAGCCTTCAGTGGAACTTGGTTTCCTGTCACTTAAGCACTTTTGAAAATTCCACCCTGGCATGTCTAAAGTTAAGCTCCTGTTTTTGAAAAATTTAGCCCGGAGTTATTTTATGTCACTTTCACTTGTATTAATCATTGAGAGATAGCAAAGCATGAATGTTTTCAACTAAATTAAATCACTCAAGAAAAATCTAGCTGAAATCTGCTAAAGGAGTTTTGAATAGCAATATCCTTCAGAGACATTAGTCATTGGAATACTTCTTTATTAACTCTTTGAGAATGATGGATCATTACACCAGTGTCTCCTAAGAACATTATTCAAGTTAAAATAATGACCATCATTACAGCTAACATGCACACAGGTACACAAAAGGAAGCACTGAGGCTTTATCCATTAGCCTGCTAGAATATCAGTCCTCTAACTGGCATTTAGAGCACTTACTTAATGACAAGGCTATATAGAGAAAGTCATTCACATCTGTGTTGGGGAGGAAACTGGGGAGAGGCAGGAAAAGAGTGCCACAGAATGATTACTTCTATATCAGATAGTTTAGGATTGTAAAAACTCATCTGTGCACTAATTATACTGGAAGAGTTACAGAGTCTCTTCGGGCATCTAAGCAAATTCAAGTTTTCGTGTTCTTTCCGATCCTTATCCACACACTAAATCCCTACAATGTAATCAAGGGGGACGGAGGTTGAGGGAAAAGGCACAAGCCTTTAATGTTGTAGGGCAACAAATCTTGTTGCCTAAATTCTTGCCAAGTACACCTGTGGTTCAATCAGAAAATTCTCTAGTAGCATCATTTCCTTCAAACACAGATCATCAATAGGTCTTGATTTCTGTTACAGGAATAAGGACAAGTTGATGATTACCATAAAATATCTCCGGAATGAATGGCTCATGAGTCAGACCCCAAATAATCATGAGAGATTTTTTAAAAAAAATTATATTGGGGTGTTTGTTTTGTCTGGTCTGTCTTGATTTGTGGCCTACACCTGCCCATCTGCAGTGTGAGACACATTACAGTTGCCCACTCTCCAAACTGTACTGTACTCCAAACTCGCATCTGCCCAGCAATTAATTCCATCCCCACAGCCTCCTCAGCTCAGTCTCACTCAGCCCTCACCCCTATCAGTGTAATACACCCCCATCTCACCTCTGCTCCTCCTGGTGTTCTTCAGCCTCCTCTCTCAGGCCAGGGTGTGGGAGAGGGAACTGCTGTGGTATCCCCTTTCCACCTCTGCCCCTTCCCAGGCCAGGTGCTGCAGGGAGGGGTGGGGAACAGAGGCACCGTCCCATCCCCTTTGTTCACAGAAGCGGAGGAGGGGGCAGAGCCACCCTGGGCTTCTGAGTCTTTGAGAATTACGTCAGGTCATCTTGTGCGGAGATTGGGGGGAGGGGGGTGGGGGAAGAGCTCTGCCTGTAGCTGGTCTAGATTTGTTATTGTGCCCCAGGGGGCAGACAGCCACTCAATCCGAAAGCTCAAATTCATGTAGAGGCTAGAGCTTCTCCAGCCATCCAAAGGCTGGCTCAGACACCAGCCAAAATCATGTCACTCTTTGGGGAAGGGAGAGATGGAGGGAAACCACAAGGAGTGACAATACTTATGTCTATTCATCACTTATCTAACTGTCTCAAGGTCAAGAAAAAAAAATCCCCAAAATTAAAATGTTTATTCAGATAATTCACACAAAAGCTATTTTTGTGAAGTTGCTAATGATGGATTTTAATAGACAAAGCAAATTATAAGAAGGTCATCGTGAAAGATGTAACATATAAAAATATCCATACAGGGCAATATATCTTGATAAGTCATTGACAAACCTGGATTACTGCAAAATTTTATATTTCACTTCCTCCACCACAGGTATCTTTGAGGGTAAAACATGGCTTCTGTTTAATTCTGCACTATACAAACAGTATAGGGCAGAACAATATTGTATTCAGCTGAAACTTCAGAGGTTCAATATGACAGAGATCAAAATTCACCTCTATCCAGAAAGTCATCGCGAGGACACTAAAGTCCCATGTTAGCCCTATTTTGAGGCACGTAGGCGTTGAGTGATGTCACATTTTGGGGTGACACCCAGACCAATGAAAGGTTGTGTCATTGGTTGTCCTGTAACCCTGACTGCCATAAAATGCTCTGCTGCTGTAGGATCCTCTGTGGATGCACCCAGCCAACAAACAAGCATGCATTGAGAGCGTCTGTGTGTTAAGCAGCCCTGGTTCAAAAACTCTGGCTACAGCAGCCTGCTTGTTACATCGCCACCACATTCTGGTCTCTACCAGCCTCGGTGACTACTAGCCAAGTGACCCCAACACCTCCCCCAGTCCTAAACTTCCCCAAAGCCATCTGCTACAAAATGTCCAGCCTTTTCCTGGAACATTTGGAGAAGCAGATGTTCTCAAAGACAAAAGCACAGCAGCTCGTTGATCTACTGGGCGTTAACACTCACTTCAATTCAAGCAAAGCATGGGATTTGTTTAGATTAAAGTAACAAGTTTTTAACAAAAAGATGGGTTTTAAGTGAGTTCAAGTAAAGGTTAAAGTCAGAAATGGCAACAAACCAAAGTGAAAAATGCTTTACGGTGGCTAAGACTTAACAAAACTAGAGTCTTGGTTCAAGGTAAGATTCTCACCATATCTCCTTCCTGCAAGACAGCTGACCACCCCATTGGTCAGGATCTCCCAGAAAGCCCAAAGTGCTTGGTTGCTTTGTCTTCTTGGGTGAAAGATCACCTGAAGTTCTCTGCCCACATTTTTATGGTCCAGTGAACTTTGAAGTGTGTTGTTCTGTAGGGTAACCCCAGATACAGGTAAAAGTGAGTAAATGAGTCACGAGATCTGGAAGATGAGGCTCCTTGCTGGTTCCTCTCCTGTTTGTGTTGCTACTGTGCAAGTTATTTCTTCCTGCTGCAAGCTCTGATGCAAATGAATAATCCATTGAATTCAGGCTACACCTGATCTGAGGGCTTGGCCTCTTTCCTTGGTTTGGAGAAAACCTGTTTATCAACTCGCCCTGACGGGCCTGGTTTAAACATCTTTTAGTCACAGACTTTAAAGCTTGATATTAGAGAGTATCCATGATTTCACCCGCAGCATTGTTACATGTATTTTACAATAATATTGACTGGTGTGTTGGGTTTTCAAGTGATAACTCACAAGGCATATTTTGTACAAATCAATGCAACGGTGTGTAGGTTGCGAATACAGGGGCGTCTACAGTCACAACAGGATTACAGTACAAGGTGACTTGGCTTCAGACAAGGAGGACCCTTCAGAGACAAACATGGCTGGCAAGGCAAACAACACTCCAATCCCTTTTAAATTAAAATATCAGTGCCTGCCTGCCTTGCAGAATTTTAATGTCAACTGGAGATAGCTGTACCTTTATCAGCAAACGGATATTGAGATAGCAGTTCTCATGATTTCATCAACTTGTTTAAGCAGAGATTTTCCTTTTATAGATTACAACAGTCTGTTTATGCTTGTTACTTTTTCTTTTGGTGATTGTATGTTAGACTTTTGCTTTCCCTAATTACTCTGCACACATTCATACACCACATTCCTCCTCTAATATTGACATGTTAAAGAGTTCTGAATGGAAATCCTATAAGAATACCCTCTCCCTTACTACCCAGGGAAAAATTAACATCTGTCATAAAGTACGGATGCGCATTACCAAGCACAGGATTCATTTAAAAGTCTTTAACTCAGTGTTCAGAGGAAAGTAAACACAGGGAAAATATCCACAACATAGGTTGCCTTACTTAGCAACTGATGCAGTATAGTACCTTCTTTACACGTCTAACTCAATTGCATTTATTGTGAAAGTTATATAGCAAGATTCCTACTTACAGATAATACAGAAGATAGGTGCAAGCACTAGAGAGATGGGAACCCTAGAGATAGCTGTTGGAATGAATTTTGATCTCTGTGTACTGAAACTCTGCAGTTTCAACTGAATATAATACTCTTTCTGTCCTATACTGTTGGGTAGTGCAGAGTTAAGCAGAAGACATGTTTTACCCTCAAAGACTCCTGGGGTGGAGAAAAATTTTCAATAATTCAGCTTTGTCAGTACAATTTATGAACAGAGCTATGTTTTGTTGATAAATTATGGATACAGCAGTTGATCATTGCTTATATATTAAGAAAGCAAACATCATGACTTAAGACAGCTGCCAGATGCCCTGTCTTTAGAGTTTTATAGCCAATTGCACCTGTGTTCAGAGAACTAGAAGTTTACTTCCTGAAGATGGAGATAGTGAGCCATGCTGTATAGCTATGAACATACAGTAAGAAGAGCCAGAACGAGAGAGCAATGAATCAAGTACAGTGTCCTGTCTCCAGCAGTAGTCGGGACTGGTAACTTTAGTGCAAGGCAGTCGACTAGGTGTACTGTTGCCCCTTTGCCAATCAGTAGCTGCATTTGAGGTCTTGCAGGTTGGTTTCTGGTTTGGAGCAGAAGTCTATGACACAGTCTAGTACGTTCTGTGTGTCATTTGTATATTTACAGAATGTATTCAAGTCCTGTTTAGTCAAGTAGAGATGGCAACAAACAACAGACAGTGAAAAATTTCGCCTTGTAGAAACCTCAGGTCAGGTAACAACGTCCTGTCCACAAAAGCAGTTACCTTTGCCTCTCCCTGCCTCCCTACCTCCTGGCTCACAAAAGTTTCGCTGCTTAAACTCCAACTCTCTTTTCCTCCTTCATCCCCTGCACTTTTTGCCTTGGAAACTCCTAGTCCAATTCTGTTCCTGGAGACCACATGAAAGGAGGGGAGCCAGAACATCTCCTTTCTTCCTGTACAGCTCCTCCGCAATACAAAGGAACCTCAGACCTTCAAATACTAGCGAAGTATTGGTGAGTGCTCCACCAAATAGGTGAGTGGCCCTTCATTCTTTCATGTGTGACCGCCCAGGAATGCACCTTAGAGGGAACTAGCCGCGGATCACCCGAATGGAGCTCGTGGACCAGTTTCAGAACCTCTGAATTAGAGAACATGCTCGTTTAAAGTTGCCCAGGGCTCCCTTATAGTGTTGTTTGGCAGCTGCCTACTTTGTCCACTGCTTGCAGAAAGAGCGGCCCATTGGAGTTAGTGATGGGGGCTTGGAACCAGGCTGGGCCAGCTCCCCTAAGTTCCCTGTTTGGCTGCCGCCCCGCAGGCCATCAGTTGCTGGGCAGTTCAGCTGCCCCTTCCATCCACTGCCCTGCGCAGCTCCTGCCCTCTACCTTGGAGCTGCTCCTGTGAGCCTCCTGACTGCTGTGCGGGGGAGGGGGGAAAGAGTGCTGTTGTCAAGGTGTCCCCCCTCCCCCACTCCTGCCTCCCATCGCTATGGAGTGGGGGATGGGACATGACAGGGCTCAGAATGGAGGGAGCTTGCTGGGAGCAGCTGTGTCTCAAAATCTGTCTCACACACAGAGTATGTCTCTGTCTCTCTGCCATGCTGTCTTCCCCCCTCCATTCATGCTGCCTTGTAGAGTGTGTTAACCCTCGAGGGCTCACTAAGCAGTGAGGCATTCCCTGGGAAATATCCCACCTTTCGACTTCACCACCTCAACCAAGCTTCACAATCATCATTGCCGTGTACAGTATGAAATTGTTTAAAACTTATACTGTGTAGAGATAGAAAATATAGTCTTTTGTCTGGCAAAAAAAATTCCCTGGAACTTAACCCCACCCCCATTTACATTCATTCTTAAGCGGAAATGGGATTCACTTAACATCGTTTCACCTAACGTAGCATATTTCAGGAACATAACTACAATGTATATTTTTTTAAACTAATGTAAAAATGTGAGGGCTCTGGGGTGGAGCTGGTGATGAGGGGTTTGGGATGTGTAGGGGCTCAGGGCTGGGGCAGAGGGTTGGGGTGCAGGGGATGAGGGCTCTGGGATGGGACAGGGCTGGGGATGAGACATTTGGAGTGCAGACAGGCTTCCCCAGGGCAAGGGCCAGAGAGGAGGATTCCCCCCCACGCCCTCACTGCAAGCAGCAGTGAGCTCTGGGGGAGGGGCCCCCCCACTTCCCTTCTGCACCACACTCACCTTACACCACTGCCACAGCACGTGCTCCTAGGGACCCTCTCAGGTACAGGAAGCCCTTTCGCCTCCCCTGCGGTGGGTGCCATGGGGGGGATGCCATCACATGTGTTGTTCCTCCCCCTCACTGTAGACTCACTGGGGATGGGGCTGCCCCTTGTCCAGCGTGGCGCAGGAGCGGTGACTATGGTCGCGGGCGGGGGGAAGGGGGCTGTGCTGGTGGGGAGTCCTCCTGGAAAATGAAAGCCTCTGAGGGGGAAGAACAGGCTCAGGGATCCTGTCCTGGCAGTAATGACAGGGGGCACTAGGACTCTGCGGCAGCAGTTGATGCAGGGAAACAGTATGGAGCTGCAGGGGAAAGACGGGGATGCTCTGCTCCCAGGCAGCAAGTGGCGGGTCAGGGAACCTCAGGGGAGGCATGCAGGAGCAACAGGCAGGGCTGGGGGAAGAGACCCAGCCCCGCACATTGGTGGAGCCGGGCGCTGAATATTGCTGGAGCCCAAGCACCACAGACCCATATAACTTGCTGCCCATGACAGTGTTTACTTTTCAACAAGCAAAAGTTTGAAGAATTCAGACTTGGAGCATAATGATCAACAAATCTGCCTCCCTGTGGGTTTTCTACAAGGTTCTATATTGAACGTCTTACTAAAAATCTAGATAAGTGACTGCTTTCTTCGCCTAGCACTTTGTTGGAGAAAGCTATTGATTGTGCCTGATGTGACCTGTCCCTTATGAATTCATGCAGCTTCTCACTCAGTCAGCTTGTTTTCTGCTGCATTATTACATATCGATTCCTTTATTATTTTCCCCTATTTACCTGTACAGAAGTCAGCTGGTCAGTAGCTGAGTCACTCTTTATGAAGATTCTTTGCTTTTCTATATTTTTTGGGGGAAGGGGCACAGCTCTTTCAAGATTTGTCAGAAGCTTGGCAATTATTTCTGGTGGATTTTTAGGTCCATCAGAACATATAAAACAATGGATTTGTCTATATTTTATATCGCTAGGTAAACACAACACACACATATGTAGGGCTTAATTCTGCTCTCACCTTTTGGTGCAAACCAGTTGAAGAGAATGATGTTTTGAGCTGCAGAATACAGTAGAATTTAATCCATTTTATTCATCCAAATACTCTTTCAGAGTGTTATGCCACTTTTTGTTTCAACTTGGCCAACTCAAACTGAGCATTTCCATTCCTAAGTCCCTCCTTTTTTCCTCATTCATACTAAAATCCCAAGAAACTTTTTAAGGGGAATTTTCCCCCCAAACTCATGTTTGATTTTGTCATCCTTACAGGTGCCACTCAAGGTAACACAGGTCACACACCTTCAGCAGATACAGATGTTTTAAAAGCTTTTCCTTTTCTGCCAGATATTTCTGCAAGCATCATTCTTTGATTACTAAGGTCTTGACGACCTTGATGACATTTCGGTGAGCAATTACTCACACAATTAGTTTCTTTGGCTTCAGTAGAATCTGAGTCAGGGACTTGCAATCTGGTCCCAAATCCAAAACTCCTGCTTTGTAAATTAACTTAGGGGTAGGCATACGAGTGGGGGAAAAGAGCAACTCTAGATTGGAATATATTTTCAGGAATCATTATTTTATGATTACCAGGGCTTTCTAAACTGTAATTTAGTTAAAATGATGGCTTACTCCTTAATCTCCATTGCCTGGAGGCTCAGAGACAAATTAGAGCTCACGAGTCTAAGTCTATAGCAAAGGTGCTGCTGTCTGTTCAGCAGTCCTTAAATGACTTCATATAACTGCTCTAAATTTCCAGCTTAGCTGGATATAATCACTATAGGAACTATAGCAGAGTATCTCCTAGCCCCTTGGATGATATGTAGTACTCAGTACTGCCACAGAGTATACACAGAAGATAAAATGGTGACAGAATGCACCCCCATATGCACACCCACACTTTATACCTCATCAGGTATCATCTGAAAAACTAATAACTCACTGGTCAATGTGTGAAGCAACATTATATGCAAAATTATGAACAGAACCTTAAATCATGACTGAAGTGTATTTACCAGACAAGCCTTGGGAGAGGGTAAATCAGTTTCTCAAAGGCAAAGGACAAATGCTCTAACCAGGTGTCAAAGTTGATGGGCCATCACCTACCAAGTGGCCATTCTTTGGTAAGGAAGAAGGCAGGAACAAACAGATCTGCACCACCACTGGAATCTCTTTCACCACAAGATGCCAATGACTCCAACATCACAGCAGGAATGAACTTTTCTTTAGGGTTTGCCCCAGATAAACACATTTCAAGAGAGGGACTGGACTATAAAGCAAGGGGGGGAAAACACCCCATGGTGTCTCTCCTTATCAATCTCTCTCTAAAAATAAAACAACAACTACAAAAAACAACCTAAGATGACAAAAGAAATAGCTTTTGGGAGCAGATCCTGGCTTGAAAGTTTGGTCAGCAATGTTACTAGTACATGTTGCAAGGGACTTCACCTCAAATTAAGTCTGGTTTGAGTTTTAGTACAAGGAAGTGCCTTATCTTTATTTCTCTTGTAACCATTTCTGACTTCAGCATCTTACACTTGTACTCACTTAAAACCTCTCTCCTTGTAGTTAAGCAAACTTGTTTTATTCTTTAAATTCAAACTAATCTTGTGTTGTGAACTATGTAAGTGATTTGATTGAGGGTGGCAAACAGTTGTGTACTGATCCTCAGAAATGCAACCACTCTAGTATACCTGAACTGTCCAGGAGATGGCAGGACAGTGCAGAACAGATTTTTTGGGGGGAAATTTGGGACTGGACATGTGCTGGGGCATCATGCTGCAAATTGTAACCAAGGCTGCTGGAAGCAAGAGTGTGGCTGTTGGGGTCACAGTTGCTGGGCCAGGGCTATATCTACATGCAGATTCTCAGGGTGTGACCTGCATGCTGGCAGGCTGTTTGTGAGTGGCCCAGGTGGGAGCTACAGCAAAGTATTATGAGGCACCCCAGGTTGCAGGTATGAGTGACAGCCCCTCACTGGTCTGGATTGCATGGTGAAACGTCAACAAACCCCACAATGTAAAGATTATACATATGGAAGTGGAGGGCGTAGGGCTTGATGAAACAGTCACTGTCGCCCAATCGGAAACTTTGACAGAAATACTATTTGGATATAAGCTGTTTTTGCAGATGCATTTCTGGGGTCTAGAACACACATTGATTAACAAAAGAGTTGTCAATCTTAAAAGTCAAATTTGCCATCAGACATATAGCAAGCTGATTTGAAGAAAATTTACACATTTAAATACAAGGTCCTAAGGAACATTTACATGAATATGCCGAGTTTGCTGCAAATCCACTATCTGAAGTTGATCATTTTCTGCAGCATTTATTATTTGTCTTATAGTATCAGTAACACTTGCTGTTCACAGTTGCAGATCAGGGCTCCATTGTGCTAGACACTGTGCAAACACAAAACAAAGAGGGCCCTTGCCTCAAAGATCTAACAACCATCTAAAAAAAAGAAAAAGAAACCAAACACTGGGAGAGATGAACTAATCTACAATAAAGGGTCAGACATTCAGCTGATATCACTTCAATGGAGTGATTTATACTGATTCTATTTTCAGCTTGACTGAAAACCCAAGTTAGTAATGAAAATCACCAGAAGTGACATACAAGACATATGGTATATCAGCAGAACAGTCTCCACATCAAAACATTTTCAAATGTTGTTATGAGGAATTAGAGGATTATTATGGGGTCACAGCATAAATGAGTTTGCAGGGAGACAGACAAAATGTATTTGAGGAATAAAGTGTACAAGTAATTCTTGAGAAATGCTGTGTGACAGAAAATTACATTGAGTAATAATTCTCCTGTCTCCTCCTGTAGAGGTGAATTGGGGAAACAGAACACTTTCACCACAATGCAATGAGCATTTTGCAGCAGGTCAACATAACAAAAGACTGTAACAGTTAAGAAAATGTTGCTGTGTATTTATGCAAGATCAGAAGTTTTAAAGAAAAGCCATTTAAGAATAAGTTTAAAAAAACAGAAAAGGCAACTGGCTGTATGGAAACAAACAGGGGTGATATCAGGACAACACAAGCTGTGAGTTCCAAACTAAAGCATTTGGGAGCGGAGATGGAGAGGACCATGAAAAGTCTGGCTAGAGTTGTTTAAAAGGTGGTTTCTGTGTGTTTAAGACAGACACAAACTGTGTGTTTTAAAAACACAAACTCTCTGTTTTAAAACAGAAACAAACTGTGTGTTTCTGTGTGTTTAAAAGGTGGTTTCTGTGTGGCTGAAAGGAAGCATCTATTTTTCAGCCTGGCTGGCTTTTTTTCCCCTCAGACTAAGAAAGCCTGCAAACAAGAAAAAAAGAATTCCCAGAATGCATTGCAGCATGTCATATCAGAAGACATGTGCTGTAAACAAGCCCTTCAACTATTCTAATCTCCCTTTTTTGCCTTTCCAGAGAACAATTCTGGCCCTAAGCCAACCAGAGAATAGTGGTCTAGTTTACGTTTTCTAGCATTTGCTATAGCTATCCATAGAAAACATCCCAATGTCCATCCCAGAGAACTGAACCTTTGCGCCAGTTATTTGCTTGAAGTGAAGAATCTGAGACCAGTCTGAAGCCCAGGCTCTTGGGCTCTCACCTCAGTCAGCCAGCCAGGCACCCATGTCACCAGCATATCTACCAAACTTAGCAGAAGGGCTGTTTTGCCAGTGGTCCCAGCTGTGTGAAAGTAGCAGAATGGGACCACTATTGTGGGGGGGACTTTCCTGGCTCCTATACTATCCCAGTGGGATCAGATGGCAAAAGGATTAGAGTCCCCATCCCACCACCCTTTATACAGACACCTGACCTTGAGGGCTCCTCTTCCATTCGTACATGTGGCAGAGTCCTCGTAATTGATACAGGACAGTGGCTAGGACGTCCCCAGTTCAGGGTAGTATCTTCTTACTGGCCACTTCCCTGACCCAGTGACCACTACACTGAGTTTAAACCATATACAATTTATTAAACAGGAACTATAAACAAATAAGGGAAAAGCTGAAAGTTAGAAGATCCAGGAGCCCTTCATGATGATCATGGGGACACTGTAAACAACGGGTTCTGGGACTCAAGAAAATTCAGTCTACACATCCCAGGCTCTCTTCCCAGCACCTGTGTGCTTTGCAGTGATAACACAGGTAAGACACCTGCTTTGGTGGTGGCTATGCAGCCTCAGTCTCTAGATAACGGGAACTTTCTCCCCAGTATCAGCTCTCCTATTGGGTTTGCATCCCCCTGCCCTGCAATCTGGCCTCCAAGGCCCTTTCATCTGGTGACATCTTCTGTTTGGCCCTCTCTGCCCAGCTTCCCTACATCGTTCTCCCCAAATGCTCACCATGCTCAGCTCCAGTTTTACTCATTGTATGGCTGGCTTCTGCTATCCCAGTTGTAGTCACGCTGCTTCCTACCATACTCAGTTCTGGCTCACCATCGGCATGGCTAGTCTAGCTCTGGGCTGCTGTTCTACCTCCAGCTCAGTTCTGCTGCTCTGGCCTCTCTGCTGTGGACCAGTTGCTCTCTGTCCCCCTCTCAGCTCTGGCCTGCTGCATGCTCCTTAGCTCTGCTCTACTCTGCCCCAGCTCACATGGAGGATGGGCCCTCTGGGCTCTTGACTCCCTTACTGGCCTGCCTGGTCAGTCTCAGGCTCCTAACTCTTCTTCAGATCTTCCCATTTCTTCTGCTATTGGGAGAAGGCCAAACAAAACAAAACCCTCATTAAATTTCATTAAGGGATCAACAGCCCCCTTAAATAGGAGTATAAACAGATCCAAAGCTGACGGATTTGATTTGGAGGTGACAGGCTGTAAATATAGTCTAATATTCAGCAGGGAAATGTCTGCAATGGACCAGCTTATAACACTCAGGGACAGTTGCTTTGGTTCACCTGCAACATAATTCTTTGTTTTTGTCAGAGCCCCTATTTCACATGAAGGATACTGAAAGTGAAAAGTGTGTGCCACGTTAAAATTCGAAATATAATTTGCATGTGGAGTGGATCATAGAACTTTTGCAAGAAGAAAAGGAATAAAATACCTTGAAAGTATGAAGGACAAGGACAAAGATTTTTGAGGGAGAATTGTCAGACAAAGTTGTGACATAGCAGAGCTAGCTATTTTTGCTTGCATCTCTGTACATTGGCCCAAGTGTCAGTTTCCTTATCTACTGTCCACAGATCAATAGGAGACAATGACTTGCAGGCTGAATGAAAACCTGGAACAGCTTTCCTCCCATCATCTAAAGATTATGCATCCATCTAGTATCACAAACATGAAAAACCCATAGAAAGCATCATTGATGACTCTCTGGAAAGTGAAATCATGGGAGGAAGCGTTGCATGACAAACTGCACCAGCTGTTGAGCAAGAAAAATAAAAGGATAATTGCTTTCATGGTGTACAGGGCATATGCAAAAGGAGAGACAGATAGAGATTGACATGCAGGAGAATCTGAGGAGGGAAGGAGAGGCAAGCTAAGGAAGGAGTGAAAATGAAACAGACATATGTCTATTGCCAAGAAAAACTATTAAATGCACCATCTAACTTGTAGCCAGAGACTTTGGGCACTAAAACCTTGAAAACATCAAACTGAAGTTTTCTCCAGTTTCTCCACAGCATCCAAAACAAACAAACTTCATCTTTAGAGATTGGTTCCATGATACAGAGGTCAAAAATGGAGTCAAAGCACACATTTTCAGAGTGGATGATAGGAGGTAGCACAGGGACAGACTCCCAGTATAAACAAGCCTTGAAATTTTCAGTCATATGCTGTGTTCATTGGGTTAGTCGCTTAGGTAGTTGATTGCTAAGCAATTTTGTTCCCTTTAAATTGTGCCATGTTGTGGGGGCAGACTGATATCTCCTCCTGAATCTAAGAAAACCCACAGGGGAGGGGAGGGGAGGCACGGTAAGTCAACTCAAGTTATGCTGAGCAAGTTTAAAATGTCAAAACTGATTGAGAAAGTCACCATTAATAGACATGCACATCCCCATCTCAGAAGTACTACACTAGCCAACTGAGACGTGTCATTTATGTGTAAAGTCTCTAATGTGTTTGTTGTGCTAACAGCTGCATGATAATCAATGGTGCAACCTGCCAAAATAATGGGAATTACAGACAGCTCAGTCCATGGGACCTTCACAGTCAAACTGCTAGCAAAACAATGTTCCAGAGTATCCCTTACTAGATTAGCTTTCGAGTACTGGCTTCCATTATGCTCTGCCACCTCTGGGAAGCTACCAGAACAGAAAAACCCTTGTTTCTTCGAGTCTGGTCAGGAGATAATATTCCCCATTGTTTTCACAACAGTTTTGTTCAGAATACCATATGCAGCAATTATTTTGGCAGATTAATTAACATCCTTATGGTTGCATTTGAGAAGACACCTCTTGTTCTAATCCCGTCTTTAAAAAGTCAAAAAAAGGTTCAGCATGGAGCTTACATAATGCAGAATGACTTACAAGTGTTAGGCATGTTTCCAGTATCAGAGCACCCACCAGAGACATGCCCACACTGAACAGGTGAGCCAGGGCACCCGTTCATACTAGTACTTACAAACTTATAGCAATTCTCTTGTCCACAGAAACGGATGCTTACATATGGGCAGACACATGCTGTATTGGGGGAGGCAATCTCCATACACCAAGAAAGCAGTTTTGGTCATTTGGAAGGTATTTACCTTCCAGGTGACCGAGTATAAAACTAGCACAGCTAGAGAACAACAGTCTGTACCACCAACCAGTCCCCATCTCGAAGAATGGGCACTTTGCCCTGTGGGACTGATGGATTCCTTGTTTCATCTAAAAATTCCAAATTAATATTTGGAGAGAAGAGGAGGGTCCTGGAAAACACAATTCTCTGTTCCTGTTATCACCAGCTGAGGCAGTATGGGAGAGCAGAAAAGATATAAACACAGTGGTTCAGCTTGGTAGGTCAATATGGCAGCTAAAGAGTTGGGCAGGAAAAGTTCTGGCACATGTACATGAGCTGTCCTAGTTGTGGCCATGTTCAGCATGTGCAAGTGCAGTTTTATATAACTTGGAGCTATGTGTGTGTAGAAGAGACAGTTTGTTTATGGCACAATTGAAGAGCATTGCTGGGAAACTTGTACTGCTGCTGCCCATTTTAGGACTAGACAGATCTCAGTGTTAAGAGCTGCAAATTCAGGACCTCTCCTAACTCATCTTAAAAAAAAGATAGAGACTGTTGATTGTACAGTAATTCTCACCCACATAATGCAGTGGTGGGTTTCAGAGTATAAGGTATTTGCATAATTAAGGCTGACAGAACTGTGCTGCTTTGTAGGCAGTGCATCTGTTCACGAACTCATCCTTCAGGTGAGCCAGCACATGGAATTTACAATATTTTGACAGAAGAGCAACTTTAATAAGGATAGCTCATTTTTAAAAGTTATTTTCCAGTGAAAATCATGCAGTTAGCACTTGTCATTAGGAATAAATAGTCAGATACTGTGTGTTTATTGTGTTTCCCATTAAAGTAGTATTAACTGAATTGCACTTCCCCACACACAATAGTCGGGGTCCAACAGAGCAGAATGGGGCACGTGGAAAAAGGGCTCCTCTTTGCCTTCTTCCCATCCCAGGCACGCTGTGTCCATGGCTGGTCCTATTGTATCATTCCAGCTGCTCAGAACCCCAGAGGTCTGACACCACAGCTAGGGACCAGCTTAATGTACTGGGGTCCTGGCTACATTTTTTGCCTCAGTCTAAACCCCTCCCCCATCATCAGCAGGGAGGGTGGTATAGGAACCTCTATCATACTGAAGGAGTGCTTTTGCACTCGAGTAAGTCACTTGGGGCTGGCAAGGCCAGTTTTACAGCCAGAATCTTCCAGCAGTGGGACACAAAGCAGCCACCCCGCACTCAAATATCCACCCCTACATATGGAAACAATATTTTCATGTTGCATAGTTACATTGTATACTCACGTAAAGTGCATTTATCTGCTCAAGTACAATAGGCCACAGGTGAAATCCTGGCTCCACTGAAGTAAGTGGCAAGACTCCCATTAACTTGAATGGAACTAGGAGGTCACCCCATATTTGCTGGCTCTGGAAACCAAGGGGTTACCAGAGCACATTATATCAGTCATGCTACTTGGCCCCTCTGACCCAAGGCAATGAGAATCTTTCAAATGACATCAATAGGCTTTAGATCAGGATCTTAGTTCAGCCTCTAAGAATGGTAACAGTCCAGCAGTCAGACTCAGCAAGGCACTTAGCTTACAAATCTCTATTACTATCTGGCAAGAAAGAGCACCCAAAATAGACAAATTGTCAGGAAAGCAATGTAATGTAGCCTGGATAATGTGGTCAATAATTGCTCATATCTTGGCTGCTTGCTACATTTTTAATTCTGACTATTTTAAGACGAACATTTTTCCTCTTGGGAAATCTGGACATTGAACTCTTTCCTGTGTTCCTTGCCACCCAAAACTTATACTGGCTTTAATGGGAGTTTCAGGGGCACAAGGAATGTAGATTTGAGCACACTGCACTTGGCATTGGACCACATCCTCCCCCTTCTCCACCCAGTGATACCACTTTTTACATTTGCCCCATATTTGGAAGGGCACCAAGTTAAAGATCTGCTCAATTCTCACATTTCAGCCTAGAGCTACAAGTGAAATCTCACCCTCTAAGGACTAGCTCCTCATGCAGAAGTCTTCCTTTGAGTTATCCTATCAGCACAAGTCAGACTTATGATCTATGAACAATTTATAACACATTTCAATAAGTGCACAGAATGTTTACTTGGCTCACGGATTTACTCTCCTATTTGCCTGCTCACCACTACACAACTTAGTCTAACATCAAATAACACTATTTGAAAGAAATTTTCCAGTAAGACTACCTCAGGCTTCCCATTAATTCATAGATATTTACTACAGCAGCAGGGTTCAAAATTCAAAGGTTTTTTAGTGCCAATGAGCTCAGGCTACTAGTTTTCTTACAGTTCAGTTCCTCTGAAGGAAACTTTTTTCTACACCCTAATGATTACTAGATGCAATTTTTTTCTTTGCAAAATATAGCATTAACTGGAAGTGACAAATTATATCTGCCTGCAGGTACATGTTCACATTATCTCACTGAGATAAAAAGGATAACATGTCACTGCTGTGATTATTAAAAAGTGATTTATCAGAGTTATTCTGTATTCAAATAGCAATCCACATCATGGAGAATGTTTCTGCAGTCTCTTCTCTCTCTTCTGTTTTCAGTACAACAGTGTTAGTTTGGAGACCAACACTTGATCAGTGAGCAAATGATAATTCATACATAAAAATATTCTTCATTTCAAGGTATAGAAAACAGTTGATGAGCTTGTTTTTTTAAAATCTATAACACAAGACTTCTATTGTGTTTTCTCTAAATGAGGCTGTAAGTTAGTGAAGAAATTCAATACCAAAGCCTACAACTCTCAGCCAAACTCCCTCTCTCAGAGAAAAATTTACCACGACCACAGAAAAACATAAAAACATTCCTGTGCACAGGATTTCTTACCCAGACCCATAGCCTTAGGTTCACCTTCTCCTGGACATCCTCTCTGCCAGGAACCCCTGGGTAAATCTGAATTGCTGCGACTCCAAATTTGCCAAGTAGTACGATATGGTGTTTTCACTGAAATTCCCTAAACAACTGAAAGAATGGATGTTCTAATTGGAAAATATGGTAGAGAAGGGATGATTTCTAAGGTTCAAATAGATTTGATAAATAATGACAGATGCCCACTACATATTAAGTTAAAATGAGAACAAGATATTGGCTCAGAAATTAAAAATAGGAAGTTTAACCAAATATATTACTCCAAGTTTTTAGTAAATACATGTGCAGATAAAAATATGTAGCCACATCACACTCATAAACAAATTGCAAATATTGCCTGAAATGTAAAAAAAACCTGGATCTTGCTCTCCCCACCCCATACACACTTGAAATGGGAGTGTCCAATCATGGAAGATTATTGAAAGGAGAATTAAATGAATAATTTTACTTTATTCTTACCTGTTTGTGAGCTATTTACAATTTTCTAGAATGGGATTCAAGATTCAGAATTATCCACAGAATCATTTCCATGAATAACCTTTGGTTTGTAGATTGTAGTCATTGCTAGTATTCAGCATTCAAAATTTGAGCTTCATTAATTTTGATTACACATTTGGGGCCAGATTTTTAAAAGGATGTTTAGTCACCTAAGGATGCAGATAAGTGCCTAGGGCAATTGCAATCAAGGGCCTTTTTTTTTGTTGGGGCGGAAGGGAGAGCAGGAAGGAACATGGAATAATGAAAATACATACTATCATTCAACTCATCTGACAAAATCCCAAACACCACGTAGCTTAGTTTCATCATCTTTCTTATCTGTCACACCCTTCACATTCACTTTGTTCTTCAGCTGCTCAATCCTTGATCTCAGTTCTACCTAGTGTGTACAGCAGGCAGAAAACCTTCCTCAAAGCACTGTTGCAGGGAAATTTGGGGGGTTTGCAAAGCCAGCACAGCCAGTTCTATACCCCTCACTTTACATAGGGGTCTTGTTAGGATGGAGGGTTCATAGGTGCTAGAACTGGGGGTGCTGCCTTACCTTGTGGCATGAAATAGTAATGACAACTCACATACATGGTTTCTGCCTTCATCACCCCTTATTATAAAAATTGTTACAGCACCACTGGAAGATAGGGTTGCCCCCTCTGAGGTACACAAAAACCAGACATCCAGCAGGATCCTGAGAACACGAAACTGGACAGCTGTCCCCATGTACTGAGCACCCTTGCAGATTTTTCAGGACAACTACCTCATAAAAGGGGAAATCCCTGGGAAAACCTGGACCTGTAAATATTTTGTTAGACAATGTGGAAATGACACCACTAGTCAGCGCTATTTCAGGGTGCAGTGAGACTTTCCATGTTAATCCATTACCTGCCTACCAGCACAACCGGGCCCTCTCTGATAGAAGCAACTTCAGGGAGCTCAGGCTGGAACTGTCATTTGGCCTCTGGCTGCTGTTCTCTTTTGGACCCTTTCCAGTGTGGGATTTGCTGTCTGACTCATTTGTTAGTTGTAAATAATGTTTATATTTTTGCAGCTATTTAATTGGCTTTATATTTAGCTGATGCAGCCAAGGCATCCTATCTTAGGGATGGGTTTTCTTATTATGCAATATTTTTAATCACTGCTCTCCTAGGATTATGCAGACATTACTCTGTGTGTATCGGGATATATGTATTAAAAAAGCCAACAAAGTGCAATCAGAAAAATAGAGATTGGGCACCCTTAGAAAAAAAGTGTTCACAGATATTTTTGCAGTACTAGGTGGGTCTAGGACAACAAGGTTGTCCCTTATGCTTCACTTCCCAATATTTTCTCCTGATGCTGTCACTGCATTAGAGGCCATTAGACTAGCAGACAGAAAACCTGTGTCTGAACCAGTTACCATAGCTAGCATTGCTGCTGAATCAATTCTTATAACTATCCACAGGCTCTATGGGCAGTTTGATTACACTGGTGCTAACTTACTTCCTACAACTAATACAATTAGCCAGGTTGATAAAATTCAGTAGAAACAGTAAAGAACTTTGTGTATCTGCCTCAGAGTCACCACCCTGGAACATCTTCTCATGGCAAGACCAGCATTGCAGCCCTTTCCCTCATCCTCCTCCTCCAGATTTCAGTGATCTGTGCAGCGAGGTGGCCCACCAAGCAGATCACACTAAGAGCCCCACTCCTTCCAGGGTAACAATGCCCTCATTCAGAAAGTAAGAGGAACTAAAACTCTCCCACCCCTCTCCCAGACTCTGTGGAATTCTTCCTCACCTTTACAGAGCTTTCTCCCTACAGGCCCAGCTCCTTCCAAGGCACTGACCCTCAGAGTTTCTTCCCTGGAATCGCTCTTTTCCTAGGCTGCTTTAGCAGTCTCCTTCTCTCTGTCGAGGACAGTTCCAGTGTACAAGCAGCTTTCTACAGGACCTTCTGGGGTTCCTTTTCTAGAGAGAGAAAACACAACTATCTGCCTCCTCCTATTATTGCCTTGCAGATCTGCAGCTATAGGAACAACCCAGTCTAGTTCTCCCCAGCTAGCTCTAATCCTTTAATCATCTGTCTCCCCTCCAGGTGTCACACAATGGGCTAATTGGGCTCTCTCACTCCCCTTAACCCTGTAACTGCCAGTGTGGGGCTTATAACCCTATCACAATATGGAAAAAAGAAACTCGAGAAACAGAAAGAAAATATGAAAATATTAATAGTTCCCTATTTAGGGATAATTTCTTGTTGCACTGCAAAGTAATGTTATATTAGTGCAATTTAGAAAACTTTACCAAAGCATCCAATATCCACATATTGACTTATATTCACCATTGTATGGAGGCCAGCACAAAGCCTATGAAATACTTAAATACCCCACTCACCCACCATGGGATTAAAGTATTGCACTGATGCCTGGTGCTGACTGTCTGTACAGGTATGAAATTCTCCACTTGGGCCTTTAGCATCTGGGGAGGTTGCTCTAGTCAACTCTGTTCTGTTATTTTTCATTTCTGTGGCAAGGATTTGATCCGTTAATTCACATATCAATTTTGAAAATATATCTAATATTTACGTTTCTAGACAAATTTCTCTGTTCTACTTGCACCACAAATGCAATCTTTAATCCTCTTATAATAGAGAATGGGTGCTATAGTTTGTGTGAGGAAAAAAAGTGGAACTATTAGGCATAATTATATATATATTTCCAGATATATCTAAAATTACTCCTCCATGAATAAAATACTCTGGGGTAAGGCAGAATTTGCTGTTTGTGGTGTTTCTGCTTCTCCTGTCTCCTGCCAAGCTTAGCGTAATTAAAGACCACAAGCTTTATGGTTTTTTGGCCTTATAGGCCTTGGCTACTGTAGCAGGGCAATCACCCCGCTCCAGCCTTGAAGGGGTTGAAACAGTTCTGCTAAGGGCTGTGGCTGGAGAAAAGCAGTCGAGCAGAGGGCTGCAACAGAGAAAGCAGCTGAGAGCATAGAAGCCACAGCTGTGGCTGTGTCAATTAGGGCCCAGCTGGCCCTGATAAAAGGCTGTAGCCAGGCACTCAGGTGAGGACCTCTCCAGGGTAGAGAGAGCAGGGCCTGGATGCCTGCATGACAGGGTACTGAAGGTAGAGCAGTGCCGGGGAAGGGGCAGGCTGAGCTGGGGAGCTCAGGCCTGGTAACCTCCCAGGCTGCAGGCCTGATAACAAGGCCTAAAAGGGTACTGGGGGTTAGGCAAAGGCAGCTGGCTCCAAACCGCCTTGCCTGTGATGACTGGCTCTTACACTCTATTCTGCCCCAGGGAGTGGGGGCTTGATAATGACTGGCAGTAGCCCAGACTGAGGCAAGGTGGGGATTAGGGGTTTGGGGGTTCACTGGGGAGGTGAGACCCAGAGATCTGTGGGGTACTGCCAGGGGGAAGCACCCCAGGGAAAAGGGGTCTGGGAGGGACATGGGGGCCAGTGGCAAGTGGGACATCGGCCTGCAGAGGGCTCTCTGGAGCGGGAAAGAGCTAATTCCCAGATGGCCAGCAGAAGGTGCCGCAGGGATGAGTTGTTGTGCCGCTACAGCTGCACTTGCAAGTTATACTGCAATAGAGCCGCCCAGAGCACTCTACCTCACTCCACGTCCACACTGGCAAGACACAGAGAGCGCTCTGACTGCCTGGCTGGAGCACTCTTGGTACTCCACCTTGACAAGAGGAATAATGTCTGATGCATCTTGGGTGAGATGCTCCAGCATCAGTGTGAACAAGATATTGCATTACTGCGCTCTGAGTTGAGCTCCGGAAACATCCCTTAATCCCCTTAGGTCAGCCCCCCCCCTCAACCCTGTCTGCTGCCCCTAGGCAATTTAAAATGTCCTGAGCCTCTGCCACCACCATCGGCAGCACAACGGGGCTAAGGTGGCTTCCTGCCCACCCACTCCGCTTCCAGAAGTTGCCGGCATGTCTCTGAGGCTCCTGGAGGGTGTCTCCATGCACTGCCCCAGCCCCATGCACTGACTCTGCCACCTACAGCCAATGGGAGCTGCGGGGGTGGTGCCTGTAAACAGTGGCGCATGGAGACTGCCTCTGCCTATGAGCTGCTGCCAGAGGAGGGTGCAGGTCACTTTTGGAAGCCACTTGAGGTAAGTGCTGCACCCCATACCCTCTCCCACACCCCCATCCCTCTGCCCCAGCCCAGATCCCACACACAATCTCCCTCCCAGAGCCAGCCCCTACATCTGCTCCTGCATCCCAACCCTTGTCCCAGCCCGGAGTCTTCACCAAAATGCCCTCCCAGAGCCTTCCTGCTATACCCCCCTCCTCCACCCCAACCCCCTGCTCTAGCCCAGAGTTTGCACTGAAACTCCATCCCAGAACCAGACCCCTGCCACCCCCTCACCCAAAATCCCTCCCAGAGCCATAGACAGGTGTGGGGGTCAGACTTGGACCCGTTCTGGGCACCATGAAAAATTATACCAACCTGCCTCCCCTGCCAGCAGCAAATTACCTTAGCAAAGTAGAAGCTAGAAGGGAACTGTGCCTCAGAAGAATGGGTCTGAGGAACAATGCCTGCAAATCTACTGCTGGGTGGTACATCTTACTACTTCTGGGGGAATTCTGTACCAAAAAATTTAAAATTCTGTGCACAATATTTTCAAATTCTGCAAAATACTGATATTTTATTTGTTTATAACACAATATAATCACATCAGTTTCAATTATTTTTGGTCATTTATTTCAAAATACCTGTCAGCAGGTATGTCTATAGCAGGGGTTGGCAACCTCTCAGAAGTGGTGTGCCGAGCCTTCTAATGTAAGGTTTCGCGCGCCAGTAATACATTTTAATGGTTTTAGAAGGTCTCTTTCTATAAGTCTTTAATATATAATTAAACTATTGTTGCATGTAAAGTAAATAAAATTTTTAAAATGTTTAAGAAGCTTCATTTAAAATTACATTAAAATGCAGAGCCCCCGAAACCTGTGGCCAGGACCCGGGCAGTGTGAGTGCCACTGAAAATCAGCTCATGTGCCGCCTTCGGCCATAGGTTGCCTACCCCTGGTTTATAGCACTACAGACAACAACAACAAAAGATTCAGAAAATAGATTCCTCACTTGGAATATTAATACAAAACTCTGAATAATAATTCATTTAAACTACAATACAGAATCCTATTTCCTGCACCCCCCAAAAGCCGTGTAAGGGCTAGGGGGAGTCAGGGGTAGTGGAGGAGCTGAGAAAAAGGAAATAATTGCTGGGAAGAACTTAGAGGGTTGTTGGGGATGGGTGGAAAAAGTATGGAACAGTTTTCTGGGGGGAGCGGGGAGGGACTATTAGGGAACTTCCCCCATGGAGACCCTGGCTGACCCCTGTCCTTTCCCATTCAATCAAGCATGTGTCCCTCTCTTTCCACTGAGACACCCACTCCCCACATCCCCATGTGGCCCTGAACCCTTTTCCCCTGTCCCTTTGTGGCCCTGAACCCTTTCCCCCTGTCCCTTTGTGGCCCTGAAACCCATCCCCGTGTGTCTCTATGCCCCCACCAAGCCACTCCTCTGCCCCTATGTAGCTCTGCAACCCCTCCCCCGTCACCATGTGGCCCTGAGCCTCCTCTCACTCTGTGCCTCTGCTCCCATTCAGCCTCTGCCCCAGTCTGTCTTCCCCGACTAGCCCTTATGAGCCTCTGTCTGACCCCACAGCACCCCACACAGTCTGCGGTGTTCTCTTTCCACAGTGCCCTCTGGTAGTCAATAGGCAGAACTGCAGCAACTTTTCAGCAGAAGATTTTCTTGCGCAAAAAATAAAAAATATGCACGTCTCATTAATTATGCACATGCAGTGGCCCAGCATTCCCACAGGAGTAAAGAATCTTACACACACCCCTTGATTAAGGCTGTGCATCAGGGCACACTGTAGCCATGTATGCAGTTAATACTGTTTGTGTAAACTCTTTTCTTTCCTTAAGATGTTTGTGAGGATTTCTGTCTCCATACTGAAAAACATTATGAGTTACTAGTAACTCATTTGTATCACCTTTTGCTTTCAGCATTTTTTGTTAAGAATCAATGTCATGATTTATTATGTAATAAGAAATAAAACAGTAAATAAACAATGCTATATTATTAAATGGGACAAATCCTGGAATCCTTATTCTCATGGTTTACTCAGGCAGAAGGTCAATCTTGCATATAGCACCAACTTCAGTGGTTCTCAAACTTTTATATTGGTTATCCCTTTCACACAGCAAGGCTGAGTGCACCCCCTTTTATAAATCAATAACACTTTTTATATTTAGCACTTTATAAATGCTGGAGGTGAACAGGGGTTTGGGATGGAAGGTGGCAGGTAGCAACCCCCATTTAATAACCTTCCAACCCCCTGAGGGGTCATGACCCCCAGTGTGAGAACCCCTCGGCTACTTTGAGGGCTTAAGATCAGATTTTTAAAGGTATTTAAATGCATAAATAAGACGAGGAAGACTTGTAGCACCTTTGAGACTAACCAGTTTATTTCAGCATAAATTTCAGCCCTTTCGTGGGCTATAGCTCACTTCACCGGACTCATAAAATGGAACAGAAGTAAGATGTATTTATATACACAGAAAGCAAAAAAAAAAAAAAAAAAGGTTGTACATTAGCATACCAATTCTAAGAGGCTGATTAATTTGGATAGGCCATTATCAGCTGGAGAAAAAAATACCTTTTGAAATGGATCTCTATGTCTGACAGGAGATAACAACTATTGAAGGTAAATTAACTAGGGAAATGCAATCAATTAGTGTAATGAGAAAACCATTCACAAGTCCTGTTTAGCCCCTGGTTTATAGTGTCCAATTTGAAAATTAATTCCAGTTCCTCAGTTTCTTGTTGGAGTCTGTTTTGGAAGTTTCTCTGTTTTAAAATTGACACCTTCAAGTCTTTAATGGAATGGCCAGGAAGGTTGAAGTGTTCTCCTACTGGTTTTTGAATGCCATGATTCCTGATGTCAGATTTGTGTCCATTTATTCTTTTGCGTAGAGACTGTCTGGTTTGTATATATGTTTATATACGTCTGTGTATATAAATACATCTTATTTCTGTTCCATTCTATGCATCCGATGAAGTGGGCTATAGCCCACGAAAGCTTATGCTGAAATAAACTGGTTAGTCTCAAAGGTGCTACAAGTCTTCCTCGTCTTATTTACGGTTACAGACTAACACGGCTGCTAATCTTAAACCTGTAAGTGCAGAAAGACACAGATAGGTACCTAGTGAGATTTTTTAAAAGCACAGAGGTGCCCACCTCCCACTGAAATCTCATTGGGCACTTTACTTGCATCTTTAGGCCCCTTAAATATTTTTTAAAATGTGGCCCTACATGATTCATAGGCTTGGTGCTGACACTCTGTACAGGTGGCACAGGGTTTTTCTGCCCAGGGCAGAGAACATTTTTGGTCTCCTCCAACCACCAAGTGGATTGCCAGAGAAAAAGCCGGGGCCGGGGGGAAGCAGACTGGACAGGACAAACCAAGAGGCCAGTGCTGATTTGGAACCCTCAGAGGTTGGTGCCCATGGCAACCATCCTGATTGCCTGCACTTAAGGGAGGCCCTCTGTACAGGGGTGAATTTAACTCTGTCCTTACTCAGGCAAAACATCCCATGAGTAAGGACTGAATAAACAGTGGATGAGGACTTGAGGATTTGGCCCCATAGTTGTATCTTAGCTTTTATGTGCTGTCAGTTTATTAATGTATTTACATATTTGGTTTCTGACACAAATTAATGCAAAGCAGCTGCATATATTTACAACCATTTAAAGTCAGATAGTCATATTTTATCAGGGTTTTTCAATCAATATGCTCTTTCCTTTGGGTGCATACCATATTAACAGTTGCATTTTTCGATCAAGATTTGGCCTAATGGGTTTGTATAATCATAATCTAGTTTGGGGTGAGAATCAAGCTGCAGTGAGGGTTACTTTCTAGTTCTGGCAGCATCAATCTCTAACCAATTTATGATGAGTGGGTAGGATCCTGCAGTTGTTCATTAGAGATTGCTCCCCATAGGACCATGGACGTAACTCAGAACTTGCTTCTTCACACCAGCAATATATAGATTTAACAGATTCCTTAAAGTTGCATTGTTTATGGGGACTATAGAGTGCTGTTGGGATTAGCTACAAAAATCATATTCTGAGAGGAAAACTTTGCCATGGTTATATTGATGACTGCAGGGTAAGGAGGGAGCTTACTACACAGCACATTCTGTTTCCTCAACCTCTACCTTAGCTTTTCCCCAGCTTTGTTCTCCTTTGGGCAGCACAGTGGAAGGAACTAGAAGGGCCTTTAGAAAGTTAATAGATTAGCTATCCTTAATCATGTCGGGTCCAACTTCCTGTCAATGTTTTATGCTATTCAGTTTTTCCCTTTTCTCAGCATACAGTCACAGATTTTAAGGTTAGAAGGCCATCTACTCTGACCTCCTGCATAACATAGGCCATGGAATTTCAAATAGTACATAGTTTAGTACAATTATAGTTCTTAATTTACTGGACATTTAATGGACATTTCAAGGATTAGATTATTCTAATGCAAGTGCACTGAAAATCCAGGATGAATTTGGACCATAGAATGTTTTATAACTGATATTGTTATACCTCTCATACCACAAAAGACTTCCATGAAAATTCTTGTTTAGCCTGTGATAATGAACAGGAGTGCATGGTGCTTTCAGAGTGGAGAGAAGAGGGAGGAAATCTGTCATGACTTCTATTTAAATAAAACTTATAATCAAGTGAGGAGGCAACATAAGTTGCCATTTGGTTGAAATGTTTGCACATTGTTTTTGAAAAATATACCAAGTAACACTATAGCACAATATGGAACTTGTCTAATCTGATATGAAGAATGGGGGCAAACGCCTTCTAGGGGACTCTGGCTGTATCCTGCACTGGGAATATTTTTTAAAAAAAATTCTGTTTGGTGTAATCCATTCTTAAACAAGCCATGTACTCCTTTAGGAATCTTAAAATGAGTCCCAGACAGAAGCAATCCCTAGCAGAGATGATGTATTTTTCCAGAGAAGGGGTAAATGCCATCAGATGCAAAGAAATTATCTAAACTTCAATTTCTCTTCTTCTCAGCTCTGTTCGGGGTCTTATGCTACAACCAACCATCAGTGTGGTATCTAAGCACTTTCCAGTGACATATTAAGCAATGTGACCAGAATCTGTTACGTGTGGACCCTTCTCCAAGCAAGAGGAGAATTTTAACAACCCAATAACCCCTGACAACTGTATTCAGATGAGAGAAACCAGAATAATTGTTTTCTATTATTCACTTTTTATTTCTGTTGTCTTTACATAATTTAAAGGGACAAAACTTTTTTAAAAAATCAACATTTTTACTGAAAATATATTACCTGCTAGTATATTAGTAATCCCAAGAAGAACTATCATGGAAAAAGAATTATCATGGGGCTCAGAATGTCTTTGTTTGCTTTGTGCAATTGATAGCATTTTGTGTATCAAGACGGTTTTATTTTCCCTGTGTATTCAGGCAAACTGAAACTCACCTCTGTGCCAGAGCAAGACCCATTAACCACTTTAGACTTGCATAAGCACTCAAAAGTGGGCTGATCCTCTGTATAATGGTGAATTGCATCCTTGGTTGGTTAATCAGTTTTCCTCTGTCATTTATATGGTCCTTTTAAGCACCAACGGGAAAGAGGAAAAAATTTTACAATCACATATCCCTATTATATGAAAAAGTACAACAGATAGCAGGGGATCTCAGGGACAGCTGTACTACCAGAAATTAATGTTACCTCTTTTTTTTAAATGGACTGTGTCCCTTTAAAATGACAACAGAAGATAGGTGATAACATACATTAAAACAAATAAGGTTGTAGTTATGTAGTAGAAGTGGATCATTATATTGTTAAAAAATGTAAATGTTTCATTTTTCAGGTATAAAATGTGGGTTTTTTTTTAACTAATTAAAAAGTTTGTTTGCCCTGTGATTTTGACTCTGGGTGACTTTTCAATATACAGAAGAATGAGGCCAAGGGCCTGATTTTCCACTCCCTTACACTTACATCAGTGTAACCATTGGTGTCAATGAAGCTACTCCTGAAAGTAAGAAGAGAATCAGGGTCTGCTTGGTGTTTTAAGGTCAGATTCTATCCCTCTTACTCTCATGGAGTAGTGCTCTAGTCTCCAGCATCAGTCCCACTGATCAGAATGGAACAAATCACAGACAGTATTCCCAGCATGAGTAAAGGTGGCAGAATCTGGTCCTTACAGATTTTGCAATTCTCACATAATTTTCAAGGTTATGAATATGCTATCAGCTGCTAATGAAAATTAGAGCTATCACTAAAGGATTACTGTCTCAAGTTTAAAAGTGTTTTAATATAGCATAATCACTGCCTTTATACATATGGCTTTCTAGCTCCTTTTGAAGTCAATAACAAAAGTCACATTGAGTTTCGTAGGAGCGGGTTGGGACCTCTTTACATATGTGCCTTTTGTGATAGATATGTCAAATTTTCTGCAATATCCTGAACAAACCTTATCGAATTTAGCTTAAGTATCTTAGGAGTTCATTCTATTAAAAATGTAAATGCTTATGTATTATTGTGTAAGTGTGTGTAATAGCTCTAGAGGGGAAACACACCTAATGTAAACCATAGGAAGTGTTAGGCACTTCAGAGGACTCTTTTAAATGATGTGCCAGACAACAATGCACTTTCAGTTAAGTGGGTTTCCTAGGAAAACTCTAGGGGGAATAAATGTGAATGTCCTGTTTTGCAAAATCCCAGCCTGTTAAAGCTATGCCCTGAGGAGTGGTCCATTGTCTACGGTAGGAATGCATGGTCATCCCTCCCTGTTAATCTCCAAGAGAGGCCATGCCTCCTCACTGTCACACACACAATGTGAATCTGTGAAAAAAGGGACAAATAAGCTCTCTCTAAAGATCAGGCCCTCTGGGATAGGCCAAGCAGTAATTTGCCCTTGGGGCTCAAGCCCACAAGCAGAGTGACACACCCAAACAGTCTAAGGCTCCAGCCTTTAGGCAGGGCAGAACAATGAATAGTCTAGGGGGGCAGGCCCTCAAGTAGGGATGGCCACTAAACAGTCTAAGGCTCTCACCCTAAGGATCTAGCATACTAGTTCTGGCACACTGTAGACCAGGGGTCTCAAACTCAAATGACCATGAGGGCCGCATGAGGACTAGTACATTGGCCCGAGGGCCGCATCACTGACATGCCCCTTTCGCTGCCCCCGGCCCCGCCCCCACCCCTTCCATGAGGTCCCACCCCTGCCCTACCTCCTCCCCTGAGCACGCAGCTCCTCCCCCCCCGGAAAGTGCTAAGTGCATGGAGGTAGGCGGGGGGCGTGGGGAGCTTGGCGGCTGCAGGAAATTAAGTCGGGGGAGAGAAGGGGCATGTGGAGCTTGGCTGGCCACAGAAAATAACCCTGCGGGTCACGTGTTTGAGACCTCTGCCTTAGGTGAACTACTCCATCACCTAACAAATCTGAGCCTCATACTCAGCTTCAGTGTTACACATACGATACGAAAGTATAGTAAAAAATATTTTTCACGGTGCATCGAGTCATACTGCCGACGCATGTTATACTCCTTGGGAATAGCAATCATTTGCTGACAAATAAGGCATTGAATTTTATCTTTTACCTCTGTGAAAAAATATAAATTCTCCCATTTATCTTGGAAAACTCTCTTTTCTTCCTTGAATGTTCTTTTTTTGATGAAGTCATTTCCAAGCAGTTTTAATAAAATATATTCATTTAATAATGCACCTCACTCAAAGGACCAGACAGGAACTTAGATTTACTTCTATTAAAGCCCCCTCTTGGACTGGGCTGCACTCATACTCCACTCTTGCTCCATCTCTTCCAACCCCTTCCCTGTCCTCGTCAAACCCCTTCCACAAAGTTCCCATCCCAACTCTGCCCCCTCTCTTCCCCTAGTTCAACCCCTTCATCAAAGTTCCCACCCTAACTCTGCCCTCTCTCCTCTCCTAGTTCAACCCCTTCATCAAAGTTCTCACCCCAACTCTGCCCCCTCCCCACCCCTAGTCCAACCCCTTCCCCAACTCCTTCCCTGCCCCTTTCTCCCCCCCGCCATGCATGAGGCTTCCTGCTCATGGCCCCTCCCTTCCAGAAACCACTAAGCCGCCAGAGAACTGACTGGCGGTAAGCGGAGCAGCAGGAAGCAGTGCGGGTGAGAAGCATGTGGGGGGGGCGCGTGGGGAGCTTGGCAGGGGGGCATGCGGGGGGGGGGAAAGGGGGAGCATCGCGGGCCGCAGGGAAGGGCTTGGCAGGCCTCATGCGGCCCGCTGGCTGCATGTTTGAGACCCCTGCTGTAGACCAAGACAGGCCTTCTGGTCTAAGGTGGGGAGGCTGCTACCTCAGGAGTGGGGTTGGCAACAAGCGGGTAAGTTGACCCAACCCCACCGTGTCCCATCCCAAGGGCTTAATAGTGACAGAGTGTTTCACCACTGGGTCAATGGGGATTTGGCCACAGTACACTGACTTGGGTTCTGGCAGCAATACAACTGGACAATAGTCGACTGTCGCTGGGCTACTTCCTATCCTCCATTCAGGGTGTACCTGAATCGTAGGGTCAATCTGCATCTCCCCGAGGTACACTGCCAGTGGCAATCCCAGCAGCTCCTCACCGTCTGGCAGCTCTAGTAAGTTCTCAGGAAAGCAATAGTCTTCTGCAGGCTCCTGCTGCTGGAGCAGGTTCAAAGCATCTATCTCCCTCAGCTGAGCTGCAGAGCCTCCTTTTGTATTTCCTGTTCCTGTCCCACCTCTCTGCTTCCAGCAGAGCAGGCATGGCCTTCCAGATACTGCCCACCAGGAGGAATGCAGCCATCCCTTCCTGTCAATCTTTGAGGGAGGCCATGCCTCCTTGCTACATCTATTCATTACCTGCTCCCAGAATCTGTAGATCAGAGGTCCCAACTATATAAAGGACAGGATGACTTATTCCTGGGTGTGCTTGTTGTGAGCAAAGGAGGTTATGAACTTGTAACTGCAGCAAAACCCTTTGTGGAGTTTTAAGGAATGACTCCTACCAACGCCGTCCTGGAATTAGGGCTGATTTCTAGTAAGCTTATTAGAATGAGTGTAGGGTTATTTTTTATTGTTTTAAAATGTTTTCTCTGAAATGCTTTCATCTTACTTGATTAGGAAAACCTGTGTGGTACTTTATAACTGAGGGCACTCACCACTGTTTATGGCCTCTGAGGAGAGGGCAAAACAGAATTGCTTGGACAATCTGAATTGCTGGGGAATTCATGGAATAGGCAGGGAATGGTACAGCCTAGTCAGAAGGGTGTGAGATGTGTTTCTCTGCTCAAGAGAGGTGACAGCTGGGAAGCTGAAAGCCTGAAAGTAGGTGTCTTTGATGAACAATAGAAGGAGAATACAGTTGCCTAGAACTGTAACATTATAGCATTATCTATTTTACCATAAGCATTACTGATAACTTTAAAGATGGGTACCTCATGATACATTTTCAATGAGGGCTACACATAAAATACCATAATCACATATCCCGCCCAACAGTTGCACTGAAGTCAATTGAAATTTTGCATACGTAGGGACTGCAAGATTGGGATTAGCATTTGTTTTTATAAAAATAACTATTTTAGGGCCTATGATTGCAAATATTTCCAAGGGTAGCACTCATTTCTGGCAGAGGTCTCATGGAAATAAATGTTTGTCAGAGGGGCTATTTTTATAATAGATTACCGTCCCAATTTGGAGGTCTCTACGCAGGCAAAATTCCCCATATACTTTAGTGTTGAGTTTTGGGAATATGGGATCAGACCTGATACATGAATTGGATTGACTTCAGACAGTAAGCACAATTGGTAGAAGCAGCCCTCAAAGTGGTGGTTCTTGTTGATTATTGTGATACATTTCATAGTTGATTGGTAATATAAATTCTAGCATATGATTCATTTTTTGTCAAAAATCATTCAGCAGCCAAGGTAAACCAGCAGTTTTCCAGTTTAAGAGTGTGTGTGTGCAGAGGCTGCAAATGTAAAACCATCTTCTGAAGCAAATGCCTGCTTCTTTACTTTATATAGCAATCTCAGCAAGAAAAAAAATGTAGTATAGGTCTATAAAATTACTGGATTTCCTCTCATGGTGCTTTCAACTAAGGACTATACTTTCTGGTTCTCTAGAGTGAGATCTGATTTGAGGAGGCAGATATTTTGTAGTCTGTGCTAATATTATTCTGCTCAGGTATCCCTGAAGTTCAAGATTCTGGAAATGAAAGGCCATATTTCACTGCAACTAGATTGCCGTCAATTCCAGTCCAAGGGATAGCCAAAACAAAACCAAAATACCATCCCCACTTTGGTTTACTTCTTCCCAGGAATTATTAGCTTGATCAGCAAAAGGTTTCTTAACATGGTATATGCCAAAAAAGTATTACAAATGGCTGTAATAATTAAAAATTAATTTGATGCTCATTACTGTAGTAGAAGAATGCTTATTGAAAACTTTTAAAAATCACAATACTTCTAATTTAAAATAAGGGATTATTTTCAGCTTTGTTAAATGTCATTGTAAATTATTTAGAAAAGCATTAATAAAAATGTGTTCACATTATGCAAACAAAATACAAAATAAATTAACTAGTAAATATTATATATGGAGGTCTAAAATCATAATCAGACCACACCTGAAGATTGTATGAGGATAAATAACTATGAATTGTTTCCATTTCTCTGTTCAGCCATTTTAATTACTGGAATGATAGTACTGGAATCTCATTCCAGTAATGATACTGAAATGAGATTACAGTCTCAATGTATAGTTTTGATGGTATTCAGGCTGAGATAACAACAGATTACAAAGCTAAATCGTAGAAGCTGGTACATTTTATTGCCTGGTCGTAGCCACCTGTTGGTCATCTCTCTTGGTGATTAATTTTGTTAATATAACATCTGAATACAAAAACACTGGGGAACAAATTACTTCAGGGATGATTTTGTCCCTGTGTGTACTAAGTCTTCAGAATTTTCATTTGATAGGCATTTTGACATATCACAAAAGCTATTTTATAATAACACCAGATTAAGGCCTTTGTTCATGGAAATATTAATGAGTGATGCTGTGATGTCTTTGACTGATTATTGTAATATTTATTTGAGGATCTTCCAACTTTTGCTATAAAATGACTGCAGCTGATACATAATAAAATTTTTACTAATAAGGGTTATGAGAGTCTGGGATCTAGTTGTTTGATCATATTACTCAAACTGAAAAGTCATTTGTTACCAGTGAAATTGCATATTGATATTGAAAGTACTTTGGCTTTAATATATATTTAAAAATAGTGCTCGAGAATCTCTATGACTTACTGTGTTCTTATGGCCCTAGTCATTCCAGGAGATGAAGGTTTGTTTGGTGGTTTGCTTTGGGTATAGTTTGGAAATATTAGAGGTTACATTCTTTAATATCTATGCCCTATGCACATGAATAGAGGTTTAATCTCTTGCAGCCTTTAACTAAAAGTTGAAAGGGTAAGTGATAAATCATAATTTCACCGAATTTGAACAATAAAGTGCCCAGAAATATTTTTGAAGTGTGCTGCATATGCAAGGAAGCATAATTAAAAGAATCAGTTGTCTAGGAATTTGATCTTCAGTGAACAAATCCTTCAAAGCTTATGTGTATTGTTCACCTGGCTCCTGACAAAAATCACTCCACTAAGCCACTGGGTTGTCAGAAAATTTTAAACTGCTCCAAGACAGGCAGACAACAAAGCTGCACTTACGTGATTCTTCCATGTTGATGCTGAAATTCAATCAAGCAGAGGAAAAAAGAAATACATTTAGCTTCAGAATGGTAGATGGTCACATAAGACAGTTTATGATGGCCTTGTACAGGATTTTAGGGAATAAACTGGATTTTCCCCCCAAATCAACAGATTTTATTTCTCCTTTAAGGGGAGAAATAAGGGAGTTTAGGTTGAAACTCAAAAGCATCTTGGATATTTTTCCCCTCATTTTTTAAAATGTAATATTTTAATATGGGACCAACCTATGAATAAAAGATGAGACCCTCTGAGAATTGGAGAAAAAATCAATAAGATATTTAAGTACTTGCTTCCTGGAAGATAAATAAATACTAGTCAGGGTAATGAAAGAAACCAATCAAAAATAGCAGTTAAGCATTTTTTGTGAGATATTTCCTCTGCATATGTAAAATATAGTCTCCTTAGATGCAAGCACAGAGTGAGCTTTTTAAAGTAAACAAAAAGGGAGCTTGCTCAGCTGGCATGCTTTCATATCTCTGTAATCAGTTACACACACAAAATAAAATTACATGTGCAATGCATTTATTTCTTTGTGTACAAAATGTTATAATTTATCAACATTGTGCAGCAAAATATACTCACACCTACACATAAAATACAACATTTCACTTCACTTCTCTCTGCCCTTGGAAGTGGCAACACTGTTTGGCAGTTCAGCAGCTAGAAATAAAGTGCTATAATTAAGCAGTATTAGAATGTCTTCATTTTACAAATGTGATGTACAATTTTGTACGTAACCACATTCTTTACAGAACTGAAAGCTCCATACCTGAACATTCCAAAGAATACAAATATATGTACATAAAGTGCTAATGTTTAAGCATGTTTTCAACAACTTCACAACATGTAGCTAGTTCATTACAGGCACTGTAATTTACTAAGTAGATTGTCTCTTTGGGCAACACTACAAAAAGTCACTTAGACATCACTGGGTGATCTTGAACGAAAGGACACTTTAGGTTGAAAGCAGCCACAAAAAAGAACCCACATGGCCCTCTGAATTTCTTGGTTTCTGTAGGCATAAATGATAGGATTGATCATGGAGTTGTAAGTAGCAGGTAGAAGTGTGGCATAAGTGTACACAGAAGGGTAGTCAAGATCTCCAACTACACAATAGATTGCAAAGGGTAACCAGCTTGCTCCAAAGGTCCCAATAATTATAGCAAGTGTAGAGACTCCCTTTTTAGTAGCAACATAGTGAGATGCAGTCAAAAAATGTTGCTGGAGAGCTATCTGATGTGCATGTCTGCAAACTATTTTGCAGATTTTAATGTACAGATGAAGCATGATGATAAAAACCAAGAAGAAAGAGGCAGACAGCAAAGTCACGTTACTTTTGGTCAAGGGTCTGACAATGCTGCACGATGAATAGTCATCTAGACAATTCCAGCCTAGAACGGGTAGGAGTCCCAAGCAGAGGGACACCCCCCAGGTAATGATCAACATCACATGAATGCAGAGGACAGTCTTCTCTGAGTAATAAGTCAGTGCATTGTACAGGGAAAGGTAACGATCAACTGTGATGGCTAACAGGCTACTCACAGAAGCAGTGAAGGAGGCAACTAGGAATCCAACGGTAATAAGGCTAATGGTCTCTGACTGGATCACATATTGGAAAACAAAATTCAGGATCAAGCCAACTCCAGCCAGTAGGTCTGCTGTGGCCAGGCTCCCAATGAGCACAAACATAGGGGTTCTCAGGCTGGGGGAGTAGAATATAATGGCCACCACGATGGCATTTTCACAGGCGATGATGGTCCCGGAGATGCAGAGCACAACGTCCCAGGGGTTGATGGCAAAGACGGGGAGCTGCGAGGAGAGCTCCAGGGAAGAGTTGCCATCGCTGGCTTGAACGCGGGCTAAAGGGCCCCCGGTTCCATCGAGCCAGCCGCTCTCGTTCATCTCCGCCGAGCCCGGTGCGCCGTCTGCGAGCACAAGAGGCGAGAGGAAGCAGATCAGCGCCAGGCTCCTTCCTCCCGCCTCAGACTACGGGAGTGGTGGTGGGCGGGGAAGAGGACAAGACCCCCCTGGCTGGGCGGGTCACGGCGGCGAGGGAAGGAAACTTGCCCAGGGAGCTTGGGAAGCGGCGGGAACCCGGGCAGAGGAAACGCCCCCCCCGCCCCCACCCGCGGGGAGTCACTACAGGAGCCCTGGCCGTGGTGCTGAACCCGCCCTTTCCCGCGCCAGCCGCGGAACTGAGCCCGGCCGGGGTGGGAGGTGGGGCGCTTGGCCAGGCGCGGGGTGGCCCGGCACAGCCCGGGGCGGGCTGCGGGGCTGCAGCACGAGCCGCTGGACGGGCCCTGCCCCCGCGCCGGGCTCCGCGGAGCCGCGATCCGGGGAGGTCAGTTGCACCGGGTGGGTCCGTACGTGGGGCGAGGGCTGGCCGGCGCTTCTCATGAGCGCGGCGGGGCCGGCTGCCGAGCGGGGCCGGGGCGGGCCGGAGCCGGAGGCAGCTGGCGGAGCGGGCAGGGGCAGGCGGGCGGCTGCTGCTGCTGCGGCCGCCGCGTGTGTCGGAGCGAGGGCGCGCGGGCGGCCGCTGGCTTGTTCCGAATGTGACGTCAATGGCAGAGCGGAGGGCAGGGGCAGGACTCTGGCGCGGCGGCACGTGGCCCCGGGGCCAGCGCGGGGGGTGGGAAGAGCGCGGGGGACGCGGCGGCCGCCGAGCAGGGGCGGGCGGAGACAGCAGCGCGCGCGGGAGGGGGGAGTCGGCAGGGCGGGAAGAAGCGGGAAAGAAGGAACATGAGGACTGGCAGGAGCAGTGGGGTCCGGGGCAGCACTGAGGAGGGGGCAGGAGGAGGGACACCCGCACTTCGGGGACAGAGGAGGGGGCGGGGGCAGGAGCAGGCACGAGGAGGCGGGGCAGCACTGATGGGAGACGAGCAGGAGCAGCGCTGAGGGCAGGTGGAGGGGACAGCAGTAAGATAGCTTAGAGAGAGAGAGAGGTGGGAGAGTGAGGGGGCAGGCAGGAGATGGCAAGAACTAGAGCTTCTCTGCAAAGCAAACGGCACACTACTGCTGGTAAACCCCTAGCTGGGGGAGGCAGCATCATAGACTATCAGGGTTGGAAGGGACCTCAGGAGGTCATCTAGTCCAACCCCCTGCTCAAAGCAGGACCAACAGCAACTAAATCATCCCAACCTGGGCTTTGTCAAGCCTGACCTTAAACACCTCTAATGAAGGAGATTCCACCACCTCCCTAGGTAACCCATGTCAGTAACCTGAACCTCCCCCCTGCAACTGGAAACCATTCCTCCTTGTTCTGTCATCTGGTATCACTGAGAACAGTCTAGATCAGGGGTAGGCAACCTATGGCACGCATGCCAAAGAGAGGCACGCAAGCTGATTTTCAGTGGCACTCACACTGTCCGGGTCCTAGTCACCAGTCTGGGGAGCTCTGCATTTTAATTTAATTTTGAGTTAACTTTAACTAAAGCTTCTTAAACATTTTATGTACTTTACATACAACAATAGTTTAGTTATATATTGTAGACTTATAGAAAGAGACCTAAAAATGTTAAAATGTATTACTTGCACATGAAACCTTATATTAGAGTGAATAAATGAAGACTTGGCACACCGCTTCTGAAAGGTTGCTGACCCCCGGTCTAGATCCATCCTCTTTGGAACCCTCTTTGAAGTAGTTGAAAGCAGCTCTCAAATCTCCCCTCATTCTTCTGTTCTGCAGACTAAACAATCCCAGTTCCCTTAGCTTTTCCTCATAAGTCATGTGCTCCAGCCCCCTAAACATTTTTGTTGCCCTCTGCTGGACTCTTTCCAATTTTTCCACATCCTTCTTGCAGTGTGGGGCTCAAAACTGGACACAGTACTGCAGATGAGGCCTCATCAATGCCGAATAGAGGGGAATGATCATGTCTCTTGATCTGCTGACAATGCCCCTACTTATACAACCCAAAATGTTATTAGCCTTCTTGGCAACAAGGGCACACTGTTGACTCATATCCAGCTTCTCATCCACTATAACTCCTAGGTCCTTTTCTGCAGAACTGCTGCCTAGCTATTTGGTCCCTAGTCTGTAGCAGTGCATCACAGCTGCCCGTTGTGGGGGCTATATAGCATAAGAGATGCTAAGAGAAGCTTCCAGGGGCTAAGATGAAGGCAGAGAAAGGTACCTCTCCATCTCCATGTCTCCCTTCCCTCTTTGCACCATCTGGGCAAGCTAGTTCATTGTCTTGTGTGTGCATGGTGGGGGAAAGAACATAAGAACGGCCTTTAGTTGGGGTTGATTCTGCTTTGAGCAGGGGGATGGATTAGATGACCTCCTGAGGTCCCTTCCAACCCTGATATTCTATGATTCTGTAGTTCTTACTGGATCAGACCAAAGGCCCATCTACCCCAGTATCCTGTCTTCTAACAATGGTCAATGCCCAGTGCCCCAGAGGGAATGAACAGAACAGATAATAATCAGGTAATCCATCCCGTCATCCATTCCCAGCGTCTGGCAAACAGAAGCTAGGGACACCATTCCTCCCTAGTGGACACTTTATGTGAGGGTCTCAGTGTGATTTTTCATTCCTGAATATTTAAGCAATTCAAGCCCAGCTCTAAAAGGAATGGAGGAAAAGCCATTTGCTTTCTTGACAACAGACTTTGCCCTGTGAATTGTCACCCCATAAAGCAAGCAGTTATACTGATAGAGTGAGCACTCTGCTGCAACATGCTATAGAAAGCAGGGGAGTTTTCCAGGTCATGGTTTTCATGGTCAGCACAATTTCAAATTTCCTTTTCCTTATTGTAAGACAAACAATGAGTCCAGATCACTGACTGTATTAAGGACTTTGAAAAAGGGTGCACTGTTTATGCAAATACTATATATTTCACAGTAAATAGGGGTCTAATATCCCTAGCTAACACTTGCTAAAAAAACCAACATCATTCATCAACACAATAGTGAAATTAAATTAAACCGCATGCATATTACTGGCTCTCAAGTATTAAAAAAAAGCAAAAAAACCCAACCAAACCCAACCAGCCAATCCACACACATTCAACTAAGAACTATCAAAATAATATCTTAAAGAGAAATCCAGAGATGCATGTTCCGAACAGACAACTTTCTTTGAAGTGTAAAAGAAATTCCATGGTTAAAATTACATCTGTATTATGATTCTCCCCACTCAGAATCATATGTTACAGCCTACCGAATATTCCGTAGGCGGAAGAGATCTCATCTTCAATATTCACGTGTGTTTTGTTTGCATCCAATTAATTTTCATTATTTTTGGATAAAGGACAAATATTTAACAATATTTCCTCTGACCTAAACTCAGGTGTCTGATAGGTACAGTTCTCAAACTGGTTATTACCAAACAAAAATAAGATTTAGCTAGAAGATAAAACCTAGAGCATATTCTGTATCATGTTACTATTTATTTGGGAAGAAAAATCCAGTTTCTCCCTTTTCTCTGGCTCTTCTTTTCCTTCTTTGTTTGTATGGATTTCTCTTTGGAGCCCTATCCATACTCCATAGGCAAGATGTTGGGAGTTTTGTATTTGTACACCACCTAGTACAATGGGGTCCAACCTGCTATTTTGCCTAGTAGTAGCAATGTGAATATTAAATAATAATAATGGAAATTGTTGTTTGGTTAGCAGTCCATAAACATTCTTAATTTTCCTTTCCCAATAAGAAATAATATTCCAGGAGTGACAACCTGCTTAACAATGTGGACACCTCCACAGCTTTTCCTAGGGCTGATCCCAAAATGATGTGATCACAATGGACAGAAGTCAATTACATTGGAAAGAAGGGTGGGGATTGTTTCTCAGGCTGACTTTTTGCCATCTTGCATTCAAATAGTGGTAGCATCCAATATGTGCCCTCTATTAAAAGATAATAGCAGGGGAAATAAATGTAACTGTTTGTTTCATGGTGATTATGGTCTCATTAATTTTATATAATGATGGATTAATTAAATAATATGTGTAAAAAACTTTAATGATAAAAAGTAGTCCATAAAAGTGCTAAGTATTATTACTGACTATTTGAAAGTTACTATCAATTGGTGTTTTACATATGATTATTTGGAACAAAACAAATCTTTTTTAAAAAATCCCATTTCACCTTTTCACAAGCACATTTGAACTACAGAAGAGTCATTTTTCTCTCTCCAACATAAGGAATCCTTAAAATAAAGAGAGAAAAATGGAGGTACACAGATGGTGAACTACACAATGCTGACATTTCAGATATTTCCATCCAGCTGGTGTGAGAGAGCTTTTTAAACATTTCACAACCCATTTATATACGTCTTAAAGTGTATGAGTGGTGAGCTTACCTCATCACATTGTGTCATTGTTTACCAGCATCTGGTTAACATTTCCCCTTTGCTGATCTTTTAGATGTATGTACAATTCTATCTGCATACATACTGCACCACTAATGCTACTACTAAAAAGCAAACTTAACAGGTACCCAGGTACCATTTAATATACTGGATACAGAACTTTCATCCCATCTTACACAATCATATTTTCTTCTTCATACATAATGTTTGCCATGTGGTTTTCTGGCTCTGCTTCTTTTACAAGTTTTTTCAAGCACTTGTTTTGCTTTTTCCTCTCTGTGTATATTATATACAGTAATTATTTTACTAGTACTACTGAAAAATCTTTTTACTTGTTGTGTAACTGTGCTATATAGGATTACATAAGCACAGAAATACATCTATGCGAATAGCTGTACCACAGAAATATAACTATACAAATTGCCATATCTCTTTTTAGTTTTCTGTGTTTAGGATACATCTTTTTTAACTATACAAATAAAACTGCATTGTCAAATGGATGTTTATGAGTAGTTGTAGTCACATTTTATTTTATTTTTGAATTGCTTTTGTTATACACAGGGCCAAATTCAGCTCTGGTGTACGCAGGTTAAAAATCTGACAAATGACTTTGCACCTGCTTACTTGAGGGATGAACTTGGCCCAGACTCTTAGATTATGTCTATACTGCCTCACAGTTCAAACTATAGAGGTGTGATATGCAGGCTGCACCAAAGTACGGCACTGTAACTCCCTGTGTAGACACTGCAGGCAAAAACTAAAAGGTTCCTGGGTCACCTGCATGCAGGTTACATTCATGTGAATTAGGAACTGTTTAGTTTGTGCCTACAGCATCCACATGGGGGAGGTACAGTGCAGCACTTTGGTGCACCCTGCTATTCATACAGTGGTAGTCTGAACTGCGGAGCAGTGTAGACAAGCCCTAAGTTGAAGACATATTTTTGAACAATCATGCATTTCTTTCACATTGAAAAGAAAATGTAAAAATATATAAACAGACACAGAAAATTAAATGGAAGCAAAACTAAAAATATCTTGCATTAATATAGGACTTTTCATTCATGGATCTCAAAATGCTTTACAAACAATAATGAATCCTCACCAGGGCCGGTGTAACCACTAGGCGAACGAGGCAGCCGCCTACGGTGCCAAGATTTGGGGGTGCCAAAAAGCAGCGCCCAAAATGTTTTTTTTACACTATTGCTGGAAAACAAATGAATAAAGAAAAGAGAAACATCACTGAACATGCATTCTTGTCGTTCTCTTGTACATTACAGCCATAACCTACTGCTTCACTATGGTACAAAGTGGCAATGACGTCATTTTTCTCGTTGCGTGCAGCCATTGCCCATTCTGACAGGCTGTTTATAATGCTACGTTTACTAGTTTTCGGAGGTTGTCAACTGAGGCTAACTATTTTCGTTGAGTTGTTTCAGATCTAAGACTCTGGCAAATGCTGCTGCATTATTTCACTAATATTTTGTGTCCATTGTGTGTGTGTGTGTGTGTGTTAAGTGAGTGTATATATTTATGTGCGAATATGCGTGTGTAGGTTGTTGACATATGTCATATTGATATTGTCAGTTGTTGTATGACGGAGTATCCGCCATTGTAATTTTTATAAATTTTATTAATAACAATAATTGGATATTCTAAAAGTAGAATAAAATATAGTAGATTTTGATATGAAAGAATGAAGGAAGGAAGTACACATGACTAAAAAGGGTATATTTTTGAAAGTATTTTGAAAGTTTATAATAAGCGATGCTTCGGGGGGAAAGGTGAGGGAGCGGGGGGACAAGGTGGAAGTTTTGCCTAGGGCACAAAATATCCTTGCACCAGCCCTGATCCTCACAATTCCTCTATGTTATAGAAAGATTACGTCCATTTAAGGATGAGGAAAGAGAGAGGTCAATTGACTTCCTCAAGGTCAATCAGTGACAGAACCCAGCACCCAGGAGGCCTGACTCATAGTCCTCTGCTCTTACCACTAGACTAATTACAGAGTCTAGGAGTGCGTCTACTTAGGTAATGGAGTGCACATGAAACTTAGAATTAGCATTAACCTTTCTGAAGTCTGTGCAGAATAGAATAATGCCATCCAGTTTACAGTCCAGGCCAGCTGGGCTTCATCAATTGCTGTGAGATTTTTCAGTGGCTCCTAAATCCAGCATGGTGCAGCGCTTCTGTTTCACTGCATCACACTTTTTTTTTTTTTTTGAAGCAGCCAATGGTTCTCCCAGACATGTTATCCCAGTTCTGGACGTGATGTTGAATTATTAGATGGGCTCATCCCAGCTGAGATAATATCTCAGAGAAGTTGTCTCACTTGGGTCCCTGGTCCTGGGCAGAGTTTCACCCTTATCTGTACAGAGTCAAGGTCCTGCAAGACAGATGCTTGGGGTCCCAGTACTGACTCAAATGGATAAAGAGGGATAAACAAGCCCTTCTGGCCCTTTCCTGGTTTCAGGAGGTTTATATGATAGACTTCCTGTCTAGTCCATCTGGTTTCATAATTAATGTGCTCCACCTGCTGTATTATTTCATGTGGTCCCTGCCACTTGGTGAATAGTTTTGACTCTGCACTGGGGAGCAGGACAAGTCCCCAGTCCCCAGGTTTAAATACATGCACACATGCCCCTGTAGCTCAACCCCTCCCGCCCCTAATCCCCTGCCCCAGCCTGATGAAAGTGAGTGAGAGTGTGGGAGAACGAGTCAGGGAGGAGAGGGATGGAGTGAACGGGGTGAGGCTTTGGGGAAGGGGCAGGGTAGATCCTGGGTTGCCCTTAAATTCAAAAGGTGATCTTGGGCGAAAAAGGTTGGAGACCACTGCTTACACAATCAACTTTCTGCCATCCACACCTATCCATAACTACACTCAATAAAGGGGTATTTGTGATACAGGTGTCCTAGGTGCCCACTAAAAAGCAAACTGCCATAACTTGCTGGGTGGGCTCTGCCCTGGGCCTAGCATTTGAGGTAGCACCTACCTAAGTAGCCTGCCTAATCCCACTCCCTGGTTTTGCTGGTGAGAATACTGCAGAAGCCTGAAGGCACCTCATCTGGGTCTCAGTCTAAGATATCTGGGTTTTCTGATGAAGACCAGCCTGGAGTCCCATAGTCCACTGGGACCCTTAGAGGCTAGTGCCTCTGAGCCTGGAATCAAGCTGTCAGGCCACTGCCCTCCTGGTTCGGTTCTCTTTCAATTCGAGGGACCTTCTTTGCCTCAGGTGGTCTTTCACATATCAGCCAGCGTCTCTGCCTGGTGTTTGAGTACCCAATCCCTCCCCCATTCTGGGAGTATGTGGGTTAACTGCTCTGCCAAGATAGATTTGAATCCAGGTTGCTGAGTTTAATTTTTCGGCTTCAACTATTGCCAACACAAATTCCTATTTCTTGGACAATATACAGGGCTACACCTCCTGGGGTATTTCTCCTCTCAGGATCACTGTTGAAAAGTGTCTTCCATGATATCAAGGTAGCCCAATATAGTCACTTTCACCTGGGTGTAATCTGTTGATGCTGCTTCCAGCCCTTAGTACGCAGGCTGTGCTGGCCCGGTCAGGTACAGCATTAACACAAATCTCAGAGTGGTAGCCATGTTAATCGGTATCAGCAAAAACAATGAGAGTCTTCGTGGCACCTTAGAGACTAACAAATTTATCTGGGCATAAGCTTTCATGGGCTAAAACCCACTTTATCAGATGCATGGAGTGAAAAACACAGTAAGCAGAATGTATATTACAGCACATGAAGAGATGGGAGTAGGGGTTCAGTGCTAACGAGGAAAATTCAATTAAGGTGAAAGTGGCCTATTCTCAACAGCTGACAAGAAAAGGTGAACATTAACAGAGGGAAAATTATATTTGTATTGCTAACAAGTAATTTTCCCTCTGCTGATACTCACACCTTCTTCTCAACTGTTCGGAATGGGTGATGGTCACCTTTATTGCACTGGCCTCGTTAGCACTCCTTGGAATCTGAGGAGAGTTATGGGTCATTATAGCAGGGCTAAGGGAGAGACAAGAGAGAATATAGGGGGAAAATCATATCAGTATCTGAGATGTCTGTATACTAATTTAAAAAGTATGGGGAATAAGCAACAAGAACTAGAAATGCTAGTCAATAAGAACAACTATGACATAGATGTCATCACAGAGACTTGGTGTGATAATACATGACTGGAATGTTGGTATAGAAGGTAACAGCTTGTTCAGGAAGGACAGGCAGGGAAAAATGGGAGAAGGTGTTGCCTTATATATCAAAAATGTATACACTTGGACTGAGGTTGAAATAGAAATAGGAAACAGACTTGTGGAAAGTCTCTGGGTAAGGGATAAAAGAGGTAAAAACAAGGGTAATGTCACGGTAGGGGTTGACTAGAAACCACCTAACCAGGAAGAGGAGGTGGATGAGACTTTTTATAAGTGACTAACAAAATCATCCAAAGTAGAGGACTTGGTGGAGATGGGGGACTTCAGACATCTGTTGAGAAAATAACACAGCAGGACACAGATTATCCAACAAGTTTTTGGAATATATTGGAGAGATTTTTTTGTATTTCAGAAGGTGGAGAAAGCCACTGGGGGAGAGTGTTCTAGATTTGATTTTGACAAATAGGGAAGAACTGGTTGAGAATCTGAAAGTGGAGGGCAGCTTGGGTGAAAGTGACCATGAAAGGAAAGAGTTCATGATTCTAAGGAATAGTAGAAGGGAAAACAGCACAATAAAGAAAATGAATTTCAAGAAGGCAGACTTTAGCAAACTAAGAGAGTTGATAGATAAGATCCCTTGGGAAGCAAGTTTAAGGGAAAAAACAGTTCAGGAGAGTGAGCAGGTTTTCAAAGAGACATTATTAAGGACACAAGAGCAAACTATTCCACTGTGCAGGAAACATAGGAAGTATGGCAAGAAAGCATCCTGGCTTAATCATCTTCATTGATCTGAAACTCAAAAAAGAATCATACAAAAAGTGGTAACTAGATCAAATTACAAACAATGAATATAAACAAATAACACAAGTACGTAGGGACAAAATTAGAAAGGCAAAGGCACAAAACAAGTTTAAACTAGCTAGAGACATAAAGGGTAACAAGAAAACATTCTACAAATACAATAGAAGCAAGAGGAAGACCAAGGACAGGGTAGGCCTGTTACTGGGGTGGAAGGAACAAAACAGAAATGTGGAGATGGCAGAAGTGCTAAATGACTTTTTTGTTAAGTAGCAATTGTTCATCTAACTTAATGAATGCAGTAAAAATGAGGTATGATCAGAGGCTAAGATAGGGAAAGAACAAGTTATAAACTACTTAGACAAGTGAAATGTTTTCAAGTCACCAGGGACTGATGAAATAGCTCCTCAGTCAGCTCTTGAGTATTCTAGGATGTATCTCAGCCATTAGTGATTATCTTCAAAAGTCTGGTGAGATTCCAGAGGACTGGAAAAAGGCAAATACAGTGCCAAACTAGAAATAGGGGAATAAGGACAACCCAGGGAATTACAGATCAGTCAGTTTAACTTCAGTACCCAGAAAGATAATGGAGCACTCAATTTGAAGACACCTAGGAGATAATAAGGTGAAAAGTAACAGCATAGATTTGACAAGAACAAATCATGTCAAACCAACCCAATAGCTTTCTTTGACAGGATAACAAGCCTTGTGGATGGGGGCAGGAGAGGGAAGCAGCAGATGTGGTATATCTCAACTTTAGTAAGGCTTTTGATACAGTCTTGCATGAGCTTCTCATAAACTATCTAGGGAAATACGACCTAGGTGGAGCTACTATAAGGTGAGTGAATAACTGCTTGGAAAACTGTTCCCAGAGAGTAGTTATCAGTGGTTCACAGTCAAGCTGGAAGGGCATATCAAGTGGGGTCTGCAGAGATCAGTTCTGGGTCTGGTACTGTTCAGTATCTTCATCGATGATTTAGATAATGGTATAGAGACTACACTTATAAAGTTCATGGATGATACCAAGCTGGGAGGGGTTGCAAGTGCTTTGGAGAATAGGATTAAAATTCAAAATGATCTGGTCAAACTGGAGAAACTGTTTGAAGTAAATACAATAAAATTCAACATAGACAAATGCAAAGTACTCCATTTAGGAAAGAACAATCAATTGCACACATACAAAATGGGAAATGACTGCCTAGAAAGGAGAACTACAGAAAGGGCTCTGAGGCAGCATAATGGATCACAAGCTAAATGGGAGTCAACAGTGTAACACTGTTCCAAAAGAAGCCAACATAATTCTGGGATGTATTAGCACATTACTTTAAAATTACACACAGTAATTTTTCTACTCTTCTCCAGGCCTCAACTGGGGTAGTGTGTCCAGTTTTGGGCACCACATTTCAGAAAAAATATGGACAAATTGGAGAAAGTCCAGAGAAGAGAAACAAAAATGATTAAAGTTCTAGAAAACATCACCTATGAGGGAAGATTGAAAAAAATGGGTTGGTTTGGAGAAGAGAAGACTGAGGATGGACAAGAAAAGAGCTTTCAAGTACATAAAAGGTCCTTATAAGGAGGAGGGAGAAAAATTATTCTCTTTGAACTTTGAGAATAGGACAGTAAGCAATGGACTTAAATTGGAGCAAGGATGGTTTAGGTTGGACATTAGGGAAACTCCCTAATTGTTAGGGTGGTTAAGCACTGGACTTAATTGCCTAGGGAGATTGTGGAATCTCCATCCTTGGAGATTTTTAAGAGCAATTTAGACAAACACCTGTCAGGGATTGTCTAGATAATACTTAGTCCTGCCTTGAGTGCAGAAGACTAAACTAAAAGACCTCTGAAGGTCCCCTCTGGTCCTATGATTCTATGGTTTTATGATCTTTCAAGAAAGGACCTGGGATACAATTTTCAAAGTGCCTATGTGATTTAGGAGCCTAAATTCCAATTTCAAAAGTGACATAGGCACTGAAGAGCTTAAGTGTAGTTGATTTAGACACCTAACTCCAACTGAAATCAATGGGAATTAAGCTTCTAAATACCTTTGAAGGTCTGGGCCAAAGTGCCTAAATCTCTTAAAATACTACTCTGGCTCCTATGTCACTTAGCCACTTTTGAAATATGTACCCCTTTTCATTTGTTCTTTTAAGTATCTAGTGCATTTTTGGGTACTGTAAAATTAATCATAAATAATTGCCTCCCACAAATGGAACCAAAAGTACAGCCATGGAAGTCAATGTCTTAAATGAACATCTAATTAAACAGGTTAACTTAAAAAAATACAGCTGATGCTGCACTCCTCTGTGTATTTAAAAAGATTTCCATTATGCCCACACCCAAAGTTGGGCTTTATTCACTTTGTGAAAGTATAGACATATTTTGCGGTCTGGCATCAGGTGTTAATTTCTGTATTTCAAGGAAATTTAGCTTGTCAATTTCATAACATCTATTTCCCTTGTTTGGTGGACCCACACTTCTCAGTTTTAGCTTGATGGAGGTGGTCACAAGGTGGTGGCCGCTGCCAACGTCTGCACCCCTTCTTACTTTCACACCTATCAGTGAGCATCGCCATTTGCCATTGATCATGATATGGTCAATCTGGTACTTATCACTCCCATTTGGAGAACACCATGTCAGCTTGTGAATTTCACGATGTTCAGATAGGGTTCCACTCATGACTAGGTCATTCGTATTACAGATATCAACAAGCCTTTCTCTGTTTTCATTCATGGTGCCAGACCCATGTCTTCCCATTGCTCTGTTGTTGTTTGTGGTGTCCTTACAAACCTTAGCAACCAGGTCTCCCATGATGATAGCTAGGTCATAGCATGGTACTCTCTCTAACACTGCCTGTAGCATAAGTAGAATTTGTCCTTTACTTCTTCATCACTTCATCATCACACCATACATAAGAAAAAACAAATCGACTCAACGCATTCCGCCAGCAAATTAGACTGAAAATCAACCGAAATAAGACAGTACGGATAGAGGATTATGTTCTCACCAATGTAGAAACATTCACATATTTGGGCAGCAACATCAGCCAGGACAGTGGAACAAGCCAGGACATCCAGAACAAAATCAATAAAGCCAGAAACACCTTCAGGAGCTTTAATACAGTCTGGAAATCATCAAACTACAACACCAAAACCAAACTCAAGATTTATCAGCGCTGCATACTTTCAACATTACTTTATAACACAGAATGCTGGGGAATGAGAAAGTCTGACATGTCCAAACTGTCTTCATTCCATACAACCCGCAACAGAAAACGCCTTCATATCTTTTTGTCCAGAACAATCTCAAACCAAGATCTATTGACACAATGCAGCCAAGAGGATCTGAGCACCATCATTACTAGGATGCGTTAGAGATGAATCGGTCACATGATTTGGATGGAAACTGATTCCATCACTAGAGTAGCAAAAAGATGGACACCTGAAGGCAAGCAAAAATGAGGCTGCCCAAAAACAACATGGCAAAGAGCTGTGGAAGCTGAGCTGAAAAACCTGGGGCACAGCTGGGGAACCACTGAAAGACTTGCCAGAAACAGACAGGAGTGGAGAGCTTCGTCACTGCCCTAAACGCCAGAGGTATAATAGAAACATCATGATGATGATGATGATGATGATCATGATGATAAGGTGTTAAATTCAGATGACCATATATTGTAATTAGCAATAAACGTGCTAATTTAACCATTGAAATACAGAACTTTCTTTCTTTCTTTCTTTCTTTCTTTCTTTCTTTCTTTCTTTCTTTCTTTCTTTCTTTCTTTCTTTCTCTTTCTTTCTTTCTTTCTTTTATGGGTGAATGATTCTTCAAATTTGCAATGGTTGTAACTGCACCATTTCCCCTACAACCGTTCACTCCTATTGAAGTAAACCTACTAGAGGGATCTAATGGGAGATGTACTGTACGTTTTTGTTCCAAGGTTCGTCACTGACAAATTCAGTGACTGCTGTAAATCTATCATTTCATCAGGATCCTGTAGGATTTTCTAATTCAAAAGTCATTTTCCTTACCTATGTTCCAGTAGTCCCATCCTGCAAATCCATATGATTTGTGGGAAGATCCAATGAAGACGGGGTCCACAAATTGAACTGGGAAACAGGCTTGTTAAATATTTAACTATTAAAACAAAAGCAAAGAGTGAAATGTAGAGCATTCTGTTCATATTCTAGCACCCCTTCACAGAACATGGGTCTTATGTGGGTTGATATAATCACTGATTATGCCATCCCAGTTTTTACTAGTTGGATGAAGACTGACTGTTGTTTTGAATATTAGAACACTTACCTCATTTATTTTCTAATATAATATTTACTTTCCTGAAATTTTGTTAATGTGGCTGAAAATAAACTATTAGTTTTAATGGTAAGAAATGAACCAATTATCAAACAAAATAGGTGTTATTCAGTTTTGATTGCACACAGGCAACGCTAGCAGTTACAGACAGATATAACTGGTTGGTTTAGTACCACTCATAAAAGTTCAAATGATTCCCTTTTTTTCTGGCATTACAATAAAGCAAGTATTTTGTTCACATTGTACATTAAAAGGAATGGACATTTGAATATAATGAAATAGAGGATGGGGAATTTGTATATATGGGTTGCAGTACAGAAAACCATTTAAGCATATGTTTAACTCCAAGCATGTACTTAAATCCATTCCTATTCAGGAAAGCTCTTAAGTACTTTGGTAATTAGAAATGGATTTAAACACAGGCTTAAGTGCTTTGCTGAATCAAAATCATTGTTTGGAAATATGGGGAAAAGTGTAAAATTTGGTCAGAAAATACTGAGCATATGCAAGATTAGCTGCATGTGTTTGATTTATTAACCAACCTATAACACAGAGGAAGGTATATTAAGTGGACATTAGGAAAACTTATGGGGATAGCATTATCAACAGAAAAAACTTGCATGATGCAGTATAGGAATCTGTACCCTCAATGTCAGAATGGATTAAAACCTAATCCAAAGCCCTTTATAGTCAGTAGGAACTTTTCCATTGATGTGAATGAACTTTGGCTCTGGCCCCAAGTATTTGAATGCATAGATCTCATTAGAACATATCGTTTATCAAGTCAGAGGTCACCACAGACATTGAAAATAATGGGATCCTCATTTAAATTGGTAGCATTATTGGTAAATATAATCTATTGCTTATTACAGCGTCTATAGTACAGTTCTTTAAAGGTTGTATTTGATTCATACAAAGATGAATATTGTTTTATATGTTTATACAAATCAGCCTGGGTAGCACTTATCTGATGTAAACCATTTTTCAGAGAACAAATTAAAGCAACTTCATAAACATATTTGTTATCGTTTGACAATGTAGGTCCAGGGTAACAGTGAATAATTGCCTCGATCACGTAGCTGGCACAATAATTAAAGTTACAGAGATATATAAGGCCTGCAAAGGCATTTGCTAGTTTAATTCGATTCATCATAAATACAACTAAACCACAAGTAATTAAAGTTAGCAGGGGAGCCAGACAGGTGTTCTGGAGAAAGTCCAAAGACAGAACAATACACATGTGGCATCAGTAAGCAAAGCACGTCTCCAGTCTGCAGACATCCCAAACCTATAACACAAAACTTACATTAGACAATAGCAATTGCAGTGTGTGAAGAGGTGTGCTTCTCACACTGCACTCTCACCGCAACAGCTGAATTGGGCCAGGTGGGCCCAATCAGTTACTTAGGCTGGGGGAACTTTAGGCTGGAGGCAGCTAATTTGAGAGAATTTCATCTGTGAGAGACAGTGGGGGCTTCTACAAAAGACAGGAAATTGGAAGTAAAGGGTAGTGCGGGGAAGGAGTCTGCTGTGACTCCCTGGGAGAGGGAAGGTGGGCCTGCAGGGATGAGCTGTCAAAACATACTCCCTGGAAGGAGAGAATGAAGCTACTGTCTGTCCCAGAGGAGGGGAGAGGGCCAGGAGATATGGAAGTAGCTCAGAGAAAGGCAGCAAGGTGCAAGGAATGGACCTGGGATCTTGTGTAGAGGGTCCCTGAGCTGGAACCCAGGGTAGAGGGTGGGCCTGGGATCCCCTGCCAGCCCTTGTGGGAATGGTACTGTGAGGCAGGGAAGCAAGAGACTGCTGGAGAACAGGAACCTTGATCTTCCCCGTCCCTTGAAGGGTAAACCACACTAATGACCTGGCCAGAGGGCTGAGTCATGAGAAGGACAACTGTGGCTCCTGACAGTGAGAGACGGGCTGCAGAGGAGAAACTGACAGGGTGCAACCCCTGGAAGGGATGTCAGCCTGACTGAGCTAATCCTCAGAACTGCCAGGAGGCAACGCTATTTAGCATTAAGTGGAGCAACCTGTGACACGTGATTAAGTCCCATCTGATATAATCCAGAATTTGTGACTGGCCCTGAGGTGTTTGAACTTATGTAGATCAATATGTTGGTAGTGTTCAGGGAGGAAAGATGCCAATGGCCCCAACTCATATGAAACTGCTCTGCAAAGAGCCCCTTTTGCTGAGATGAACTATGGTGGTATTTTTACATTCTCTATCAGTAGTCACTTAAGCAATTATTCTCTATGACTCCCAAACAGCTGTAACTGATAATGACAACAACTGGATACTCAAAGTGACTTAGACCAGTGCAATAGTACATAGAACTTTAAACTAAAGATTATAGGTTGAGTCACGAGCTGAAAGCTCAAGGAAAATGAGTCAATTGGTGGAGTCAGTCATAAGTGTCAAGCTAAGGAATTCTAGAGACATAGAGAAAGGGAGCAGTATACAGCAGTTCTTAGTACCCATCACTTCATATATGGCCAATAAGTATCCTCTGCTTTTTACCTAATGAATTGGGTGTGTAACAAAAACAAGTCCTTATTTCCATCCACACAAACATGCACCAAGAATTCTGTATATAGAACATATAATACACAAAGGCCGAATTGATACGATATCAGTTCTTCTTCACAAGAATAAAACAGTGAGCCAAAGATGAGGCCCTTCATTCCCTGTCAACACAGAACTGTGAGCCATGTTTAAATCACTTTTATGAAGTGTGGAAAAGAGCAGGTTTACAAAGCATAGGTAACCGGACAATTATTTAACAGCTAAGTGCACAAGTTATTCCAGCTAACATCATCATTGATTTGTGCCCTCAAAATTTTGGACATGATGAGATTTGGTTAATAAAATAAACTTTTGTTCAGATAATGGCTCTTTTGAGGTTTACACAAAACAACTTTGCCCTTTTTTGTGTATGGAACCATTCTGGTGCCACTGCATCCAAAGTATGGAGCATAAGCTGCAATATCGGACTTTAATAAATACCACCAAATTCCTGAGCCCCCATTTTCATGATGTACCCAACCCTTTGGATAACTGGAAAGGTTTCTAGAGTACTCCTGAGTAGCTTGCAATGAAAAGCTTAATTTAAGTAAGTTACATGAAATTCTGAGGTATACAGGCAATGGCAGAACGTGACTATAAGGCTCGAGGGAATAAAAATACATTTTGTACAAGATCAAGTAGGACAATTTAATATTATTTTAGCCATTGACTTGAAATTGTGCTATACATAGCTGTGCATGAATAGCTAAACTTTTTATTTCAGCTCACAGCTGTGGATGGGCACTTGACATTTTATAATTTCTCATTTGCTTAAAAAATTCTAAATACTGTCTCATAAACGTGCAAAAGGGAGAGAGCAAAACAGAAAAACACTTCAGAACAAAGCACGTGCAATAACCTAGCAAACACATTAAAGCCAGTAACAGTTACAGTAACAGTGTTCTGAGCCTCAGCTCTGCAAATGCTGCTTGATTGCTAAGGTCAACAAAAGCATTTGGTTCTGATGAGAGGGACAGATGGAGTCAATTGCTGGAGATAAGCTGCATCAAGCCAAAGTGTCCAAAACAGAAACAGAAAATGAAGGGAAGATAAAAGAAACTTGGGTCCTGATATGCCTATCTGCTAGAATGAAGTACTTTAGAGGTTTCTTAGTACTAATGTGTCTATAGGAATGAAAAACGTGACCCTGCTAGTCTTCCACAGCAGAGGGTAGAGGGCAAGGGAGTCCAAATTTTCAATTGAAGTCTCCTTCTAAAGAGCCAGGAGCTGAAGGGCAGAAACTAATTCGCATTAATTGGAACAGATTGCAGCTGCTTTCCTCTTTCATACAGAATCATGTCCAGTGGAAACCCCAAGTTCAAGCATTTTTTTCCATCTTAAGGTGAATGGCCCTTGCCCAGATCAAGATGGGGCTATAGAGGTGCAATGCCCACTATCTGTACATAGTAAATAGCAATGCTATATTAAGTATCAGGCTTTGAGCTATATTGGAAGGTGCACAAATACCACAGTGATGAGCATGGGAAAAGAATCTTAATAGACAACTTGGCTGTTAAATAACACTTTTCATTTATAGGATCTAAAGTGCTTTACAAAAGACCATAAACACCATTACCCAGAGAGATACAGTGAATCGCCAAAGGTCACCCAGAAGGTCAATGGCAGCAACGGTTAGAGAATTTAGGCCTCCTGATTCTCAGTTTAGTGCCATACCCACTGGACCACAGGGCCTTCAGAAAAATATAAATCAGTGATTGGGCCATTGCCTGCACTTTGACCACCCCTACTGGAGACATGAGTTAGGGAACAAAATTAATGTTAATGCTAAGAGTAAAGAAACACAAGCTAGATCAGAGAAAGAGCAGATTAAATCATGTTTAAATAAATTAGATGTATTCAAGAGCAGTAGGGTCTGATGAAATTCTTACTCAAGGAACTAGCTTAAGCAATCTTGGAACTGTTAGCAATTATCTTCAAGAATTCATAGAGGCTGGGTGAGGTCTCAGAGGATTAGAGAAGGGTAAGCATGGTACCTGTCTTTAAAAAGGGGAACAAAGGCAATCCAGGAAATTATAGACCAGTCAGCCTCACTGCAACAAATGATGAAACAATCAATTTGTAAGCACCTGCTGTATAATAAGGTAATAAGTAATAACCAATAAGGATTTGTCAAGAACAAATCATGCCAAACCAACCCACTTTCTTTCTTTGATAGCATTATTGGGCTAGTGAATAAGGGGAAGCCATGATTTTTGTAAGGCTCTTAACACAGTTCCATGTGATATTCTCATAAGGAAACTAGGGAAATGTGGTCTAGATGAAATTAGTAGACGGTGGGTGAATAACACGTTGAAAGACTGTACTCAAAGAATAATCATCAAACTGAGAAGACATATCTAGTGGGGTCCTGCAGGGGTCTGTCCTGGATTTGGAACTATTCAATATTTTCATTAATGATTTAGATAATGGAATGGAGAGTATGCTTATAAAATTTGCAGAGGGCACTGAGCTGAAAGGGGTTGCAGGCACTTTGGAAGACAGCATTAGAATTCAAAGCAACCTGGACAAATTGAAGACTTGGTTTGAAATCAACAAGATGACATTAAATAAAGAAAAGTGCAAAGTACTGCACATAGGAAGGAAACATCAAATGCACAACAAAAAATAGGGAATAACTGGCTAGTGGTAGGACTGCTGAAAAGGATCTGGGGTTTATAGTGGGTCACAAATTGAATATGAGCCAACAATGTGATGCAGTTGTGAAAAAGGCTAATGTCATTCCAAGGTGTATTAACGAGGGTGTCGTGTGTAAGACAGAAGAGATAACTGCCCCACTGTACTTGGTACTGATGAGGCCTCAGCTGGAGCACTGTGCCCAGTTGTGAGCACCACACTACAAGAAAGATGTGGACAAACTGGAGAGAGTCCAGAGGAGAGCAACAAAAATGATGAAAGGTTTAGAAAAATGGACCTAGGAGGAAAAGTTTTAAAACAAGAACATGTTGAATCTTGAGAAAAGAAGCCCAAAGAGAGACATATTAACAGTCTTCAGATATGTTAAGGACTGTTATAAAATATCTGCAGCAAGGGAAATTAGGTTAGACATTAGAAAAAACTTTCCAACTATAAGGATAGTTAAGCACTAGAATAGGTTTCCAAGGGAGATTGTGGAATCTCCAGCACTGGAGGTTTTTGAGAACAGGTGGAACAAACAGATATTAGGAATGGTTTAGGGGATAGCTGGTCCTGCCTCAGCACAGAGGGTTGGACTGATGAACTCCATGAGTCCCTTGTAGCCCTACATTTCTGTGATCCTATGAAAAACAAAACCATGGAGTTAATTTTTCTCTAGCATAAAATAAATTTTACTTTGGGATTTTCAGCAGTTCTGTGAACTACTGCTGCTCAGGTGTTTTTGAGGAATCATTATTATCAAGATGTGTTCAAATGGCACATTCCTTATATTGAACTACTCCTGTAACCTAGCTAACCAATCTTTGGTCACCTAGGAAACAAGCCCAGGGTGCAAGTTTGCATGTTCTGCAGGAGCTTCTAATATTAGAGTGTGAATATTGGTTAGTTTACAGGTCAGAAAAAGATCTACAAATCCTGATTTAAATCTGTATTCTCCATACTCCCCAGTATTATTATTCCACAGTATACTTTGCACAGATGAGATGCAAATGCATCTGTTAAAAATATAAGCATGTTAACCTTACTCTATTGTATCAGTTTGAGGGATTAGATAGTAAACTTGTGTTCCACAGCAACAAGGGGAATTAATTTTACTATATTGCTGATGCACACACACACATACGTACATCAGCAATATATTAAAATAAACAGTTCTTATTCCTCAGCAAAATCCCTACAAGAATTCAGTCAGATGTATTAGGATCATTAGGATAGCAACTAGCATGCATAAACAATGCCATCAGAAGCATGGTAAATTGATGTCATGGATTTGACTTGAACCGTCAAAATCAAGAACATTTAGCATAAAAGAAGCTATGCTATTCTTTTTCCCCACCATGCTGTGCCAAAGTCTCTCAGCACAGGTGATGCTAGACATAAGAAAACCCTGGTCTGGTGATATCTGTAGCACCTTGGCACAGAAGAAGGGATTAACAATGATATTTCAGGTTTGGTTCTGAATTCCTTGGCTGAACTTTATATTCTTATCTATTTTATTCTAGAGCCATTGAAATTTAGAAAATTAAACAACTAAGATATAAACAGCTGCTGTGTTTTTGGCAATCTAAGCTTAGTCAAACATGATTCAGAGATTTCCTTAAAATTTGGCAAGGTTGTTTATTATTCTCTATGTTCCTAGCATATGCTATATATTTGTGAAACAATGTTAAGAATTATTTATACTGTGTACACTGAATATTATTATTAACAACATGAATAGCATGTTGTGATTTCATAGGAGTTAGTCAAAACTCTTATGAAAAGGTTATTGCTCCTTTGTATTGGCATATTAGAAATAATACCCATTTAGCTTTTTTGTAGTTTAAAACATGAATATGGATTAATCCATATTTATTAAGTAAATGCCTGTAAATATTTATTTTGAAGAGTTCACTGAACTTCATTTTTAATTGGAAGAAGTCAATAGGTCATTCAAAATGAACAACTTCTAAATTATTTTGCACGCTCAAAGTAAAAAAGCTGATCTAAATTTATTTAAAAATATTTAAAAAAAGATTCATGCTGACTATGTTATGCCTGACTAAGTGCAGGAGATCTTCATTTCAAAATTATAATCTTATATCAATTTTTGATCAGCAAAAAGTTTATATACTCTTATAATTCTTCTACATGTCCAAATCCAGATGAGTTTTGTCCAGAAGCAAATGTTTAGTACCTTGATCAAACTTTAATGGGAAACTGTTTAATTCAGGGCCTACACATAATATAGGCTCTGGTCAGGACAAACAGAAGGAGATTATCTTGAACAAAATGACACTATAAGAACAGCAAGAGCCTGTGGAAAAGAACAAAAACAAGAGTCATATTCCAGCAATCATAGAGAACAGAGGGCTCCTTAACTCCTTGTCAAGTCCTGTTGTATTTTTAAGGCCCTTGTGTGTCACCCTAGTTCTATCATCCTTTATGTCATACCCTTAAGGTCAATTTTCTGCTGGACTCAATATCTGCTTGTCCAAATTTGGTATATTTATGGTTATGTAAGTGCAAAACTTTCCTAAGGCTGCCACTTAAAATAGATGGGACCGTATAGCTGCAAACTACAACTGAGACAGTATATGTATCAAACTACTGCGGAGAGACCCCAAGATATGCCACAGTAGAGAAGGGACTCTCCATATCAGAAATCTGTCAATAGCACAGTACCTCAAAATGAAGAAAGGGGCTGGTGCCATGACAGTAATGAGACTAGATGGAGCTTTTAGGTTCCTAATGCTGCATAATGTTAGAAGGGGTGGATAGGCCATCTACCTTCTAAAGCTCCTAACTCCTAGCTTCTAAAGTTGGGGATTTTGGAGAAGTTGCGGGGGGCAAGGCGGGCAAGAGTACATTAATGCATTTCCAAAGGAGGAAAAACCAGCCAGCCAACTGTAAAGATCCAGGAGGGTACACAGATGACTGCCTCCTGAAGACATGGAGAAGGGGTAAATGTTCAACTCGCCCCCAGAAGACTACACTAGATAATGGGTAAGTGAAGCCCAAGGTATGCTTTGGTGACATTTTCAATAGAAACTTGAGGAGGTTAGCCAAGCTCATTTTAACGTTTGCCTGCAGTTTCCTGTGCAATCCCAGTGAACTAAGCCCACTGGGTTTGGTTTGCTGAAAGCAAGCAAACCAAAAAAAGTAGTTTCACTCTGCTCTAGTGATTACATGCCAGAGGTGTCAACCTCATTGGGAGGAGAAGGCCAAATTCCCACCCAGTAAGCTTCACTCCCACCCCACCCACTAAAATGACCAATGATTAAATAGTTAGTGTTGAGTTTGAAGTGCCATTATTAGGCTTCAGAGTTGACACTCCCATTGGATTAATAGGGACAGAGGGACACCTCTGAGCCACTGTTTCAGGCTGACATCACTGCACACACTAGTCACCTTTGGAAGGCTTCCTCCACAGGCATGAGGGCTAACTTTTTTTTTTAACTGAAAGCTTAGGTTTTGGAGAATCTGAATGTGTCCTAGGGGTTGAATAAATACATCATGTAGGCTAATGCAGCCTGCCGACCATATGTTTGACACCCTTGTTATGAGCACAATTACAAGTTTGCACACCCAGATACAGATTTGAAGCATATATTTTAATGCAAATATAGAAGAGGAGCTTATTTTTTTAAAATGTGGTGCTTTAGTTATGTTTTTGTTGATTTACTCCTGGAGGAATTCTGTGCAACTGCGCGTGTGCAGAAACATGTCCCCCCGCAGATTCTCTTTGCTTTCCCACAGAAAATTGGTTTGTGGTCAAAAGCAAAAAGAAGCTGCACAGATGCTCACTTACCCCTCCCTGGCAGTGCAGGTGCATCTGTTTGGGCATCTGGAGCAGCTGGGGAGAGGTAAGTCACCGTGTGGGAGGCAGGAAAGGAGGGTCTAGGGATCCCCTGTCCATCCAGGGACATTAGTCATGGTGGGTGGGGGGGAGGACAACGACAACTATGGAGATAGAGACGGAGGATGCAGGTGATGAGGCTTAGTGGGGTCGGGGTTCTGGGTTCAGGGAGGGGTGAGGCTCGGCAGGAGAGTTCGGGTGAATGTGGAGTCCAGATGCACAGGGGTTGGGTGGACAGGATGATCAGCTCAGTGACTCTTCCCTCCACTTTCTGGCCTCATTGCTCCTCAGCCGTGGGGAGCCCGCACCCAGAACCCCCCTCCCACTGACTCCCCGCATGCAACTCTCCCCTGCAAAGCCTCACCCCCTGCATTAGAAGCCCTACACCACCAGACCCGCACCTCACTGAGCCCCAACTACCTTCACCTGGCATCTCCCCTGCAGCATCCCAGTCTCCCTGCACCCAGAACTCCCCAAATAGCCCCTGTGCATCCAGATCGCTCCCACCAAGCTGCCCACACCCAGATTGTGCCAGACCCCTGGTGCGCTTGAGGGAATTCTGCACCAACAATTTAAAAATTAAAAATTCTGCAAATTTTATTTGTGAAAACAACTCAGTAACACTAACAATATAATCACACCATTTTCAATTATTTTGGTACATTATTTCAAAATAGTTCTCTGCAAATAATTGAAAATAGTGTGATTATATTGTTGTTGTGTATTTGTTATTTTCAGAAATAAAATATGTAGAAGTTGAACATATTGTGAATAGAATTTATAATCTTTTGGTGCAGAATTTCCTCTGGAGTAGTTGATTAATACACAGAGTGCAGACTCAATCTACAGTAAATAATTTTATTCTAGTATTGTTATTTGTGTACCACAATTTTACTGGTTATCTGAATAGGTTGCTATGAATATATGCATTCAGAAGTTCACATATTATTTTTTCATATAATGAATAACTGATCTATAAATATACTAGATGTGGTAAAAAAATTAATTCTGTTGTAATTCTCTACTCTCTCAAGATCATAATTGTTGCTAGTCAAATAATGTTCTCCATATGATGTGTCCATTGCTCATGGTGGCTGTAATGTTTTCTAACGATCTGAATTCATTATATTTTCCCATTCTGCATCATCAGGAACCATCTTTTATTATCCTGAAGAGAAATGGGGGAGCTTGAGAAATGCCCTGCTGAGCAATCTCATTTTCATTTTTTAAAAAAGAGAGAGACTTGTTTAATGACAAGTGGAGGAAAGTATTATAAAAAGAAGAGGATGGGATGTAAAGGCAAATGTGAGGGAAAGGACAGATTGTTTGTTTCCTGGTTGTGACAGGGACTTTCTCCTCTCTCATCTCACAACAAAGCAAGTAACAGCGACATGCAATTTGAACACAGATGGATCAGCAGTGCCATAAATACAGCTGTGCATGTCTACCAAACAGATGTTTTTCTTTTACTTTGCTAGCTAATCCATAGCAGATTTATTGGGGGAATGGAATCACTAACAGTGGGTTTTGCACAGACTGTAGAGAGAACTAGAGAGAGAAAAGTCCACTGACACAGATTCTCTTCCTCCTCAATAAGTTAAGTATTCTCTCCCATCTGTCTGCTTAATTAAATCACTGAGATATTCGTTTAGCCAGAGCTACACAGGCACAGTTGGTACCGCAGCACTCACTGTCTCTATACCTAACACCGGCAGCAAAGTTCTTTATTTCTGTTATCTCTGCAAGTGCTCTTGGCTTTGTAACAATTTGTTCCGAGGAGGAAGAAAGATTGAGTGTTCCATAGCAGTGTGTATTTCTGAAATGTATCAGAGTGGGCCTGTGTTTCAGGAGTGACAAAAAACCCCAAACCCCATCTGGGGTCAAATAAGTGAAAAAAAGAGAGTCATGTCCTCAATTTTTTGTTACTACTCATGAGCTATTTCACACTCCCCTGTGATTTCTACCATGTGCTAATATCTGAACTGGATTTTCTGGAGGCAGTTTTTCCTATCTGACTGACAAAAAAATACTTCTGGTGGGGTAGATTTCTTTCTCTCTCACTCTCTCCTTGTTTCTAATTGCTCCTGTTTTCTGTTCTCTTGATCACTCTCATTCTCTGTCTTGTTCTTTATGCTTCCCAATGCCCTTCTTGCAGGGCTGGATTAAGACCTGTAGAGGCCCTCAGTCCTGAAAAGATTATGGTGCCCCCCATATGTAATTCAAAATAAAAACAATACTACACCGTAAAATAATATTTTTTTTTCAAAATGACACAACTTACATGTATGCTGAAATTAAAATAGTTTCTTTCTACATTTTCTGATTGCAAAATTCTGGATAAATTAATCGAAGCTGACTTGATGATTCATGTCCGCTTCCATACATAATAGGGAAAGTGAATCAAGTCTGTCTGACACATTGTTCTCTGATGTTTTTTTATTCTTTTCAGCTGAGAAAAAGAGCATTCTGCGGAGCCGTTAGTAATCATCAATGTCAGAAAAATATGCAGTGCAATCTCTACACATTGTATTCCACAAGTGCAATTTCTTAGTGCACATCTCTTAGTGCAATCTCTTAGTGCACATTGTATTCCACAAGTGCAATCTCTACACATTGTATTCCATCTTTCAATATTGTGTCATGAAGATCAATGTGACTGAATTTCCTGTTTCCTCTTTCATTAAACTTTGCACGCAGTTGAACTGCCGTACTTCTCCACAGAGATTCATGTTCAAGTCAACAGGGTAAGAGTTAACTAGCTTTTGGGAACCTTGTGAATATTGTTCATCAGATAAGTCCATACCGTTTAGAAAAGAAAATCTACTTGATACTTCTTTGTACACTTCACCTCTCCTCTTTATATGAGCTTCAAGTATATCAATTATAGCGTAGTAAGTAGATACGTGAAATTTGTCTCTAGGATTCAATGCTGTTTCCTTTGCTTGTTTTTTCTTGATTTGCTTGCAGAACTGGGGTTCTTTGTAGTTAGTATCAGGCAAGGTATCTTATGATATGTCTTCAAATCTTTCAAAATCATTCCTCAAAGTGTGTAAGTGGTCTCCTAATGATTGACAGAAGTCTGCACATGTTTTCAAATCCAATTCTTTTTCTTGGAGAGCATAACTTCTGTGGTAAAAGTGTAAATTTCATTCCACATCAACATGAATACAAACTCTAGTTCTTGCATCTTGTTTGCAATGTTTCCTGCGTCTCGTTTAGTTTCTCCCTATTGTGATTGGTCTTCAGCTATACTTTCTAATGCAACCACAATCTTTGAGTAGGACTTCAAAACTGCACTTGTCTCATTTTTTTTGGTGCCCCCTGCTTTGCTGGTGCCCTAAGCATGTGCTTAGTCTGCCTATTGGGTAATCCAGCCCTGCCCTCTTGTTCTTTTATTCCCCTCAGACCATTGCCAGCCTCCTTTGGCCCCCTCTTCTCCTGGCCCCAAGTGCTTTTTCTAGCTTTTATGGGGAGGTAATTCATGCAGTGTCCTGGAGTTGAGTGCTGCTGGAGTGAGTTTATGAAGTAATTTATGGTCTAGAAAAGTCCAGCCAAGCATGCCTTTGCTGCCATTATGGCCAAGAAGAAGTAGGTTCATTCTTTTCTCAATGTCTAGCGAAAGACAGCACCTGAAAGAGGGAAAGTGGCTGGAAGCTGAACCCAGAAAAGGCTAAGATGACCCTAATAAGAAAATGGAAGCCCTTCAAATAACATAGCCTCCTTCACAACATATCCCACTAGGGCAGCTGCCTTTAGGCTTCAGTTGGTCTGCAGCCTTGTTGTCCTTTTGGACTTCACACTGCCATTAGGTGCACAAATAGCCATGGCAGGAAAAATCTCTTACTCCTCTCTGAAACTGGATGTAAAATTACACCTCATCCTGTCAGACATGGATCTAAGACTTCTAAGAGTTTGTCACCTCTAGGCTTGATTATTGTGACTCACTGGTATTTCTAATAATGAAAACACACACACATACCGCTCCAGTGAGTACAAACTGCCTGTCTACTTAGCAACACAAGTTGCCAATAACACATCTGTTCGGTGCTCTGCTCTGTACTGGCTCTGGTTGAATGCAGAAATCAGTTCAAATCTCTGTCCAGATATTCAAAGCTTTCCATGGGATTAGATCCAGCTACCTGAGACATTGCTTCAATGTGCTCTACAAGGCCACCTTATTCCACTGGAAAACTGAAACTGCTGGTCAGTAAGGGGAGCCAGAACTCTCATGACAGCTGGATTCCACGTCTGGAACTCAACTCTCCAACAGACTGTGGATCTCAGCATTTTCAGAATTAAATGCAAAACTCATTTTTCCAGTTAGCTTTCCTTATTAAGTGCCTTGCTTGCACATAGACACACCACAACTCCATACACTCACACACACAAGCTTACTCTCATCCTCTATGAACTAGTCAAGCTTCATACATGATGGGAAGGATGCAAAATTGCTATTGTTATTTCCTTTTTAAAAATATTTGGCAGGTGCTAGCATAAAATGATGACAGGGGTTGTATAAATACAGCTAGATCGACCGTCATTCTAGAGTCTAACACTTGCAGCATTCCCAGTATGTGACATCTAACACTGGTAGCACTTTTTAGGCTGCACATGAAAAAATCCTAATGCTTCTCTCCATGTTGTCTGATGGGTTAGAATTGGTGCAACATCAGTCGGGGATTGTAGATCCAGGAAGCAATCACACAAACTGAAATTAATCTTCACTAGTATCACCCATTTTCTCAGGTTACAATTCATTCAGCATTGAAGCTGCTCTACATCAGTTGTTCTTTTGCTGGACAGTAGCCCTGCAATATTACACACACTATGCTAGCAGCAGGAATATCATGCCACTCTGTCTAAGTGAGCTTCTGTTAATACTCCAAGACTGCAACAGCCTGTAAGAAAAGTACCTACCATAGTAACAATAACATTCTATTGTCATGATCTTGCTGCCTAGATGCTGCAGGGATTGATGCCCATAGATAGTCAAAGAATGTCTGACATTGAGGCTGAACTATACATGAGACTAGGAGCCTGTGACTGTGATCTAGGAAGATAGGGTATAGAACAAATATATGTACTGTGACAGAGTCAGACCAGAAGGATATAGGAGAGTGCTGGAAGGCAGGTATATCAGCCTTAGGATGTGCAGATCCTTGTTCCCTGGATAGCCAAACAAAGGCTACTCAAGACCAATCAAGACACCTGGGGCCAATTAAGAACCTTCTAGAAAGGAG
>ML677333.1:56609333-56843010 GCA_007922305.1 Dermatemys mawii | reverse complement strand
TCACTCTGGGGCCTAGATGAGTTTCTGAGGCCCCTAAATCTGCCAGGAACCGCAGGACGCACAAGTACAGACTTGGAGCTTTGTCACAGTACATATAGACAATGTCAGTGACAGGCTATGTTTGTGGTGTATTAACCTCTCTGTGTTAATGTGAATGCAGGAAAATGTTATGCATTTTTTCCTCAGAATCTCTGTAGCAAGCTAAAAGTGATGATGCATAAAATTAAAAATCCCTTGCCTGTGGACTGAGAACAGAGACAGGGCTTTACATTTACATCCATTCTGTGCCATTTCCTGTGTGCTGACTGCCTGTGGAAAGAGGGTTAACGTGACATGGCATTTTAGATTGTGCGTCACATGGTCAGAAGATAATGAATGTCAATAATATTGGGCTTGGAAAGAAAATAAAAGAGGAAAGGAAAAAGATGCATGTAAATATGTATTCTAAATTTATTTCATTGGAAAAAAGGAAAAAATATTTATCTAAAGACTTTAGGCACCCCGACTTTTCACTACAATCACATCCATGGCATCACCAAAACCAGCTACCAATCCCTCAAAACATCAAAACACCCTGCCAGCAAAACAAAAGCAAAGACACCCCCATCTCAGTGTGCCCAACACCGGCAGAAATCTCAAAACTCACTGAAACTCTCCACACCCTCAACCCTCTGAACACTACTCAAAAAGGCAGACTGTGTCATAAGCCCTGAAAGTCAAGAAATCCAGGCAATTTCAGCCTAGTTGAGGGAAATTATTTTCAAAGTCACCGGGACCTCACAGAGTAACCCTCTCTTTTTTATAAACTAATTTGGCACCAACTTAAGTACCTCTACTGCTAACTACAGCAACATGGCATGGGTGAAAAGCTTTTTCCAAGTCATTTAGGGCTTTATAGATTAAAACGGGTGGGCAAACTACAGACCATGGGCTGCGTCCAGCCTATCACAGTTTTTAATCCAGAATGCCGGAGCGGGGCAATGAGCTCGAAGACAAGATTAAATGTTTATTTGAATATCTTTTCTTCTGAGTTAAATTGATTAACAACAACATTGCTTAATTATGGTTTTCTTTGAAGCTAAATTAGTTTGAGTATATTTTGGTTATTGCCAGGGTCAAATGGAGAAATACTGATGATTTAACAAAGCTAATTACAGATCGTAAAGAAGTCAGCACTAAACTTGAAAACTACCAAACTTTTACGTAGTGTAGTACACTGAAAAGTTTTAGCTAATATACAATTTGTGTTCAGATGGGAGCAAAATTGTGTGGTAAAATCAACAAACAGCTCAGTAATGTAATTTTCTAGCAGCGCATTGTTCAACAGAATCATGTTAGTAGTGTTGATTTTGAAACAAACTTGTGTTGTCCCTGTTTGAACATGAATTGTTAATTTTGTGGGCATTCATGGTCCTCCATACCATTTCCATAGCAAGATGTAGCCCTCAGACCAAAAAGGTTGCCTAACCCTGGAATCAACATTTAAACGTTCTCCCAGAAACCAATTGGCAGCCTGTGCAGATCATGGAGACCTAACGCCATGTGCTTGGCAAAATGCATTGCTTAAAAAATCAAACAATCAAGCAAACAGTGCAACATCTGGCTATTTATCTCCAAGTTCTGAATGGATTTAAATATGGCTGTATCTGCAGTGCATTAATCTAGTTTGCTGTGGTAAAAGAATGGATTAGGGTGGCATGAGCTATATATATCTGAAAGAAATAGTTGCAAATTCTTGACCAGACACAGGTGAAAAAAGCAGTCAGTCCTGGTCACTGCTTCTACAGCAGGGGTGGGCAAACTTTTTGGCCCAAGGGCCACATTGGGGCGCAAAATTGTATGGCAGGCCAGGTAGGGAAGGCTATGCCTCCCCAAACAGCCTGCCCCTATCTGACCTCCACCCATTTCCCAACCCCTGACTGCCCCCTCAGAACTCCCAACCCATCCAACCCCTCCTGCTTCTTGTCCTCTGACCAATCCCTCCAGAGATCCCCCTACCCTAAATGTCCCCTCAGAACCCCTCCCACCCAACCCCCCTTGCTCCCTGTCCCGACTGCCCCAACCCCTATCCACACCCCCACCCCTTGACAGACCCCAGGACTCCCAAGCCCCATCCAACCCCCCTGCTCCCTGACCGCTCCCTCCATAGCCTCCTAGCCCTTAACCACCCCCATGGAACCCCACTTCCTATCCAACCCATCCTGCTCCCTGTCCCCTGACTGCCCCCACCCCTTATCTAACCCCCCAGCTCCAGCCCTCTTACCATGAGGTTCCTAGCAGCGTGTTTGGCTCTGCGAGAAGCCAGACATGCTGCCCCGTGAGAGCGCACAGCCCCGGCCCCCAGAGCATTGTGCACTCGGTGGCATGGCTCCAGGGCTACAGGTACAGCCCTGACCTCCAGAACGTTGCGCGCGCGGGTGGCTCCAGGGGAGGGGGAAGGGACGGCGGCTTGCCGCACTCAGCCAGGCACTCCAGCCTGGGAGAGTGGGGCAGGCGGCTTGCCATGCTCCGGTCCGGTGCCCTGGCCTGGGAGAATGGGGCCACCGGCCCTGCTCTCCCAACCGGAGCTCGCAGGCCGGATAAAAATGGCCAGCAGGTCGCATACAGCCCGCGGGCCATAGTTTGCCCACCCCTGTTCTATAAGATCAATAAATGAGATTTAACTTATTTGCATGTATCCATGCTCCCAAATCACCCAGATACAGAAAGAGAAACCATATGGATCACCAAAATGTCTACCATATAAAATATATTTTATTCAGTTACCCCTCTACTAAACCCATTAACTTGTGTTTCACAAAATCATACCTTTCAGAAAGGCATCCTGTCTTGATATGAGATCAAGAAATGGAAAATTCACTAGTTGTCTTGGTAGTTTAGTCCAGTGATTAACTGCCCTCACTGTTAAAAATGTGGGTCTCATTTTTAATTTTAATTTGTTTAGCTTCATCTCCCATCCAGTAATTCCCATTATGCAATTCTCCATTAGATTAAAGAGCCCTTTAGTAATCTGTATTTTCTCCCCATGAAGGTGCTTTTACACTATCATCAAGTCCCTTCTCGAACTTCTTTTTTGTTAAGCTAAACATTCAATTTCCATTCTCTCCATGTAATTAGAGGGTCATAGTTCCAGGAATCCAAATTGCATAAAGTAATCCACTGCTCTGCATTTGTTGTAGTAAAGTCTCTCCCCCTCTATAAATAAAGTGACAGGGACAATTATCCATCTACCTTTGGGGTACATATCAAAATAATTATGTCTCCTGGTATGGGAATATGATTCACAATAACATAGGCACAAGCTAAGAGCTTACAATTATCATAACAAAAATCAGATAGCCATTGTTTATAGTCATACTAACAGTCTGTTCCACAAATGTTAACAGATGAAATCCTGACTCACTGAAATCAATGGTCAAATTCCCACTAACTTCAAAGGGATTTCTTCCAACTAAATTTGAGCTGACTTGTGAAAAATCTTTAGGAAAATACTTTTCCGGGCTCCTCAGGTGTAGCAGAAACATAATTCCACAGGCAAAAACATCATAATTCTATTCTGAATCTCTAATCCCATCTGCCAGACCACATGTGCAGATAGTGAGGAACAGAGGTCAGACTTAACTTGTGCTCAGTTCTGACAATCACAGTCTATCTTTTATTCATGGCATCACACAGCAAAATGGAATTTCTCTGATCATAGCCATTTTGCTCAGACTACCCCCAATCCCTTTATTTTTATGTTTACTTTTATTTTACAAAACATATATGGATAACAAACAGTTTGTATGATCCACAGATATTGAAGGACAACAACATGCTAGGTTTTGGGTGTAGAAAGAAATAAACCTAATGGATGAATAACAACAAGAAGTTTTTTCCCTCCCTTGCTGCAATTTAAGCACATTGCTTCTTGTCCTATCCTCAGAAGTTAAGAAGAACAATTTTTCTCCCTCCTCCTTGTAACAATATTTTATGTACTTGAAAACTGTTATGTCTCCTCTTGGTCTTCTCTTTTCCAGACTAAATAAATCCGTTTTTTCCCAATCTTCCTTCATAAGTCATGTTTTCTAGACCTTTAATCATTTTTGCTGGTCTTCTCTCGACTTTCTCCAATTTGCCCACGTCTTTCCTGAAATGCGGCACCCAGAACTGGACACAATATTCCAGTTGAGGCCTAATCAGTGTGGAGTAGAGCAGAAGAATTATTTCTCGTGTCTTGCTTACCACACATCTGCTCATACATCCCAGACTGATGTTTGCTTTTTTTGCAATAGTGTTACACTGTTGACTCATATTTAGCTCGTGGTCCACTATGACCCCCAGAACCCTTTCTGCAGTACTCCATCCTAAGCAGTCATTTCCTATTTCATATGTGTGCAGCTGATTGTTCCTTCCTAAGTGGAGTACTTTGCATTTGTCCATATTTAATTTTATCCTATTTACTTCAGACCATTTCTCCAGTTTGTCCAGATGATTTTGAATTATAATCCAATCCCCAAAGCACTTGCAACCCCTCCCAGCTTGGTATCATCCGCAAACTCTATAAGTGTACTTTCTATGCCACTAATCATTGATGAAGATATTGAATGGAACTGGATCCAGGACTGGTACCTGAGGGACCACTCGTTATGCCTTTCCAGCATGATTGTGAACAACTGGTAACTACTCTCTGGGAATGACTTTACAACCAGGTTTGCACCCACCTTATGGTAGCTCCATCTAAGTTGAATTTCCCAAGGTTGTTTATGAGGTCATGCGATATAGCATCAAAAGCTTTACTAAAGTCAAGATATACCATGTCTACTGCTTTCCCCACCTACAAGTGTTGTTACCCTGTCAAAGAAAGCTATCAGGTTGGTTTGACAGGATTTGTTCTTGACAAATTCATGCTGACTGTTGCTTATCAACTTAGTATCTTATAGATGCTTGCAAACGGATTGCTTAAGTATTTGACCCATTATCTTTCCAGGTACAGAAGTTAAGCTGACTGGTCTATAAATCCCTTGTTCCTAAGAAGGAACTGGAGGTGATGAAACTGAACATGAAGTTGTATTTATTTTTAATTTTGCTGAGAAAATAATATTGAGGGACTGTTGCTAGGTCTCTTTTTCCAATCAGCAATTTTATAGGATTTTTATGCTGAACTCTCCAAAAACTAGTGACAGTGTCATCTCAAGACCTGTTTACTCAGGTAAGACCATGCCAGCTTCTTCAAAAGTGCTCTCATGTATCCCGATTTTTGGAGGGCAGAGGGATTTCACAGACTTGCAGACTTATATACATACACTGATTACTCTTAAAATTGCTGATTTAAATGTGACATTTCCAAAACTGACACTTATTAAGGATAACCCAATCGGAACGAGACAGGACCAAGTTGCATGCCTCCAAGGTAGGCTTCATATTGATTTGACTGAAGACCTTGGAAAGAGGTGCTGCAAGATTAAGTAAGAGAAGTTTACAAACAAGAGGAATCCAGAGTAAAATAGAGAAGCTCTGCCATTCAGGTCAACAAGACATTTGAATAAATGCACTAAATGCTTCGGTAACAACAATGTGGGTAGAACCAGACAATCACTTAGGGGAGAGGAGGCCACAGTCTAAAACAGGCCACTCTAGCATTTGACCAGTCTCCCTCTGTATCTGAAGAAAGTCCACTGATGAGAACCACTGTGTCAGCAGATCATCACTATCTGGCTCCTTTATCGGAGTTCCAGCTCCTACCCTGCAGGAGTCCAGGAAACTACAAGATCTGAAGAGTTTTTAAACTCTCATTTTCTCTTTCTATTTTTTGTTTGTTTTTAAGCTGGAAGATGTCCCAGCACTTTTATATTCTTTAATTTTAGGGTTGTGCGTATGTGCGTGTGTCAGAGAACCCATAAAGCTCATATTGGAAAGCTGCCAGGAAAAAAAAGGCTCTGTAGGTTTAAACAGCTCTAAAAGTTGTCTCACAGAATTATTCATTAGCATGTGTTCTGCTGAAAAGTTCTGAGATACCTGTCATTGTCATCTGTAGTTACTGGTAAATAAGAGCCGTCAAACTTCTACTTATCAAAAGTGTCTTGTTGGTTGAATAATATCTCTGTTTCTGAATGGGGAGGAAAGGATTAGCATTCTCAGGAGGAAGCTTTATAATTGGCCCTGAGGTTGTGGTGTAGACATCATATAATTTGATTTCAGTGTTTCAAAGCCCTTGACCAGCTTTAAATAACAGAGTTGATAGACTTTGGTAAAGTTCTTTAGTTGGGATTTGCGACCAAAAGGACAGCCACCTTTTTGAAACTCTTTCTTTGAATGTATAACCATTATTTTTGGTATTAGTTTGATGAGTTAACAAAACTGATAATTTAATTCCACTTCAATATTGAAATTATTTAATTTCTTGATTGGATCTTGATCTGATTTTGATAGTTGTAATGTTTTATTTCTAGTTTAGTTTAATGTTGTTAATGATAGCTTAGCTTTGGTGGTTCATTTTCCTGATTTGATTTCTTTGATTAAATGTTTTAATAGATTTTATAAACAGCTACTGATCATCAAAGGTCAAGAATCTTTGAAGATGAATGTGGTTTACCAGCCAGTCAACTTAAAATCTGACCAGCTTCCTCTACTTACACTTTTCTCAAGGTGGTCTATACATGCCATCATTTTTCCTGCAACAGTTATCTCACTTAACTTCTTGATTTCTCATCTTTGTAGCAATTTATAAGATATTAAGATCAATAGCATAATAAATTCAAATACTGATTTTACAGAAATACAAGTCTACAGCCTTGTCTACACTACTGGCTGGATCGATGGGTAGAGATCAATCTAATGGGGTATTGATTTATCGCATCTCCTCAGGACACGATAAATCGATCCCCAGAGGCACTCTCATTGACTCCGGAACTCCAGCTCGCCAAAAGGCGCAAGGCAGAGTCAACGGGGGAGCCCACTGTTGGCCACTGCTGCCATGAGGACGGCATGCAAGTCGACTTAGGATGCGTCGACTTCAGCTACGCTATTCACGTAGCTGAAGTTGCGTATCTTAGGTTGACCCTCCCAGCTAGTGTAGACCAGGCCTACCACAGGATGAATACAGGCTTTGAGTCACTGGTGGATGCCTGAAAGCAGATGGACATAACACTATGAATATGCCTGTTCTGATTGGAATTTTAAACACCAAGTAGATTTGGGTCTGGGTTTTATGATACTATATACCTCTCCATTAAATACTGGACAGAAGTCACCCAAAATCCATCACAGGAAATAAAATAACCCCAACTATACGTACAATATGATGAGGGATAATTTAGCTACAACTAATCAGGAAAAAGATCTTGGAGTCATCGTGGATAGTTCTCTGAAGATCTCCCTGCAGTGTGCAGCGGCAGTCAAAAAAGCAAACAGGATGTTAGGAATCATTAAGAAAGGGATAGAGAATAAGATGGAGAGTATCTTATTGCGCTTTGTGACAAAGTTCTGAGTCTGTATTTGTGGGTCCTGCACTTCCTGGCAGATTTAGGGGCCTCAGAAACTCATCTAGGCCCAGAGTGACCTCCCTTTCTCAGTAACTAATTAAGGGAGGCAGAAAAGGAGGGAGCCCGGGCCCTCCTTCTACTCTGAACTCCAGCCCAGGGACCCTAATAGTATCAGCTAAGATGGCTGACCTTTTATCCACAAAACACAATACAATTCCCTGGGCTACTTCCCCACAGCAGTCCCCACTTCTTCAAACTCCACTTCACCCTTACCTCAGGGCCTCCTTCCTTGCGTACAATATGTTGTCCACCACTCAGCCTCACCAACACATAACTTCCTCCCACAGCTCCTGACACCCACACCCACCTGACTAACTGGGAGGTTTTTAACTGGTTTCAGCCAGTGCCTGATTGGCTTCAGGTGTCCCAATCAGGCTAGCTGTTTCTACTCCTTTCTAGAAGCTTCCTGGTTGGCCTGGAGTAGCCTTTGTTTGGCTATCCAAGGAACAGGAACCTGCACATCCTGAGGCTGATATACCTGCCTTCCAGCACTCTCCTATACCCTTCTGGTCTGACTCCGTCACACCTTATACAAATCCATGGTGCGCCCACATCTTGAATACTGTGTACAAATGTGGTCTTCTCATCTCAAAAAGGATATATTGGCATTAGAAAAGGTTCAGAGAAGGGCAACTAAAATGATTAGAGGATTGGAACTGGTCCCATATGAGGAGAGACTAAAGAGGCTAGGACTTTTTAGCTTGGAAAAGAGGAGACTAAGGGGGGATATGACAGAGGTATGTAAAATTATGAGTGGCGTGGAGAAAGTGAATAAGGAAAAGTTATTTACTTGTTCCCATAATAGAAGAACTAGGAGCCACTCATTGAAATTAGTGAGCAGCAGGTTTAAAACAAAAGGAAGTTCTTCTTCACACAGCGCACAGGCAACCTGTGGAACTCCTTGCCTGAGGAGGTTGTGAAGGCTAGGACTATAACAGGGTTTGAAAGAGAACTGGATAAATTCATGGAGGTTAAGTCCATTAATGGCTATTAGCCAGGCTGGGTAAGGAATGGTGTCCCTAACCTCTGTTTGTCAGAGGGGGGTGATGGATGGCAGGAGAGAGATCACTTGATCTTTATCTGTTAGGTTCACTCACTCCGGGGCACCTGGCATTGGCCACTGTCGGTAGACAGGATACTGGGCTAGATGGACCTTTGGTCTGACCCAGTACAGCCTTTCTTATGTTCTTATGTAGGAAAGCCAAAGGCAGCCAAATTTACTCAGGTGCTTGCATTACAATACAGTCTTTAATTCTATGGGCATATGATTTTATCCAGTACTATAAAACATACACTTTTTTTCTTAAAGATTTCAGCAGTACAACCTTAACATTCCATTAGCATACAGAAAGAGAGACCAGATGTTAGACATACGATTATGGTCTACAGTTTCAGAAACAAGGGTGAGCACATGGATGAGATATCTCAAAGACGTCGAATGGAATACATCATCTATGGTTTAAGGGAACTGCTACATTGGACAAAGATGGTGAGAACTGAATACACCAGTACTGAGAAATGGACACTGACTCTCTGTCACAAGGCGGCTGATCCCTGTAAATAAATAAGTTCAGCATCCCTGTGCTAGAACAGGTGCTTCCATTTGGCCAATTAATAGGGCAGGGCAACACCCAGGGGCTATAAAGGACCAGAGAAACCCGGTGAGGGATAGACATGGTGAGTCAGTTGAGAGAGACCCAGTGAGTCAGAGCTGCCCAGGAGGAGGAGATTGGCAGAAGCTCAGAGCTGCCAGAGCCAGAAGATGTTACTGGGGGAAGGCTACAGGCAGGAGAGCAAGAGGGTTTTCCTGGGTGATCTACCTAAGTCATAAAGCCTGAGCAAGAGGACTGGAGAGGGCTGAAGGTAGGAGGAATAGAGGGAATTGCCTGCTGTCTCTAAGCTGGACATTCAAAGCCAAGGCAGGGGAAGAATGGTGAGGCTTACCTGCCAACATCTTCATACCACAGAGCTGGACCAAGAAAATCAGTGGTGAGGCAGATCTCTCAATAAAGAGGCTGGGGGGATCCTTACTAGGGAGAAGGAGGTTCCACTTTAACTGGAAGGGCTGGGATGGCTGACCTGGAAGAGGACTGACAAAGATCCTAGGTGTGGTGGAAGATGTTGGCATGTGGCATGTGTGGGCATCATGTCATGGGGTTTTAAGGACGACATGAACTGGGGTGGCAAATGGACCATGTGGGGGACTTTTGTTATGGACTTATTTGCAGTATGGTTTTGCTAATACATTGGCCCCAAGAAAGAATCCTTGGGTTACCTCCAGGGGAACTGAGGCAGATGTACATGTGTTGTAGCCTGTCATAAGACGGTGTACCAATTGGAGCCACTCTATGATACTCTCACTTATCATGGTTATTTTGAAACATCCAGCACAGATAGGAAAACTTGTTGGGTCTTCAAAAATAATTTACAGGTCACTTTTACATCAGCTGTAGAAAATCCTATCCTCAAGATTTTACTCTTCGTCCTGTGGCCTAGCAACTTATCATCTAATATTGAATAACCCTTTCAAAACCTAACTGTGGAACACACAGTACTGATCTGGCTAAATATAAGCACTAAAGTAAAGGTTATTATTTCCAGTACTGTGCAAAAATAAGACAGTTCTGTTCAGAAGATGCTGAATAAAAGTATTAAATGCTGATTCCGGTCATGTATTCACCTCTATTAGAGCTGATTATCTTGCTGTGAATCCATGAATCACTCTCTAATACTGCAGACAACACTTTACATGATGGTCCTTCAGGGACAGCTCTGTCTTGCGTCCAGTCATCTTTATTCAAAAGATAGCAGTATGTTCCTTTTTGTGATCCTTTTTTAGGACTTACTGTACTTGTACACTACTGTTAGTGCCCAGTTCCATTATGTATTTACATGATTCCTCACATATTCGACTGTCACAGTGTAATCCTTCACTTTCACGCAGGTGAAACTCCGATCCATCATTTTATTCAAAAAGAAATGGTGACTATGTTCTCCTTTTGTGTCTTCATGACAGTGTTAGTTGCATTGCATTTTATCTGATTTATTTTGCACTCCTAATCTCAGTCTGATTATCATGAATTAATCATTGTACAAACCAGCCAGACAAGTGAGCACACAAATCTGAATCTTTGGGATCTAGGGCCAGATTTTTAAGGGTTTTAGGCCCCTAAACAGGCACGTAGTGGCCATTACAGATGAGCTACTGATAGTTTCAAAACCACAGCTCAGCTGCCACCTAACCCCCTGAGGTGCATCATTTCCATCAGATGCCATTTTCAAAGCGGCCTACACCCTGATGTCACCTCACAGCTAATAAACTGCTCAGAGCTCCAGCTCCAGCCAATGCACCAAGGGCTCTGAAGTGGGATTTTCTACATGAGGTGAGGGAATGTCTATCTCATCAGGGGACCTGATCCTGCTGAGATACTCTGAGCATGGTTAAGACTTGCTGTCAGTCAGACCCTGCAGCAGGAGAGCCAGGTGCAGGCCACTGATAAGTGAAGGGGCAGCACAGCACCTGTATAAACCACAGCCCAAGACTCAGGGAAATGTAGGGTGAATATAAGGGAGATATTGCACGTGAGCAGGAGACAGAGCAAGAGCCAGGCAGGTGGTTTTGGTTACTGGGACATGGACTACCTAGGTGGCTGACATGGCTTCAGCATTCACCTCTGGGAGCAGGTTCACAGCTGAGGATCCTGAGTGGAAGAAGACGTCTATCTCTGGACCATCAGCCAAGCACCCAGCTCAGCCCTTAAGCACCTAAATCCCTCTCCAGGATAGTTTAGGCACCTCCCTATTCAGGGGGTCAGCTTCTGAAAATCCCTTTCATAGGTGATTAACTATCTCCCTGCACCCTTTAGGGGTCCCAGGTAGCACAGTCATTGGGTGCTGAAAATTCCACTCGGCAGTGGCATTCACCTAGGGGTTAGGTGCTGAACAACACCTAAAACCAGGGCTTAAATTGTGCCGGGGCTTGCCAGGACTGAGACACAGCACCTCTAGCCTTGGCAGTTCATAGCCCCAGCACCTCTGGGCTCCCGACCAGCAGCTGCCACTCTCCTGCCACCCAGCTTGAGCCCCGGCACCACTTCCATTACAAATTAAGCAGTGCCTACATCCCTTTAAAAATCTGGTCCCGAGGCTGATTGCAGACTTCTATGGCATCTTCACATTTCTTTCAGTTGCTTTATGCTAGAGTCTTTAAGTGTGTCTTGCGTAATCTATAAATTATCTCTTATATTTATTCAGGACCAGAGTATCTTACTCATGCTGAATAGTAATTTACTCCATGAATAGAGAAATTAATCACAGAAGAAGGTGCAACTCATCATGATCATGGGTAACAGAATCAGACTCTTAAAGACTAGCTTCCCCTCACCCCCACTCTCTCTTTCACCTTTTTAAAGAGTTATGTTTGTCTGGAGGTTGCAGTATGCCGTGACCAAAAATGCTGTATGGGGAAGAAAGTTATAAACAAAACAGCATAGTTACAATCCTGCTACTTGATTTTATCAGGACTTTCATGAAAAATTAAATTTCTTATAAAACAACAGAATAAATGTGAAGTTCATCTCTTGCAATTTAGTGTTGTTAAATTAACCTCTCACTTCACAATCTTCTTCAAAATTACTCCCAATAGAAGTTCTGAGGTTAAATTCTGTCCCAGCAAAGCCAATAGTTCTGCCAGTGAGGTCAATGGGACCAGGATTTCATCCCTTTAACAAAAAGAACTATCATATATATAATCATCAAAAAAAGGCAAAGAGTGAGAAGAAAAATTTTGTGATTTAGATTCAAAATTATAAAGAGAAACCTACATGGTATCTCTCTGTGGACAGAATTCCAACTCAGGCAATTAGGCCCTGATCCGTCTGACTCTTTTCTGCTGGTATTATGATGATGTAATTCCACTGAAGTCAAGATAGAAACAGAAAGTGAAATTATAATCAAAATAAGTGTTTAATAATATTGTAGCCATATTGGATCATTAGAAAATTCAGATTAAGGAGGAAGTGCAGTTCAGCAGTAAAATTTGAATACAAGAGATTGATCTGGGCAAGATCAGAACAAAGGTATTAAAACCCATGAAACCCTGTCTACAATAGGAAATTGAATCTCTGAACTGGTCAAAAACAGTTCTGTTTCTTAGTGTAGACAGGACTCAAGGGGCTAAAGATATAAAGATGCATAGGATTCAATGCTACAAACTGCTGAGCACATTAGATCCTAACCATCAAAGCATCTGCTTAATTTTAAGCTCTTATTGACTTCAAATCTATAACAAAGAATTTATCACTGAGCTCTCAGGATTCCAACCAGGGTTAAAGATAAAAATAATGAGATTTTCTTACTGCACATTTCCTGATGAACCTAAAAATATAATTTTTTTTCAACAGTGGTCTAACAATAGTGTAAATATTTTGACGGAGTCAGACCAGAAGGATATAGGAGAGTGCTGGAAGGCAGGTACATTAGTCTCAGGATGTGCAGGTCCCTGTTCCCTGGATAGCCAAACAAAGGCTACTCCAGGCCAATCAAGACACCTGCGGCCAACTAAGAACCTTCTAGAAAGGAGTAGAAACAGCTAGCCTAATTGGGACACCTGAAGCCAATCAGGGACTGGCTGAAACCAGATAAAAACCTCCCAGTTAGTCAGGTGGGTGTGGGTGTCAGGAGCTGTGGAAGGAAGTTATGCTGTTGGTGAGACTGAGTGTTGGACAACATATCATACTGAAGGAAGGAGGCCCTGAGGTAAGGGTGAAGTGGAGTTTGAAGAAGCGGGGACTGCTGTGGGGAAGTAGCCCAGGGAATTGTATTGTGTTTTGTGCCTAAAAGGTCAGCCATCTTAGCTGATACTATTAGGGTCCCTGGGCTGGAGTCCGGAGTAGAGGGCGGGCCTGGGCTCCCCCGTTTTCCATCTTCCATACTGGCCTGTGATGAAGGTAACTCACTAGGTGGTGACTCTTGCCAATTATACTGAGAAAGGGAGGTCACTCTGGGGCCTAGATGAGTTTCTGAGGCCCCTAAATCTGCCAGGAAGCGCAGGACCCACAAGTACAGACTTGGAGCTTTGTCACAATATGAATATATCTACATCATTCAAAGATTGGACCATGCAGTCACTTGTCATCTGGTATATTCTGTGTCTAATATACATCATTGTTTAATTTACATTGTAAGAAAGTCTTTTTATTTTATAGCAACACTCATTGAAGGACTTCTGCAAATAAATAATTATAACTGTAAAGTTCTTACCTTTCTGGCATTAAAAATTTCTGCCCAGAAAGTAAAGTTTGGCAATAGTTTAAGAAAGTGAAAACAGTGCCTTATAATGGAAAATGGCAGGCAACCATAACTATTTATGCCACTAGTAAACAACAATGCTGAATACATATGTACACACAATATTTTATAAACCTATATATGAAATAGCGTGTGTATGTGTGCAATACTGATATTATATCTTTAATAGCAAACAGGTGCTGGTATACTTGCTGTGTCAAATGTTGAATGATGCAACTTGGTTATTATGAGTCTTATATTTGTCAGTGGGCTTATTATATGGAAATAATCTGTGGAATCCATCACATTTTTTATAACAACTTTAGCTCAGTGTCCCTCTGATGCCATTAGAAATAAATACACACAAAATGCAAGCCCAACATTTCTCTTATAGAACAACCTTAAAATAAATGCATCAGTCACAGCAATCATTAACTTTTGATAATTTATTACTAACCCTGATTTCTTAATCCTGGGTCTTTACTGATATTTTCAGCAATGCCTTTTGTTTGCCATTATTAACGTCAGCCACTGCTGCCAGCATCTCACTCAACTACATTTTTTGTTAAGCCGCCCATCCACTCCAGTCTTCACTGTGATTTCAAATTAACTAGAAGTCAATCTAAGCATGTCGGCATTCAGATCTTTTGCCAGTGATGGCACCTAGTCTATTTTAGAAAAGTATTGCCCTTTGTTTTACTGAGATTAATATTTTTCCTCAGTAATCAAGAAGTGGTTTACTGAGATCTATACTTAAAGCTTAAGGTAAGTTTATTATTACCCAAGCAAAAAGTTCATTAATGCGCAGGTGCTTTGCCCATACTAAAAATAAATCTGCTACAATAGTATAGCTGAGTGGAAATCGGTTAGAAAATTCTCAGTTAACATTTCACAACTATCTTTAAATCAGCCCTCTTCTCTATGCAAACCAAAAAGAGTACTGTGTCCAATTCCTGATACAGTTGACACCATGCTCATGTTTGGGTGCGAGAGAACCCTCAGCTTGTCTACCTCTACTTACAGAGCTGAGTTACTGGTTTACCTTCCTGCTCTCCTGACATGTGCCAGACACAAACCTCCAACTCCCAGCTGCCCCAGTCCTTGCTCACCCTTCTTATATAGTCTGTAGGAGAAGATTTATAGGTGGAGTTGGTAGGTGGCGCTGCCTAAAGTTAAGATTGACTAACACTTTATGTTATGATAAAGAGTCCTGTGGCACTCTTCAGTTAGTCTTTAAGGTGCTACAGGACTCTTTGTCACTTCTGCAATTCCAGACTAACACAGCTACCCCTCTGATTCTTAACATTATGTTATAAGGCTCTGTTTTCAATTGCCTTTAAGTTAACCAAACATGGATGGTGCATGACTCCTGCACTTGGGAAGGCTGGGCCTGAGCACTGGAAGCTCCCTTGAAGTGTGGGGGGGGGGGGGGCGCGAACGGGCACCCGGCTGTGGCCATGTACCCAACTCTGCCCTGAGGCCCACCCCCATTTGGCCTCCTCCCCCAAGATCCCACCCACGTGGCTCTCCCATTTTGCCCCACACGGCACTTTTCCCCCTCCCTTGAGACTTTCCCCACCCATCGCTGTGCCTTTTCACCCCCTCCTCAGAGGCACCCCACCCACCTCTTGTGCCTCTCCTCCCACGTGTGCTGCTCCCTTTTCCTTCTGCCTCAAGGGCCTCCCCTACATGCGCTTCCTCCCTTGAAAGTCCCCCCATGCCCACACCTCTCCCTGCCTCCTCCCTTGAGGGGCCCCTGCCTGCGCCTCTCTGCTTCTCCGGGGGTGAAGAAGCATGAGCGGCAGGCCATGGGGGCTGTGGTGCGTGGGCCGAGGACTGAGAGCAGTGGGGGTTTCAGGGGAAATGGTGGAGAAGTGCAAACTGCAAGTGGAGGGGACCGCAGGGAAGGGGGTAAAGAGGGATGAGGGGGCGGGGAAGTGGTGGAGAAGCGTGAGTGGCAGACGGGAGGCTCTCAGGGGAGAGATGGACTGGGGGCGAGAAGAGGAGCAGCATGAGCACATGAAGGCAAGAGCCAGGAAGGGGGAGTGGGGGGACACACATGGTAGACCTCAGGTAACAGTAAGCAAGGGAATATTTTCTCATCTGACCCTGGCCCATAGGTCTCTCTGCCCCTTTCCCTGAGGGCCACAGGGGAAGAGCAGGAGTCTGGAGCGGGGCCTTGGGACGGATCATGGGGGGTGGGGCATGGCCTTGACACCCTTTCGGAGGCAGCACTCCAAGGGCAGCAGGCTGGCAGGACACCTCCAAAGACAGATGCATTGTCTCCTGCTTGGGGAGGCTCAGCCTATGATACCTGCCGCCCATGCCGTTTAGGCTGAAATATTTCATGCTGGAGATTGGGCGGGGGAGGGGGGTGTCTGCCTCAGGCTAAATTTTGTTGTTGTTGAAAGATTCAGCAACAACATCGCCATTGCAATGAATGAGGTTAGGGAAATATACTCGGATTTGCTCATGTTAAAAAAATCTTATTAGTGCTTCCATGTTTGCGAGCAGGGACTTTTGAAATTTGCCAGGGTTGTCACCCTGCCCTCAGACACGTGCTGTGTGCTATCCTTGTGAACCCTGGGAAATCACCATTTGTTCATGTTCATTAGAGACTATCAGCTAAATTCATCAAACATTCTGTCTGAACTGAACATGCTCTACTCCCCAGAGCTCCCTGGGTACGCTCCAGCATAGGGCTGAGCAATTGTTCTTCTAGATCTCCAGGTGCCCTGCACTACAGGACTTGGCAACAGAACTAAGAACCAGAAAACTGTCTCCTCTGTGCTCTCTATGCTCCCCCTGCTGGTGTCCAAGCAGAAGTGGAGAAAAAGGAAGCTGCCTAACTGGAAAGCAGAGAGGAGCAGGGAAAGATTGGAGTAGGGGAACAGGAGTAAAAGGGAATAGGGCAGGCTGGAAGCAGGTTAGGAACCAAGTGGGATATTAGCAATGGGGCAGAAAGGCCTTGAACCACTACAGTAACTCTCCTCTCCAGAAATAGAATTCAGGATTCCTGAGCTTCAACATTCTTCTGGTGTGAAGAAAACACCTGTTTACCTTATCCCTCATAGTGGCTTGTCCATTATTTCCTTAGCTCAAGTGGTAGAAACCTCAGTGGTAGACCTAAAGTTTCCACCCTGCATGAGAACCATGTGTCAGTATGTTTCCATTTGATGGAATTTGGTTTTTTTCAGTTTTCTCATTTAAAGACTTAAGAAATTACATTTAAAAAACAAATCACCTTAAAAGAATATTCATCTTGCACAGTCAATAGACAGGAAAGGCAGGAAATGACTGTGCAACCTTAATTTCACCCCCTTGTGATCATCCAGTTTTTTATACAGATCATGTATTGTTTTTCCACAATGTTTATGTAAATTATTGTAGATATTTGCCATTTAGTATATAACACTACCCTTCGATAAGAGATTATGTAATACAAGACCATCTTATATGCATATGTGCGAAGGTATAGAGTCAAGGTTGTGGTGATCGCAAAGAGTAGGAGGAATGGGGTGAATAACCTAGGCCTTATCACATTTGTAGCAGTTTACATATAATGTGTGCAAAAATAAAGAGTAAGATAGTAACATAAAGGGGCTTTGAAACTGGACATAGCACAAGATTCATATTTAATAATGAGGCGCTTGTTCTTTTTCCATATCATATATAGCATATGGAAATGAATAAGTAAATAATCAGAAGAGAACTTGTATAGCTCTTTTCACTGAGAGATCTCAAAGCACTATACAAAAGAGATAAATGCCATTCTCATTTTACAGATGGAGAAACTGCTACAAATCTGGACAGCAAAATGACTTGCCCAAGGTCACATACAACAGGCCAGTACTGGAGTTGAGAACTGAACCCATGTCATTCAAGTGCCCTATTCAGTGGGCCACTCTTGTGTCCAACGTCCATTCCAGGAATCCAGATCAACAATATTGACATTGTGTGCCATTATATTGCCTATTAGTAATAAAATAAAATAAAATGTTGCCAACAGCAATTGTCTTTCTGAAGGATGCTAAAGCACTTCACAAAACAAACTGATATGTAAACAATGTGCAGCGTTCACTTAGTCTGCCACTGAAATAGAGTTACCTCTTCAAAGGAACATAGTGTCTGGATAATGTAAAGCTACATTATATAGCTTTTGCAGCAGGAAGTAAAGAATTGTGTATCCAACTGAAACTGCAGGGGGAAATGAAGTAGGCTGAAAGCAATTACCTAGATTGGAATTTGGCCAGGGTGCTGGGATTGATGCTCTTATAAAGACCCTTTTCAGGGAAATTGATTTTGTTGGTTGTGTTTTGCAGAGTATTGAATAAAGGAAAGACAGAGATTGCAATATATTTTTCCTGTCATTGTTGCCTAACACACATTGAAAATCAATGTTCTTGTGGTATACAAAAGACCTCTAGAATTCAGAGAAGTTTAAGCATGTAATTGAAATTATTTCCCCAGTTAAATATTTATCACTGTGATGCCAGTAATAGTGCTGTGAAATAAAAGTGCTGAAAACACTGGGCACATACAAATGATATAAAATTTCAACTCAATAGAAGCTTCATATTTCATAAAATAAAACATATCAAGACAATTCATAGAAAGTTTGCATGTTAAAATGTTAGGGTCTAATTGTGACATCATTGAAGGCAATGCAAAACTTCCAGAGTTCAATGAAGGCAAGATTGGGCCCTAAATTATGACAGCATTAAAAAAAAACAAGTTGTGTTCTGTAATCTTAGGCAAGTTTTTTGTACTTTTCCCTTCTACTGTGCTCTTTTTGACATTGAAAATCTATAGCAGTTTTGGTGGTTGCTAAGGTTAGGGTGACCAGATGTCCCGATTTTATAGGAACAATCCTGATTTTGGGGTCTTTTTCTTATATAGCTTCTATTACACTCCACTCCCGTCCCGATTTTTCACACTTGCTGTCTGGTCACCCTAGCTAAGGTACAGGAGTCTCATATAGAACATAAGACATCTAATTTGTGTTTTGCCCTCTGTGGTGTAGTTTTAAAGGAAGTAAGTCTCATCAGGACTAACCTATGAACAGGATGATTTTCAACCACATTACAACAGGTAGCAAGTCTGAGAAAGTCCCATGAGGTAACTAAAGAAATAGCCAAGACAGAATTCCCAGCACCACAGAGAAAATACTTCAAACCTCCACCATACAGGCAACAACCTGCTCCTACATGACAGAGTTCATATAGTGTAGAATGTCTGTGCACTTTTTATCACCAAATGGGACTATAAGCTTCCTAGGAAGTGCTAGAATCAAGCAGCAGAGCAGACAGAATGTCCCTTAATCCTCTTCCCACTTCCCCACACCAAGAAATCCTGATGGGAGTGTCAAGACTCACAGTTCAGTCCTCCTACCACCCAGCATGCACACCCCCTTTCAGTGGCCCCTAGCCAATTCTTCCCTGGGTTGGCACCATAGAATATTGGACAGAAGGGTCCTGGAGATCCGTACTACTGGTTACACAATAGGATTCCTACCCATTCCTCCATCAAAGCCCTTCTCTCCATTCCCCTTCAGGGACCTCATTAACAAGGGGTGGCTCAGACTGTAGGTAGACTTAATGCTCCATCTGGGAGCCTCAAAGCCAGCCCCTACTCAGCACAGGAGAAAGGGATTTGATTCCGGATATTTCTTTATTCCCAAAAAGAAGAGAGATTGGAGACCCATTTTGGATCTCAGACAAAAGAATATCTTCATCTTCAGATTCAGGATGATCACAGTGGCCTCAATAATCCCCTCACTAAATAAAGGCAACTGGTTTGGAGCTCTCAATTTAAGAGATGCCTATTTCCACGTAGACCTCTACCCAGCATGCAGGAGGTTTCTTCACTTTACTGTGGGCCTAGACAATTACCAATACGGAGTGCTCTCCTTTGGTCTCTCATCAGCCTTGAGTGTTTCCATGAAGGTACTATCGGTTGTAGCTATATACCTGTCCCACCAGGAACACCAGTGTTTTTCTACCTTGGTGACGGCAGCTCATGGGACAATTGTACAGGAAGATACAGATGGTAATTCTGACCCTGCTCAGACTCCTGCAGGCTTCAGAGCTCCACAAACACAGAAAATCTCCCACACAAACTGTAGATTTTATTGGAGCAGCTTTGGATTCGATTACATTCCAAGCATACTTATCCCAGAACAGATTCTGTACTATGAAAGTCCTCATTTTCCAGCTTCAGATGAGCACTCACATAATGGTGCAATTTCTGCCTGGTCCTCCATGGCCTCCAAACCTATGTGAAATCCTTTGCAAGACTCCGTCTTTGGTATCTTCAGTCATGGTTGTGGACAGTTTACGTTCCAAGCAGAGAAAGGCTGGACCAGTAAATTTTACTCATCCAGAGAGTTCTGACATCACTCATCTAGTGGAAAACATACAGACTGTATGTGGGGGGTCTCCTCTATTCTCTATTCACCCCCAAAGAAGTTAATGATAGATGACCCCCTCCTGGGTTGGAGAGCTCACCTCGATGAACTTGGGCTCAAAGGCCTTGGATCCAGTAAGAATCCACACTACACATCACTCCTAGAACTGTGGCAGAACACACAGCCTGCAAAAGGTTCCTGCTATTCATTTGTACCCTATGTGTTCAGATTATGTCGGACAATATGGCCATATTATACTGTATTAACAAACAGGGAGGAGTGAGGTCCACCTTCTTTGCCCAGAAGCAATCAATTTCTGGAACTGGTGTACGTGACACCAGGTCACCCTCTCAGCAGTGCACCTACCAGGAGTGCTGAACACCTTGAGAGACAGTATCAGCAGCATTTCTACAGAGATGACAAGTGGGAACTTCATGACTCGATGGTACAGAATACTTTTTGACAATGGGGAATCCTATTCTGTATTAATATGCCTAGAAAGTTCTGTTTTGTCCTTAGCTCTCTGATTCAGAGCTAAAGACAAAACATTTTTTTGTTTGAAGAATCTGAATGGTCAGTTTGTAAAATAGTCTGGGTCACTCAGAACGAACCAGACACCTCAAAGCACAGATAAGCAACCAGCAACATTTAAGATGATAGCTGACATCTATTGAGGGACCATTTTTAAAGCTTGTTTCATTGACAGTAATCTACATGTATGAAGGAGAGCTGCGTACTCTGTCAGTGCGTAAGGAAAAGGATTAAATACTCTATACAGTCCATTATAAATTCATAGATTTTTAAGGCCCGAAGGAACCACTATAATAGACTAGTGTGACCTCCAGTTTAACCCAGGCCATTGGATTTCCCTGCATTACTTCTTGCTTCAAGTTCAATAGCTGTGCTTGAACTAGAGCTAGTCTTTTAGGAAAGCATCCAATTTTGATTTAAAAGTTTTTAGCGATGGAATATTCCCCATGGCTATTGGTCAGCTGTTCCAATTATTAATTACCTTCTCTGTGGTATTGGTATTGATATGACTATGGCGGTTTCCTTTAGCTTGGTTTTTCAGCCAGGCAGGGAAATAGTGCTTAATAGTATTCAACAAATAGGAAAGGAAAAGAAAATCTTAAGCCAATAGAAACAGTTAAATGTAGCATTCAGAAAAGTAGCACAAGAAGAAATCCAGGCCATTCCTCCAAGTTTTATTTCTTTTGAAGCACCTTCCCATTCTTTATCCTACTCCTGACCCCAGAAAAGTCGTTTATCAGGAGCTCATATCTGAGTTTTGACTGTACTGAATGCCTGATGGACCAATTGACGTCAATGGGATTTGTGGGAACTCAGAACTTTTGAAAATGTGGCCATTACTTCATAATTGACAAACAACCTTTGGAGACTGGAATGTTGAGGGAACATTTACAATAAGGTGTCAGATATCACTAGCACAATAACCTTATTAGACATAGCGTGAGCGCTTGGCAACGTCACCTATCATTTTAATGGAATTTGTTTCTGTACAACAGGGAGAAGTTGCTATATTTTCAGCTGTCTTCAGGTTCCTACTGAAAAATATTTCATGACTCGGCATGAAGTAAAATATGTTGCCTTCTTCAGGTATTGGAAACTGAGAATAGCTGGGAACGAATCTGTGTCTTTTATTCTTCTGTCTTACATTTGTTCTTTCTGTCTTAGAAGAGACATGTAAAGGTGAAGGCTGTGAACAGTTTAATCAATATACAGAGTCAATGGATGTTATATTAAAATTTGTCCCTCTTTTATGTTAAACATATTTGTCTCCTTACCCCCAGGCTTATGTTCTCCTGACCCATTTTATCCTATTAATGAGCAAGAGAGATTGATAAAGTTAGTGACTCCAAGAACCAAGCTTTAGGGATGAGGGAATAGCTTAATCTCCATGAACATTCAATCCTTGACCTATCTGCTGGGACCAAAGAAAAGGAGGTTAGGTAGTATCATTTGTGATGTGGACACCTGTCCTTCAAAAACTTGATGGAGATCAACAAATGACCACTGAAAGCAGTAAAATGGCAGGAATTTGGGTTTAATTTTAGGTGTGTCATGCCATTCTGAGATCTCAGTATTTACTCTTGAAAATGAGTTTGTAACAACATTCCCAGATTCAACAAATCAATTTCTGAATATATTCTGGAATTAAGAGAGCAGAAATAATTGACAATAATATAAACAAGATTAATTATATGTCTGCCTTCAGAAAGTGAGGATGGTCTTCCACATACAACCACAGTGGTAATAATGATAATCATAATATATAGGAATTAGGATTCTGTCTGTCATAGAATTCTTGGCTCCTTACATAAACGCAGCAATAAAATCAATTAATCTCACAAAAAATAAAAATACTAGTAGTGCCTGCAGTTTTTTTCTGAGATTGTGGATCATTTGTGCACAAACATATAGTCCCTGCTCCACATAATTTGCAGTTTAAAGAGACACGACAGGCAAAAAAGGAAACAGAGGAACAAAAAGGAACAAAACAGAGGAACTAATATGGAACGTTAGTAGTAGAGTTGAGAATAGAACCTATATCTCCTGACTCCCAGTGCAATGCCTATACTCTCAACCACACTACCTCTAAACGGAGTCTTGGTCCAGAACTGTGTTGTGCTCAAAAAGAAGGAGCATGAGAGACTAAAGAATTTAGTTCATAGAATCATAAAAGATTAGGGTTGGAAGACACTTCAGGAGGTCATCTAGTCCAACACCCTGCTCAAAGCAGAACCAATCCCAACTAAATTATCCCAGCCAGGGCTTTGTCAAGCCGGGCTTTAAACACCTCTAAGGATGGAGATTCCACCATGTCCCTAGGTAAACCATTCCAGTGCTTATGAAACACTTTCAGAACCTTAATTTAGGGAGGCAACATCATTTGGCAAACAGACTGGTATTAGGTGCACCTTTCAGATAGTAATTATATTTTGTTATTTAAAAAATATACATATAATATTATGGGTTATATCCTTTGTCTTTGACTTGTGTACTTCGAAGGAGGTTGGGTGAAGACATAGTAGGAGAGCCCAGGACTGTTCTACCATGGGAAAATGCATTAAAACACAAAACAAAACAGCCATTTGGTCTAATATGGTCATTTCCACTGACAAAAAAATTGTTCTTCAGAAGTATTACTGTGAGCCACAGAGATAAGCCATCTTGGGGCGAGATGATTTACAGTACCCAGGTTACCCTAATCTTGCCTTCCACTTGGTGGCTGCATCCTAATGAATAGCTCTTAGGAGCCCTTGTGAGTACATCACTGAATAACACCCAATCACTGGATCTTCCACATTCAAAAGGGAACACATTTGTCAAAACTAGGGCACTAGTAAGAAAGCATCAGCAGTACCTCTTCTACCTCAAGAGAGCTCTGACCCCAATAACCTCATCATAACCTCTGATTTTAAGCAGTCAAGACTCTACATAGGGCAATACAAACTCAAAATATATTTAAGAACTAGTCAATTTTGACTTGAAATAGCAACATCAGGCTTTGTATTGGCCATCTGCAGCAGTGGTGAATTTCACACAGCGTGAAGCAACAGCTAAATGGAAGTTCTTCTACGCAACCTCAGCCATTTAGTGCTGGATCCTATAGCTACAGGAAGCAGATTAACCTGTTCAGTATACCACAGTAATGTAATCTTAAAGTCAAAAAAGTGTGCATTATGGTTACTTGATAAATATAGTTACAGTAGAACACCAGGGTTAAGAACTGATCGGTCAACCACACACCTCATTTGGAACTGTCAGTACGCAGCAGGCAGCAAAGGAACCCCCACTCCCCAAAACAATACTTAACACAGTATTGTACTGTACAATGTTAACTATTAAAAATAAAGGGAAAGATTTAAAAAATGTACAAAATAAGGAAACTGTTTCTGTGCTTTTTTTCATTTAAATTAAGACAGTTAAAAGCAGCATTTTTTTCTGCATAGTAAAGTTTCAAAGCTGTATTATGTTAATATTCAGTTGTAAACTTTTGAAAGAAACACCATAACGGTATGTTCAGAGTTACAGACATTTCAGAGTTATGAACAGCCTCCCTTCCCAAAGTGTTTGTAACTCTGAGGTTCTACTGTATTTGATCACTTTGTTAATCAGGTTGCCCCACCCATTCTGCTCCACCAATAATGCCAGAATCAAGGCCTTACTCAACTTCTCCTTCCAGTCTATGTGCTATTTTCAATAGTGGCTCCTTTGCTTGGGAATGCCCTTTTCATCTTGATTCATCAAGCCACCACTCTCCCCACATTCAAAGGATTTGATGGATATTGACCCTTAACGTGGTTTTTTTTTGTAATTCTGACCCATGTCATGTGATTGGGGAAAGGAAACAAAGCTCAGTTGCTTGCCAGCACTCCGGTGAAGTAAACTACTTTTTGACAAAAATGAAGAAATAAACCCACCTAAATTTGTCAGTCTGGAAGGGAAGGTTGAAGAGGTCTGGAGAAGGTGACTGCAGTACTTGTTAATTTCCCTGGAAGAAAGTTGTCTTTAAAAGAAATCAGAAAGTATGTGAGTCTCCATATTGCTTTGTGTGGCAGATCCAGAGGCATTGGGACAAAATCAGTCCAAAATTCCAAGAATGCTTTGATCCATGTACTTGGGAAAGCAGATTTTTATTTTAACTTTCTTTTTAAAAATGAGACCAGCTGCTAAATGAAACCGTTGACTATTGTGTTACAATCTATATAATAAATTGAATGGATCTGAAGAGTTAACAGATTGGCTAATTAGAGACAAAATTATTTGTGTTATATCTGGTAACAAGGTCTCAGCAAGGCCATTGCAAAATACTGACATTAATTGTAAATTATATCTAATTAATATTAGTCAACATGGTTTCATGGAAATTCGGTTTTGTCAAACAAATCTGTTATTTTTTGACAAGGTTACAGGGCTGGTGGATAAAGGCAATAGTGTGGATATAAACTACTTGTATTTCTCCAAGGCATTTGACATTGAACGTATTAGACAGATTAAATATTGGCTCACTGACAGATCTCTACATGTAATTATTAACGAGGAGACATCAACAAGTGGGGCCATTTCTAGCAGGGTTCCTAGGAATCAATTCTTGGTCCAATGCCATTTAATATTTCTATCAACAATCTAGACAATTTATAAAATCTTTGCTGGTAAACTTTGCAGATGACACAAAGACTGGTGAGGTAGTAAATCAGGATAACAGGAAAGCATTATAGAAAGATCTGAATCACCTGGTTAAACACCACAATTGCATTTAAATACAGCCAAATAGAAGGTAATATATATGGGAACACAAAATACCTATATGTTGGGAGACTGTATTGGAGAGTAGCAACTATGAGAAGGACTTAATGTTCATCATAGATGGACAGTACTCCATGAGCTCTTGGTGTGGTAAGATGGACTAATGAGACCCTTGGATATATAAAAATGGGAAGTGATCTTGTCCCTGTACACAGCTATGGTAAAACAGCTACCTGAACAGCATGTCCAATTCTGGTGTCTACTCTTCAAGAAGCATGTGGAAATATTGGAGAGAGTTCAAAGGTAGACCACATAATGGATCCAGGAACTGGAAAACAAATCTTATGATGTGAGGCTTAAGGAGCGCAACCTATTCAGCTTATTGAAGAGAGGACTGAAAGGTGACTCAATCACATTGTACAGGAACTTAGCACATAGGAAAGATCTGATAGTCAGCCCGGGGAAGGCTTTTCAATCTTTCTGATGAAGGCATAACAAGATCCAGTGCTGGAAGTTAAAGTTGGACAAATTTACCTCGGCATAAGACACAATTTTCTAGCAATGAGGGTAATTAAACATTTGAACAGCTCACCGGGGGAGGTGGTGGACTCACCATTACTTGGTGTCTTTAAAGTGAGACTAGATGTCTTTTAAAAAGATACGCTTTGATCCAGATTTTTGGAGAACTTCGATTGCCTCTGTGCGCTCGGAGTCAAGCTGGATGATCATAGTGGTCTCTTCTGGCCTTGCAGTCTATGACTCCCCCTGTTCATTCCCCTCTGTAGTGTGGTGATCACCCCGCTCTGTCCCTGAAGAGATCAATGGCAACCCTGGAGAGTAGCTGGGAAAGGCTGACTGGGAAAGCAGCCACAGCTGGGGCCACGCCCCAATCAGGCCACAGCTGTCCCTATATAAGGAGCTGGAGGAGTATCTCTCCAGCTGTAGAGAGAGAGGACCTAGCTGCCTGAGAGCAAAGTATCTAAAGTAGAGCAGGGCTGGGGAATAGGGCAAGAAGAGCTGGGGAGCTCCATCCTGGCCATGCCCCAGGCTGCAGGCCTTGTGCAGGGCCTAAACAAGTACTGGGGTTGCAAAGGTGCCGCCCGGGTTAGGCAGAGGCAGCTGGTCCAAACCCCGCTTCCAGTGATGAGTGGTTTACAGACTGCAGTCGGGCCCCAGTGAGCAGGGACAGGATGGTGACTGGCAGTAGACACTTAGGCAAGGTGGGGATAGAGGGTTGGGGGTTCCCCTAGGATGGGAGACCCAGATCTGTGGGTTATTGCAGGGGGCAGAACCCAGAGATAAAGGGCACTGCCAGGGGGCAGCACCCCAAAGGAAAGGGGCACTGGGATCTGGGAGGAATACCCAGCCAGCAGCAGGCAAGACACCGGCTTGCAGAGAGCGTGTTCCAGCTTTGGAGCACCACTTTCTGAGATGATTAGTAGGAGGCGCAGTGCCAGTGAGCCATCGCACTGTTACACCTTCCTCATTAGCCTCAACATGCTCATACTGGCAGCTCTGTATTAAGGTGACTATAATAAACCTCAAACTTCAGGGCTTCAGCTAGTTGCCGGCAGGGGACAGGGTGGAATTCCCCCTCTTCTCCCAAATGCACAACTGACCAGATGTATGCTGGGCATTTTCCCCCCTTCATTTGAAATATCAGAAATTGGCCATAACTGTAGACACTACACTGGATTTGGTGGCTCAGTGCTCTGTGGCAGTACAGAGGATTCATTCTTGCACATGTTTTTCCAGAGTTTCTTGCTCTCATGCTCAGAATCATACTGATTGCCAGATCTGGGGGCTGGGAAGGAATTTTCCAGAAGGTCAGATTGGCAGGATCTTGGATTTTTTTTTTTGCCTTCCTCTGAACCATGGAATGTGCATCACCTGCTAGGATCATCTGGGAATGTCTCACCCAATGAATTCCCTGCCATTGCAGGGACCACAAGGCACAGTGGCATCCCAGCGTCTCTCCGGTTCTCTGCTTGTGGCAGTTTAGTCTCCTGAAGACTTAAGACAACAATTTAGTCTCATGTTATTGGGCTCAACATAGGGGTAACTGGGCAACATTTATTGGCCTGTGATATTCAGAAAGTCACGCAAGAGGATCTGACAAACTTTGTAAAGCTATGTAAAAGAATAGTGGATATTTCCAATGCACAAACTATGCTTCCCAAATGGGTCTGCAGATGCCTACCCTTGTCATGTGACTGGCTATTAATCTTTTGTAACCCTGACCCTTTGTCAGGTAGCTAATGCCAGAAAATAGCTGTCTGTCACACCATTATTATTTCATCTCTTCAGTCCTTCCAGATTAACATATTTAGAAAATGGAATTTAAATGTTAGGCTATATTTAAACCTTGGTGAGGTAAGGTAACAAAGATGTAATGTTCCTCGAAGACAATCTAATAATTCTAAAATGTCATTGCTTTTCATGCCTTTTCTAATTTAAATCTTTTGCTAGATTCTAGAAGACAGATTAATATTTTAATGTTTTCAGTCAAGTAGACGGACTTGAGAACAATACGATTACTGAATATTTGCAATTGTATACTATGATCTTTTATTCATGAATAAATTATGGCAACATGCATTTGTTCCCCTGTGATCTTCAAAGACTACTCATATAGATTACAGCTTTCATCTCAGTAGAATTTCTGAACAGAAAAGACTGATGCATAGAGGATTCAATCACATTCCATCTGTTCCAGTACAGCTTCTACTTTTTAGATCTTCTACTTTCTCAGTATTGATTACTTAGATTCAGAACGACTGCTATTCCATCAAACAGAGCGATATTTATAACCAGTGTAAAATCATGCTACTTTTGATGTAGAGTGCATGACACTGCCATGTTCAGTGAATTGTCCTCCCATTTGTAATTATTTGGTGAAGGGAAACTTAAATGTTAAACCAGGTAATACTCAGAGTGAGAGCATGGTGTATGATCTCACTATAAATATGACCCTTTCTTGGGTGCCATGCTTTAATCAATTTAAATTTCTTGCTGGTTTGGTGGTTGGTCTGAGTTGGTCTTGTCCACGAAACTGACAGAGCTTTCTTGAGGGACAGTCCAAGACTATGGCAAAAAGTCCTACAGGAGCTAATGATAATCACAATCCTCACCACTTTCTGCTCAAATTGCAAGATACACTTCCTTCACCTTGTCTTCCCTGACAAACTGTGTATCTACATACAAACTCTCCACCCTCCTAACACCATACACTCCTCTTCACACATACATTTCCCAGGGGAGAGAATGAAAGAGTTAAGTCAGATCCCTTAATTCACTTCTGGAAGGGGCTAGCGGGATAGTGTGAAATCTATATAGAATAGTTTGGAACACATTGATTCTAGGCTCTGGCTGTACCAATGGGGCAACCAGCAGTGAATTTGACACTGGAGGGCTTGATTTGCTTAAGTTTATTTGCAGGCTTTTAGGCCCTGATTCAGCAAAGCATAAGCACGTGCTTAACTTTAAGCATGTGCTAAAGCCCCCTTGAAGTCAATAAGCAAAGGGCTGTTCTGAACAGCAAACATATGTTCCTGTTCTCTGCTGAATAAGGGTTTTACACTGTATGCATACCCATCTTGGTCATTTCTGTACACCTCACAACGTTCAATTAATTTAATCTCATGACAGCCCTTTGAAACAGGAAAATATCTCCATGTCACAGCTGAGGAGCCACTTGTCCATTATCATACTCCAGTTGTGAGAAAGAAGTGATAAGTGGTCACCAGACTAACCTATGGAACTCCTTGCCTAAGGAGGTTGTGAAAGCTAGGAATATAACAAGTTTTAAAAGAGAACTGGATAAATTCATGGAGGTTAAGTCTATTAATGGCTATCAGCCAGGATGGGTAAGGAATGGTGTCCCTAGCCTCTATTTGTCAGAGGGGGGTGTTGGATGGCAGGAGAGAGATCACTTGATCACTACCTGTTAGGTTCACTCATTCCAGGGTACCTGGCATTGGCCACTATCAGTAGACAGGATACTGGGCTGGATGGACCTTTGGTCTAACCCAGAATGGTTATGTTCTTAACTAGATACTGAAAGGTGATGGCATGTGAGTAGGTTCACAGCTCTGAAAAGTTCCACCAAAGTATCTTTGCCAGGGCACTGAGGTTGGAAGGAGGCGGATGTGGAAGGAGGAGCATTGTGTTTAGTTTTTTGCACCTTCTGCCGCTTTCTTGATGTCTTTTGACAGTAAAAGGATTGTGGTGGTAGAAGCCTTGGTTTGTCGGGCTGCTTGTTATATTTTTTCCTTAGGGATGGCATATATATACACCCAAAGAACAGAGGGTTGCTCAAGTCCTTTAGAGAATGCTAGGCCTCATCCAGGTGTCCTTTTTTCTTATCGCTCTCTTTTCTCCTTCTACCTAATAAGAGTCTGGTTTAACTAGCCGAGACGGAATATTTTGCAATACTGCTGTAAGCTTACAGAAAGAGGCATCTTAAAGCAATGCCTTAAACTGTTCAATGCTAGTACCAGTTTGCCACGTTTCGGAGGGGCTGATAAGATTCTGTGCCATGCCTGTGTTTTTCCCATCAGTAGGTTAAAACTGAGAGTCAATACTAGGGACATAAGCTGCATTTTCTGTCTGCGGTCCTTTTTTCTTCCCATTTATATTTGTTTTGTCTTCTAGAGGAAATGAGATCAGACTTTAACACAAGCAATAACAGCTCCACTCCATCTCATCTATTTTCTTCTCTTTCCCCCAAAAAGGACAGTTATAACTATCTAACACTGTCAGACCCTTTTTTTTTTTTGCTGCTAAAGACTCTCTCCAGCTAAAGCAAAAGGGAAAAGGGGATGTTATTAAAATAAAAGTCTTCTATTTGAAATGTTTTAACTGTTTTTACTTCTCTTCCAGTAGCTTTAATAAAAGGTTAAAAGGATTTTTAATGTTGTTTTTGCCATTGTACTAAGCAGGCTGAGGTCTCTGTGTACTAAACCTCAAACCTTGATAAAAGCTCTTGAATGTTGTACAGTGACAGAGTTATGTGGGTTAACATCTTTGACCTCTCCTTTCATAGTCCTTCTGGACCACCGGTGTGGAAATCTCATTCATGACTATCAATTCTGCTAGGATTGGAGATTGCAGAGCCATAGGATAAAAATACCGCCCAGAGGACACATTTGGGGGAAGCAAAGTCTTCTCCCTGTGCACCCTCAGAGCTGTTGTAGGGAAGTTTTTAGAGAGTGGAGTGCAGTGATAACATTGTGTCCGAGGCTCTGTTCATATAGCCTTGGTCAGTACCAAACGTTCTATTCTTGGTTCCAGGTGTTAAGCTTTGGCAGGTATCATGATCCATCCTGATCCAGAAGTCACTGCCAGAGCTGGGGCTTGGTTTCCAGATTTTTCCCTCTGCCAGGATAACAGTCCCTCTTGGATACCCTTGGTGTTGGTAGCAAGCAATGGATTGCTATGATGGCTTTGACAGTGCAAACTCACCTATTAATTTTTCTTATATTCTCTACCTGCCCAATAGTATCTCATCTGTACATTTGTATGCACAAGGTATCTGTTTAGGATGAATGATGACTATTTAGGGATATAACATAGCTTCCCCATAGCCACTACGTTAGAATCCACTGCCCATCACAAATCTTATCAAGGGTTTGCTGAAGACAGAACCTGAGACATCCCACTCCCAGCAGTGACCATGACTCGTTGCTGGGAGCGGGTATTAGTTCATGAATAATGAATGAGGAATGTATCTGTGCAATAGAAAGGAGAGGGGGCAAGAGATACAATTCTTAAATCCTGGAATCCCTGAACGTGAGTTCCTTACTAGGAAGGAGGGGTTCCCCAAGAGGAAAGGGGATCCTCAAATCCTAACTAGAACTAGATCTAGGCAAACAGACTAAAAAACTAACTATAACTCTATTTACAATATTTACAAGTTTGAAGACAGAGGATCAGCTGGACATTGGAGGGTTCCATCTCAGACCATACGGGTGGAAGAAAGCAATGGGGGAGGTGATTGGGCCGCACTGCCCCTTATGCTCTCAGTTTAGAGCATAAGGAGGAGGACGGCACAAGTGCAGTCCAACAAACACTGCCAGCAAGAGTGTGAGGCAACAGATTCCATGCGTACCCACAGTGGAATAAAGATAGTGACCATGACTTGAAGAAATACAGACATAGGCCCTGCCCTAGAAAACTTGCAATTGTATTCTATTGTTGTGCACTAATAAAGGATGCAACCTTGTAGTACCATAAATTATTCAATTTAAATGGTTATTTGCCTGTAAGCAGGGTTCTTTGAGATGGTCTCTGCATATTCAGACTCATGGGATGCTCCACTCAGAGTCTGAACAGTAAAATTTTACCAGCAACAGACCTTAGAGTGTCCATACGACTCCCTTGCCTCCCTCTCCTCCTTCAGTGAACTCTGTTCTAGGGCAAGGGTTTAAAAGGGCGTGGTGCTCCCGTCTCAGTTCCTTCACCCATCATACCAAGCCCTTTGGTAAATAGGACTTGGAGGTAGTGGGGAGAGGTGGGTGCAGAGTGTGCCTAGCAGAGTCCATCTTGAAAAACCTTGGTTACACGTAAGTAACCTTCCCTTCTTCCACTGAAAGTCCTCTGCATAGCCCTATTCATGCGAGAGATTAATAAGCAGTACTCTAAACTAGGACGGTGGGACCTGGAATTCTAGTTAAACAAGGAGAGCAGGTCAGCCCTTCCACACTTTGCATCTGATCTAGATTCCAAGTCTAAAGAATAATGCTTAATAAAAGTCTGAATGGAACTCCAGGTTGCTGCTTTATGTATTTCTATCTGAAGAATGCCATGTGAACTACCTTTAATCTAGTTGAATGAGTTCAGATGCCTTGAGAAATGGATAATCCCTTCAATTTATAAACTTCAAAAAATCTAACCTAACCCATCTAGAGAGATACTGTACAGAAATAGCTTTCCCCTTGTTTTTAATCCATAAACTATAAACACTTTGAGGATTACCTAAGCTGCCTTTTCCTGTCTAAATAAAAAGATAATGCTCTCCTCACATCTAACTTGTAATTTAGCTTCCCCATCATGAGTGGAGGGAAAAAAACTGATAAAGTTATAGACTGATGTGAAAATTGGATATTATTTTTGGTAAAAGCTTAGGATGAATGAGTGAATGGTGGATCAACCATTACTGCATGCAATTCACTTATGCATCTCTCAGAAGTGGTTGTTCTCAAAAACAGTGTTGTTAGAGGTAAATGAAATAAAGAACAGCTCCCCACACGTTCAAAGGGAAGTCTCATTAATTGTGCTAGTGCCACACTCAGATCCAGGAGGGCCAAAGAAGTTCTTACGGGAGGACACAAATTATTAAGGCCTTTTAAAAGCTTAACTTTATAATTAATAAAAACAGACTTTCCCTCTATAAGTACCTGATATGCTGATACGGCTGTGAGATGGACCTTAAGTGAAGATAATGAAAGAGATGTCTTCTTAGGATAAAATAAATACTCTAATATATAATTGGTGCTGTACAAGGATCCACATTATACCTGGAAATCCATAATAAATATTGTTTCCATTAAAGACTGTAGCAGTTTCATGTGGATTCTTTTCTATAACAGTACATTCTGTACTTCTAATGGAAAGCTTTCTTCTAGCCCACCTAAAGGTCTATTCCCTATGCAATCACGTGAAGGGTCTGAAGGTCCCCATGACAGACCTTTCCTGTTTGTTGTAACAACACATCCAGTGTCAATTTTGGGGGTTCCACTAATTCTTATGACAGACGTAACAACTCTGGATATCGTCTGGTGCCATTAAATTCACCTTACCATATCACTCTCTGAAAAACAGGAAACGGGGGAAAAACATATTAGACTCTGCCCCTAGAGTATTTTAGAAAAGCATCCAATATTGATTTCTTGTCTCTGCCCTCCCTGGAACATTATCTCTGGAATTTGTGTTGTTGCTGGATGTTATAGTTCCGCAATAAACTGAAGAGGTGATTTACTAATTCATCCTTCAGAGACAAATTTTTGCATTTGACCTGATGACCTGTTCAGGTGATCTCCAAAGGGGTTCTGTTCCTCTGTGAATTGCTATTGGATAAATATTGCATTCTACACACTAGGTCCAAAGACTCTTGATCTCCCTGAATAATTTCACATAGTGAGTTCTCACTTGTTTGTTTAGATAACAGAAACCTGTCAAATTGTTTGTAATGAACTGAACTGCTTTGTTTTTGAGGTGAGGTAGAAGAGGCCTTAAAATTAGTCGGATAGCTCTCAGTTCTAAAATACTGATGTGTAATTTCTTTTCCTTTGGTAACCAATGATCTCCGACCTACAATTTGTTGTTCAGATGCAACAGTAGATGCCTCTGTGGTCAGTATTACTGACTGTGGAGGAGGCTTGTACCTTTCACTGCATTTTGATTTTCTGCCTTCCCCATTAATGATGTTAACACCTGTTCTGAAATTGATATTTTTCAACGCATACAGTCTAAAACTGGTTTGTAATTCTTTGCTAACCAGTAATGAAAGTTTCTCATCTGAAGATGAGCATAAGGAGTCACTGCTGTGGTTGATACCACCAGACCCAGCAACTAAAGGAAGAAAAGAATAAATTTCTGGGTAACTGGAAAAGGAGAAATATACATTTTTATTTTCATCTCTCCTCTCTGGCAGAAAAGCTTTCCCCATGGTTGAAGGAAATAGGGCTCCTCTTAAAATAATAATTTGAGTAGGGGTTGGTCATGATCTTCCCCAAATGATTTGTAATCGCAGACTAATAGTGAATGTATATGCAGTAAGATCCTTTTCTTGGATGACTCATTACTCAGTCAGCTAAGCATGGGTATACATATATCCCCTGCCTTTTTGGGCATGCTACCACTGCAGAAAGGCATTTTGTGAACACACTGGGTGCTTTGGACAACCTGAAAGGCAAGATCTTGAATAGAAAAGGGTCCTCTCCAACAACAAACATAAGTAGTTCCATAACATGGTCTTACAGGCCTTGTCTTCACTACAGCGGGGAAAGATTGATCTTATGGCGATCAATTTATCGCGTCTCGTCAAGACGCGATAAATCGATCGCCAGCGCTGCCCCCGTCGACTCCGTAACTCCATCTTGACCAGAGGTGTAAGCTGGAGTCGACAGGGGAGTGCGCCGCTGCCTGCCGCCGCCGTGAGGACGGCAGGTAAGTTGGCTGCAGATACGCAGACTTCAGCTACGTGATTCACATAGCTGAAGTTGTGTATCTGCAGTCGATCCAAACCCCTAGTGAAGACAAGGCCATAGAAAAGTGGAAGTATGTGCCTTTTATGCCCAGAACTGCAAACTGATCCTGAAGAGAAAGAGAAGGTATTATAGAAGTTGAAGACAACGTGCAGAAACAATATTTATAAAAGTGTTTAATCCGAAATCCAAAAGAGGGCAGAAGCCCCTTATCTTTCTTGGGGATTAGAAAATAATGCAAATAAAACATTTTCCCTCTGTGATCTATGGAACTACGGTAGAGACAATCTCCCTTTACAACAAATCAAAATGACTTTGATCTCTGCCCAGTTATTAAACAGGTGAGTTGTTGGGGGATGGTAGGGGAAGGAGGGAAGCTTTTGAATTGTGTAACTTGCAGGAAATGCCTTCTAAAATCCATCTGTCCAATATTAACTACCATTGGTAATAAAAATGGGACAACTGGTCCCCAAACTGTGATACATAATGTGCAAGTGGACTGACTTGAAGCTCCATGTTCTTATGTCAAACCTGATGTCTCTTTGGAACCACAGATGAAGACAACAGAATATTTAGTTTATTATTGCAAGGTTTAAGTTTAACTCTGTTGTAGTTGGTGTTGTGGAGTGTAATGTTAATGGAAATGATATGCCCTTCTCTGATAACTGTGATGAAGTGAAGGAGATGAAGGAGGGTATTGCTTTTGATACTTATGTAACAGAGTCGAATATGACTCCTCCACTGTATTAAAGAAGTGTAAAGATCTAACTATCAAGGCTGAGTCACGGGCAGCCAGACCTAGCATCCACAGTCAGGAACTGACAATCAGCAGGGCCAGGATAACAGGGTCAGAAGCAGGAGACAAACTGGAGATCAGAATTACAAGTAGGTAACTAGGGTCAGGCTGGGTCTGATACCAGGTGGTCAGAGGTAGGGGACAAATCAGAGATCAGAACCACAAGTCAGAGATCAGGAGCCAAGTTAGATCAGGACGTTGGGAAGGCAAGCCAGGGGAGCAGGAGACAAGAGATACACAGTCCAGAGCATGGTGGATCCCAGGAGTTTGGACAGCTTCCTGTTCCTGTTGAAAGCTTAAGTAGGGCCAGCGGGCCACACTGGCTTCCTTTGGACTCTGCCAATAGAATGTCAGGAGTGGAACTGCAAACTGGGAGTGGGCTTCATGGATCCTGGGTCAGCAGTTGTCAGCCGGCTGCCAAGTGGTGGGTTGAAGTGTGGCTGCTCCTGTGAACTCAGGTTCAAGACGTGTGGGTCATGACACTAGCAGTAGATCTGAGATTTTTCATCTTCTCTAGTATCTCATCAGTCTGAATACAAAACCGACCTCCTCCTTTAAAGGAAGATCCTTGACCCTCATTTTTGTCTGAGGGAGTCCTGCTGATCTTAAACACATGTCTTCTCAGTGAAACAGCCAAAACTACTGATCTTACTGAACTATTTGAGAAGTCAAACCTTCTGTCAACTGTTGCTTAGCAACATTCTGTCAGTCAGTCAAAATAGTATTTGATAACTTTTTTTTTTTTTGGTTCTTGTGGAAGGGCATTAAGAAAATAGGACATTTTGTTCCAGAGATAGCATTCATACCTAGCCATGGCAGCGTCATAGTTGGTTATGTGCATGTTTAAGGTGGCTGATGAAAATATTTTTCTTACTAACACATCCAGCCTCTTCCCTTGCTTATCTGATGGAGTAGAGCAGGGGTCTCCAAACTACGGCCCGTAGCTTCCATTTGTCCGGCCCTCCAACCAACAGGGGAGAAGTGAACAGCTGCAGCTGAGTAGGCACACAAAGCAGACAGGGGGAGGTGCCAACGGCAACAGCTCAAGCTGGGGGAGGAGGCAGTTCAGCTGAGTGGAGGGGTGAGTGCCCCTGGGAGCCAGTGTCCCCCCAAAAGGGGAGCCAACTTAGGGGAGAGTCGTTGCTGCGGTCGAGCAGGCAGGGACCCCTGCCTTAGAGTAAAAATACAAGTCAGATGTGAAATGATTTTTAATGTATTGACAAATATTTGTGTGATTTCACAGTGCCTGCACTGATTAACTTGTATACCTGATTTAGAATTTAATGCAATACTGACACAGTAGAGTAGTGTTTTTTTAAAACGATTTTGTATATATTTAATATTTTTACACAGTTGTTTCGGCTTGCGAAGCCCCTTCAAAAATCTAATATAGCCCTCTTCTCAAAGTCTGGAGACCCCTGGACTAGAGTAATCTTGGCCAGCATTTGATCTGTGAAGTGCTACTTCAACCAACAATGAATTAGGAGGCGGATGAGTACGAAATAGAGCAAATCCTTCTTGGAGGAACAGATATAAATTAGTCTGCTTTCTTACACAGAGGCAGAATGATTGAGGGAGTTTTCTAGGCTGCCCTTGCTCGCTGAAGCAATCCTTCAAACAAGGTAAGTTGTTGACTAGCTGCTGCCCCCCAAATATCAAGGTCAGGATTTGATGATTCCTCCGCACAAAAACAGAAGGAATATCTAATATCCTTGACATGTGAGATACTAACTCATGAAACACAATAGTGTCTTCCAATGGTGATAATACTGAAATGTCCCCCAAATTTTCATCTGGAGAAGGCACGTCCCTTAATTTTGAATCTGACTCTGCCAGCTCAAGTTCCTCATCAGATATTTCACCATTGGTGACTTGTTCTAAGTAATCTTAATTGGCTGATCCTTACCCTTTGGATCTGATAATTGAATGTCCTCCTGATACTATCTTGACGAAAGTCTGTCCCCATACATTGGTCACTCCTGATAGGGTGCCAGCAATGGCCAGTGAGACCACCTTACACAAGCAGCTGCATGCCACTCAGGCCAAAACCCCATGTGGATCTGGCTGGAAATATTTCTGTGCCTGTGTATTCAGCGGGACTGCACTGAACTGATAAGAAATTTTTCTTGCTTCTAATCTCTGATCCACATCTTTCATCTGGACTCACTCCATTTGTGACTCAGTTAGGATCAGAGACAATGATCTCCTTGAAAAGAAGAGCAGAAAATTCTTCTCCAGGGAACCCCAAGAGGTCTCAGCTGAAGACAAACTCATGCTCTCAAGAACACATGAAGAGCCCAACGGGTAAAATAATTACTGTTGGAATTTTCAGGAGCTTGTAAATGGCTGGTTGTGGGCTCTGCGTGGGGCTACTTGTGGTGACTGTGGCACATATCTACTAAGTGTCAAGGTGGGAGCCAGTTAACAGCAGATAATCAAAACAAATTGTATTATGGGAAATCTTTATCACTCACACCCTTACAAACTCATCTTCTAAAGCACCAGATACAATGGTTTTGCCTACATATATTCCTGACACCTGCTATTTCCTGAGCTAACAGGACCTCAATTTTCATATAATTTGCATGATGTAGACAATGACAGAACACTGTTGTACCCCAGTCCTTTCCCCTCTCATAACCCATTGGTTGTATAAGCTTAAGAGGCAGAAAGTAGTGTGTAACAATGTACATCCCATTTACGGTTCTCTAGCACGGACATACACAATTAGTTTAATAAATCAATTTTACTGACTTACAAGATCAGTTGCTTACTCTGTAAACATTAGAATAGGCTTTGCAGTATGCAGCCACATATCTGGAGCACCAGTTTGCTGGCAGCAGCTAGTTATTGTGGTTCTGGCTATGCTTGCCTGGAATGAGAAGAACAGTCAGTATGCAGTTTCACAAAGTTATTTATTGGCTGACTTTTTACCAGTCCAGAGATAGGAACATTTTTGGTATTTCCAGTTGATCAAGAAATCTCTCAGTACATCAGCCCATCTTTCTGAACCTTGACTGAAGTTTCTATTTTATGGTCTGAAACTGGTCTCTAAGTAGAGTGCACATTCATTTCTCAAAATTGTTTACTGAGTCACAATAATTATAATGTCACTATCCTTCAGAGGAACCTGACAGAAAACACACTGATTAGATCATTAGAACACCTTCATTTGGTCTACAGTACAGCTTCCACTGTTAACATCTGCAATTGAACTAGAGTGGACGTGGATTGTGGCTATGCAGTTTGCTACTTTAGATTTAACTTTTGAGTTTAATACATGGGCCAAATTGACACCTTTTCCATCTTTGGTACAAACGCACAAACATATTTTGCTAAACAAACAATTTAAACAAATGACAGAACTTTCGACTGAAAACAGAGCTTTTCTCTATCATGCGCTAAATGTGGTAGTAAAGTTTTTTTCTCAAAACTACTACTGTATGTAACACAATTAATGTTAAGTTTAAATACTCAATGCTTACTTTCTTATCTCAAATGACTATATATTTAATTGCAGTTGTATTTAGTTGTTCTGATTTTAGACATACTGTTATTTTTCCAGTCAAAAAATACATCTTGAGTCACATTTTTATTTTTGCAAAGCAAACAATATCTCAAAAATGAAATCATTCAGAAAGATACAGGTTGATAAATAATTGCAGTTGTTTTACCACCACAAAATAGCTGAACTTGTACTTCTTTCTAAACTGATTTGTACCGTTGCTCCAGCAATGCTAAGCAGTTGAATCCAGCCTGTTTTCACATATATCGGTTTCTAATGTACTCTCTGTACACGAGGATGTCTTCTTTTATCAGTGGCTGCATGATGCCTCTGCCAGCCTGGATGTGAGCATGGAAGATATCAATTGACTTCTTATCTACTTTAGGAGGTTGGACTTCATAAATGTTGTCTTGGGAAAAAGAGGAGATGTGTATTCTGTAAAAGTCAAAACCAAACAATCCTTTAGCATTAGGTCTAAAATCAACAGCTTTACACATCAATCAATTGCAGTGTAGCACCTCAATTAATTTTGTTTACAAAACAGATTAAGTGAACAAACTCTGAAAGAGAATGCACTGTAAATCATTTTCATATTGTATCTAAAGCTCCAGTAGCACTAACAACCACCCTTAGTTACTATGAGAAGAACTATTACTCATAGATAGTATACTGTATGTTCATTTTCAGCAGCAACATTTAAATATTATATACTCTAATATTAAAACAAAATCCCACAGTTGATCAGTAAAGAGACGCAAGTTAAACTGTATGCTGTCAAAAGGTGAGACTTCAGGTTTGGATTTAGTAACAGACTAATCAGGGGTTAACGTGTTGCCATCAAAAAGTACAGTACGACCACAACCTACACAATAACTGTTTTGTGTGACTGCAACTTGATTTATTAGAAGCCACAATTTAAGATCAACTTTTAGGAAAAACTGTTTGATGGAACTATAGGGCATGTCAACACTTTGAGCTCAATTCCTAGCTCAAAGAGACAGAGCCAGGCTAGCTGTAATCAAGCTAGCAGGCATGCTGCAAATAGAATGTAGCCACCATGCGCAAGTGGCAGGACAGGTTAGACATCCAGAGTATGTGCCTGTATTTGGCATCTATTCTGGACAGCTAGCCCCTCCTACAGCTCTCGTTTCCATGGCTACACTCTATTTTTAGCTCACTAGCTCCGATTAGAGCTAGTACAGGTATGTCTCCTCAAGCTAGGAATCACACTCCTGAAGTGTATACATACCTTATGAGTTGTCTAGAACATTTGAAAAAAATCCTCCTGTAGCTGCTAATCAGGAACAAGAAAATATTTCCCAGTGATCAGAAATCCGGCGCACAAATTTCAAGGGGATTGTGCCAATTCTCTAAATCATCAGCTTCATGTGTTCTGGCTCACGTCTTCTGGATGTCTGTTAAAAACCGACTGCTGAAATATCTGCTTTATAAAGAACTTTAAAAATAAACTCAGGGCCATTATTTATTGGAACACTGATTTGAAGTTTGGACAATAACTTTTCCATCTCCACTCATACTAAATAGGCTTCTGTCAGTTTAGCAGCTGCAGATAAGTTTATATTATTATAAATATATTTATTGTTTATATTGTGGTAGTATCGAGAAGCTGAAAAATTGATCTCGGTGTCATTGTGCAAGGTGTTGTATACAACCGACAGATGTAATCCTTACCCCCCCACCCACAGGCTTATAGTATATGAAATCATAGTAACATCTTGCTGCCAAAGCTAATTGTTTAGTATACATTTTCTTTTAGAAGAAAAGCAAATCTGAAACCACCCAGTTTAACATTGCAACTAAATTTCAATTTTATTACTAGGTGAAAGTCTGTGCTGTAATTCATAAAACATGTAAAAAACCAAGAAGTCTGACAACTAAAAAACTGGACAGTAACAGATCACAAGTGCCAGTGATTATTGAACCTAGAGATATTCTAAACAAACAAAGAGCTCTCAACAATGCTAGTACTGTTCTTTCATTGCTTCACACTGACTCAGCAGAAATTCTAGGTTTAAGAGTGACAAACAAAGTGACAATCCAAATCTCCTTATATAGACTACCTGTATTGCAGTAGCACACAGGAGGCCCAGTCATCAACCAGGCTCTACTGTACTGGGTGCTGTACTACTGAGCAAAAAGTAATCAAACATAGGGAATAATCTTCAAAAGGGACATGGAAGAAACTATGGCTTAAATTCTGTTGCATCCAGTTTTCACAGGATGCACTACTGAGGCATGACTTCAAAAGGACCAGGTTGTGGTTACCTGATTCACAGATCAGCTCTATACTTTCTTTATATTATTTAGAGTAGCATATAAAGATGCCAACAGCCATAATTTAAAGCAATAACCCCAAACGGATGGAGCCATTGCTGTGCTCAGCAGTTCACGTTGGTCTCAATCTGTGAGCCAGTATAGGGTCAGACCTTTGGCCTCTCCCTCCTCTGCCGCCTCTGGGGTTGCCTGGGCCTTCATGTGTACAGGGATCCAACCACTGTCGCTAGTTAGTGAATCAATACAATACACATGTCTCAAAAACGTATAATTCCAAATTTGGCTGCTCATGAAAGAACACGTTCCATTAAAAATAATTCTATTTTAGACCACAGTTTTTTGAAGAGGAGATGTTTACCCACCCAGGTTGGACAATGGAGGGATGACAGCAACTGCAGGAGTTTCTGATCCAGTTTCAGCAAGCAGTCAGGCATCAGAAACAGTGGGCAGTGTTGCTAGATCCATGACAGTGACTGACCAGGCCTGAGACACAGCAATGTTACCTAATGGGGATCTTGCAGAGGGAGACGCTGCAGAGATCCCAGATACAATGGAAGACTAAGATTAGAGGTCTCCCAGAAGATATGTTTTTCCTGAGGGCAAGTGAGTCACATGAGGAACTTGCTCCATCTGAACTGTGACTTTAAGATGTGCTGTGCAGTGCTAGGCACAGAAGAAACTTGGAGACCCTGTGAAGTCCTCCATTGTCATTCAGGCCCAAGAAGGTGCAAGGACAGAGGTGTACGCAAGGATTGTGTGTTCTTGCTGTGGGAAATGAAGCTTATCAGAAGATATTGCCCCATGAAGAGTTCACACTTTGGGAAACCTGGACACCAAGGATCATGGTGCCTCACGTAGCAAGGTGATCATTGGGAAGTATGGATCAAGAGGGGAAAGAGATGGACTGTGTGTTTCAGGTGTGAGAAAGTGGGACATTTTAGGCAGACCTGCCCTCTTCTGAGCAATGAACTTGAGGAAAATGGTGTCTGCGAGAGCAGAGAGACTGGCAGACAAAATAGAAGTAATTCCCTAGGCCAGGGGTGGGCAAACTTTTTGGCCTAAGGGCCACATCAGGGTGTGAAAATGTATGGAGGGCTGGGTAGGGAAGGCTGTGCCTCCTCAAACAGCCTGGCCCCACCCCCTGACTGCCACTAAGAACCTTTGAACCATCCTGCTCCTTGTCCTCAGATCGCTCCCTCCCAGGACCTCCTGTCCCAAATTGCCCTCCTTGGGACCCCATCCCCTATTCAACCCCCCTGCTCCCTGTCCCCGGACTGCCCCGACCCTTATCCACACCCCTGCTCCCTGACAGGTCCTCCGGGATCCCATGCTCTATCAATCCTGCCTGTTCCCTGTCCCCTGACCGCCACCCTGCAAACCTGTACCCCATTGAACTGCCTCTTGCTTCCTGACTGCCCCCTATCCAACACCCCTGCTACAGCCACCCCCTTACCATGCTACTCAGAGCAGAAGGAGCTCGCAGCCCTGCCGCACGGCAGCATGACTGCGGGGGAGAGGGGCAGCGGGGGAGGGGCTGAGGGTAGCTTCCCTGGCTGGGAGCTCAAGGGCCAGGCAGGATGGTCCCTTGGGCCGGATGTGGCCCACAGGCCATAGTTTGCCCATCTCTACCTTAGGCAGAGAGGCCAGATGGAGGACAGGATGGAGCAGATCTCATTATAAAAGCCAGTGGAGATAAGGGCCAAGGAGCAGTTTACAGCATCAGAATCTCCCGGGGCAGAAAAGTTGTTTAATCTGCTGGCAGAGGTACATGGGCAGGAGGGACAGATCTTTCCCTTAATCAAGGTTGTAGAGAAGGAACTGAATCAGAATTTTGAGATGTAGAGGCTCATACACCAAGCAAAGAAAATGAACCAGAGGATTCAAGAGGAGGCTAATGAGCTGGGAGAGCTCATTAGGAAAGCCATATAACTGTAGGTTTGGGGAGACTCTGCAGTTACGGCAGCACCAGTTATAGCTGCCAAGCTAATACACACTGAGAGGAGTGAATGTGACATGTTTGCTCTCCTTGTCTGAGAACCACTAAATGGAATTGAAGAAAAGAAGCCAAGTGATAGGCCCTGGAAGAGAGGGATAAGTCAGCAGCTGACAAACAAGGCCTGGCATTCCAAATGGAAATGTCAGAGGAGAAAGGGGTGGACTTCATCTCCAGACGTCTGATTGGCAGAGAGTACTCAGAGAGAGAAATTACTCTTGAGATCAACCAGCTGAGTTAAAATGAAGCCAGAAGTGGACAACCTGCCTCTAATGTGGCCAGGCCCTGAGAGGGGAGGTATATCACAAGGTGGCTGGTCCCCTGTCATTGAAATAGGTCCAGCTCTCTATGCCACAGCAGGTGCACCCACTTGAACCAATTCAGGAGGCAGAGCTGCTCCTGGGCTATAAAAGGTCAGAAGGAGATCAGCAAGAGCAATGTTAGAAGGAGAACTGCAGAGTGAAGCTGCAGGGAGAAGTGATCTTCTGCAGTGGTTCCTGAAGAAGGGAGTTGGCTACTCAGGTGGCACGAAGGGCCATACCACAGGGAGCAGGCACTGTGCCTAGCTTAAGGCTGAGTGGAAGAACTAATGTGTTTGCTTTTTGGAACTTTATGTTAATAAAGAAATCAAACCCTAAGAAGGACTGTGAATGGATAATCAAGAGTGTGGAGTTTAAGGAGCCCCAAAGAAGAGGAAGAAAGGGCACTGCAGAGATAACCCTGGCCATGGGAGTTTGGGTAATGGCTTTGGCATTACACGAACACAAGGAAAAGCTTTAACAGGCTTCCTGATTCTTCTATAAGTACACACCATTTTTAGTACAGAGATCTCACCTAATGGCAAAAATAAACATCCATATTGTGCTACATCTCTACTGGGCCTGAGAGCACGTATGCTGTGCTGGATGGTAGATATTACAAGTTAATTGTTGCAATCACAGTTTCCTCGTAAATGATCATAAGTGTGGGAGAGGAGGACCGTACTCACCCAGCATATTAGTAAAAGTCATGATACATCTCAGCATAAGATGCCTTAGAGGATATTGAGTTTCACATTTATAGACCATATAAGGTTGCATATATGTAACAGAATTATAGGGAGACTGCACTGCTTTTATACGGAGTCATTTATGAAGCCAGACCTTTAATTTCATTATTAGTACCAAATAATTTTGCAAGAAATGGATCATAAATAGAAAGAGAACCAAATAAGAGCCTTGAGGAGTCCTAGTGCTTCAGATTATATGGTCCTGAGAGGCTATATTCCCACACAACATAAATCTTTGTTCAAGTGGGTGAACTAGGCTGTGAGAGGCTGCTCCCATCAAGGGTTCTGCTTATAAGTGAGGAAATCAAACCAGTCAACCCTGAGGTCCCCAGAAACAAAGGGCAAGAGAAAAATAATGAAATTCATATTTTCTACCATTCAGTGGTTTGAGATGGGGGAGAGAAATAGGAGCACGAGAGCACATCCTGATCCAGACTGATGTTTCTATGGGAAACTGAGCCATCACCCACAAATCCTAGTCTCCTCTACAGCTAAGCCTGGTAATAAGGTCACTCCCCATACAAATTGATATTCTGCAGCAACAATCCAATTTGCCCCTTTAAACTACATAAGAGTTTAATAGTGGTATGGGATAGCCACAGTTAGGGAAATTTTATATAAAATTTGCAAGAAAAGCTGCTCCTTGCATTTAATGATATACTTTCACACATATTGTAAATTTCAGTTGGTTTTACTAGGCCTCTTCCCTCACTGATCATGCAGTTCTCTCCAGTCATCTTTGCTTAGTATATCCTCATATTAGGGTACATTTAAAATTTCCTATGCTATACACAGTTTTACATCCACCGTATGCTTTTATTATAGGATATTGCTATTTCTTTGTTTAGTTCTTTGTTGGTATCTTAGCAACAGTGCACTGCATCCAAATACAGGGAAGCATCTATATTTCTTTATTGCGTAAGACAACTACTTCATGTGTGCTGTTTTAATATAAAACTATAATTGCCTATGCTTTATTGTTTAATTACCAAAGACCCACTCTTCTAACCACCTTTCTGTCAGGAACTCCAAATTATAAAGCTGTTCTGATAATTCTGGTGAACTTGGCATTGTTTGTGTTGGGATTTATCTTTCATACATTGTGATTGCAATTCAAATTTCAGGGAAAATGAAGAAATAAAGAAAGAGAACAATGTTAAAATCTTCTTCCTACTATCAGTTTTTAAATGGGAAAAATCTTTATATAGTGTTATAAAATCTCATTCCAAAAATATCAGGGATATGTAAATTCAGAGAAACTGTCTCTTATGGGAAAAGGTCAAATCAGCAAATCTTAAATTGCCTAATCTCACAGTGTCTAGGTAACCAGAAATCCAGCCCTAATTTTTATACTGTAATTCAGCTGTATTTACTGTAATTACTTCAACTAAGGTAGAAATCAAACCCTAACATCTACTTCAAGAGTTGTATGGATACAGTAGGAGTTACAACTTTGAAAGAAGATACAAGGAACTAAAAGGAAAACAGTATAAATCATTATGATTTGCTGGAACCATGGCTAGTTATTTTTGAAAACACAACTAGCATATCACTGTAGTTAATATTTACTTGCTGTTTGTGTTGACTACTGGATAATACATTTGAATCAAGAAGTACGAACTGCCAAATTCTTAATAAGACTCTTTAACATTCCACATTCAGAAGTTATGTTTCCCTGTTAATCAATATAAATTATATTTTAACAGTTTTTCCAAAAAAGAACACCGTATTCATGAACTTATGTTCTATTTCTATTCAGTGTAAATTTGTTATTTCATATGTGTGAGAACCACCAATCTAATTTAAATATTGAAAACTTTGTCCCAATAAACCCAAGAAAACAGAAGCTGGAATCACAGAACATTATTTCATAACAGTGTTCTAAAACGTGTGCCTAAAACTGCATACAACTCATATTTATGTAAGGTAGAATGCTGCAATTTTAGTGATTAGGAGTGAAGTCTTATGAAATAAATCTTATAATAAATAAAATATTTTGGTGCAAGTCTGATATGGTTAAACTCAATGGCACTTTAGGGACATTTTCGTATACAGTAGAAAGTGAGTTTTGAAGCTGTGATAAGAAATAGTTGACAATGATTATGTCCTGTGAATGCCAGAAATTCAAGACCTCAGGCTCAGCAGGAATCTTTCAACTTTTCCAAAAGGCATAGGGAAACAGGCAAAATAATGTCTCATACCAACCTTTTTTGGAAATATTTTACATTTTACACCAACTTCCAAAAGTGATCTACTACACTGTTTTAGCTTACTTTACAACAAACATGAATATATTAATGTATAAAATTCTGTGGAAATTCAGCCATAAAATGATCTTTTTCTCATACTGTTTCTCTGAAAATAGTTTTTTTCCACATTTACCAATGTTTTGTCTTTCTGGACTCTTACCATAGGCGAAGGCATGCTTTCAGAAATGGGTATCTAAAGTTAGGCGTATAAATTCATATTTGGGTGCCTAAAGAAATAGCTTAATTTTCAATCCACAACTCCTATTGCCTTATTTGTACATCTATCTTTAGGCAATCTAGTTTGAAAACCTGAAACTATACAGCCATAAAGGGAAAGGGGAAATATTGTACCTACACTAAATTAATTCACCCAGTGTTACTATCTAGGTCACATACCCTAATATGTTTGCTTACTTATACATACTTGCTCTAAGTAGAATAAAAATAATTAACTAAAAAAGCAAGCTGGACAAATTTGATGCCCCACTTATTTATTGATTTGTTTCTAAAGAACTGACATTTCTCCAACTCTAATGAGTCAACAGCCATTTCTCCTAGACATGATGGAGTTTATATAGCAAAATATGTTTCATTTTGAGCACTGAGCAAACGAAATCTTATTTTTTCACCTACCTGTATCAATATGATAAAAATATATTTAAGTACATACCAACGTTGATTAATAACCCCATGTTATGATCCAAATGTTCATACTGTATTTGTTTTAGCCAATCATTTAATTAAAACCCTTTGCTCATTTTACTAACACTCTATGTGAAGAACTACTCTATTGAATAAGTTAAGTATTTTGCAAAAACTCTTAACTGAGAGCATGTTATTCATCATTTCACTGCTGGATATATCCACCTGAAGAAACTTCTGCTGCTCTAATGTCCCGTTACAGCAACTGAAATTGGCAGGATTGTAATCAGTGAAGACTGAGGGTGAGTACCTTGGACATGGGAAGGTTGCTGAGCAGTAATCCTGTTTGTTTCAATTGTCTTGTTTCAAAAGCACTCAGCAACAGTCTTTGCACAGTGTTACAGCTTCATCAAGAAGGTCACTTTCTCCGGGAAATATACAATTAAATATGGTCTCAACATCCAAACAATCAGGCCAGATGCTCAAGGATTGAGAAGCTTGTCTAGGCCTTGCGATAGAAGTAAAACCTGAAGGGCAGTTTTTAAGCAGGAGTAAGTGGTGATCCACTATTGTTAAGAGAACCAGAGGAAAGGGAGTCACAAGGAAGCCATCACGATTGTTCCCATGCTGCCTGATTTTCCTCTAAACTCTGCAGATCAGCAAAAAAGGGAAAACCCTCTACAACAGTACCCTACTGTTCTGCTCCAATCTCAAGCAAATGCATCCAACCTACAAGCTTTAGGATTAAAGGTCCTAGCAGAAGTTGGGAGACCAGTAACTAATTGCTGAAGACTGCTGCTGCTGATTCACTTCTCAAAACTCCTCTATTGAGTTCTCCTTGCTTAGAGATAAACCACTTTATGAAAAGTGAGGTTCAGCCCAGGTTCAAAGGAATTGGGAGGACAGGAGCTGCATATTCCATTCGCCTAGATGATATATGCTACTACAAACTGGTTGTTGCATTACAGTAGCATGGGCTGGAAGAGAAGCAGTTCCCAGGACTGCAGGACCAGAATAATTATTTGAAACTCCAACAACATACTGGTCCCATGGCTGCAAGAAAGCAAAGTCCATGTTTTAGAACTGAGATTGACAGCCTATTTACAGATAGTCTCTGTACAGTACACAGCAGCATTCTATTTTAAAATACTGAGTGAAAAATATGAAGTATGCAAAGGAAGTGAAAAAAATCTATAAAATTACCTATAAAATTACTTTTTATAGGTTTACTTTTTATAGGTATACTTTTATTACTTTACTTTTACCTATAAAATTACTTTTAAAATACAGTGACACTAAAACATGTGGGTCAACAGAATAGTGAATAGGAAATACAGTGTTGTGTGGCAAAGCTATTAGTAAATCTGATAACCTGAGCAATATCTATGTACTATAGTTACCAGAACCACCTGTCTAATGGCTACATTCACTCATCTTCCATTTGCTTAGCATACAGCAGAATCAAGAGACCATTCAACTGCTTTTCCTACCATAAATGTAACATTAAAAGTAAATGCAGATGATCATTTCAGGAATATATTATCAATTAACTTATTCTGCCTCTTAACAGAAGAAAGCTTAGCAACTGGCAGGATTCTAATTCATTCAAAGATGACAAGTTCTATATTAATCTTATCTTCAATGTAACTATGCTGCAGTGATAATATGCAATGTTTACTCAGCAAACATAAAAATGTTGATGCAATGGAGCACTGTACTAATAAACCTATGGAGCTTAAAAATGCAAAGTACTGAAGAAACACAACATTGCACTAAAAAATTAAGTAAAATCATTCAAGGCAACTAGGTTGTAATTTTAATGAAGTACTGGATATAAAACTAATTGATTTGTTCTTGCTGCTATACTTTAAAGTGGCACTGTCACATTAGAAATAATGTTTTTTGAAATGTCTTATCAAGATTATTATTAGAAAGGTCTACAGGATTTAGACACAACCTGGATATCAGGACCTTGAGAGAGGTCCAAGTTGAAGATAACACGTAGATTATAGGTTTCAGCGACAGGAGTAAGTAGATTAAGAGTTTTGTTTAATCATGTTGATCTTGAGCTGACTATCTAGATATCCCCAAGATGATGTCAGAGACAGAGAGAGGTTTTATTTTGAACAGAAGACGACAGATCTGGAACAGAGAGTTAGATCTGTGAGCCATCAGCATAGAGATGGCAGTTGAATTTGTTTTTTCAGATGAGATTACAGAGATCAAATGTAGATGGAGAAGAAAAAAGGATTAAGGACAGAGCCCTGTGGAATCTGCACTCTGCTCCCATACAGTAAGTGGAAGTGAGGAAATGATGGGGCATATTGGTGCTGAAAACTTTGGTACTGAGTGCCTGGATTCCAGTGTGTTGGTATTAGTGGGAAGGATATTGATTTTTTTCAAGAGGTGGCAACATCACTGAAAAACCCTTCCGTACCAAGGCATCAATGGGATCTGCCTCTTGAACTTCCTCCTAACTTAGATCTACTCTGTGGTGGAGAGGGAGATCAGTCTCTGGTAACTGTGGGAGTGATGCTCCTTCCTTCCGTTCTCCTCAAAGAGGACAAAGCAGCTCTGGCTAACAGCAGTTGAGGAGTGGAAATCTTGGTGCCAAATGAGCCCTGTAGCTCACAGAAGACCATTGGCTTATCAGAGCACTTCCAGAAATGGCCCAGTTTAGTTTGATGATCTACTCCCACTCACAAAACACTGAGGGCCTCATGGACCTCACTAAGAGGAAAAGCTTCAGGAGAGGTTCTCTTGTTTTTGAAAAGGAGCAGCATATAGAGATGCTGCATGGCATACGTGCTGCTTTGAAGCAGAAAAGGCACTTTGAGAGTCCACCATGAATGAGAATAGCTGCCTTACAGAAGGGATAGGATTTGAATCCTAGGGATTTTGACTTTTCCATGTCCAGGCAATCCAGTGCCAGAACACTTTCCAAACTTGAAGACTTTTCCTTTTCTTCTTTTTGCCAAAAGGCTTAAGAATACATAAATCTAACTAAACTAACTGTAGTCTGAAAATGAAGTAACCAGAGAGAAAGCAATCACACAGTGATTGGAGAAGCAGACTGCAGGTGTTCTGTCTCTCAACCATGGGCAATAAGGAACTGAAAGGCAGTTGCAGCCACTCCATCTTTTATGGCCTCTGCTACACAGTGCTGGAGGGCATGAAGGGTGCAGGCATGGCTCCAATGGACACTACTATTTAAAAAGATTCTGCTCTTGCATGTTTGGGCACCAAAATTAGAATAAACGTGATAATCACTCAGAAACAACCACCACATATATCCTGTTTAATTTTATTCAAATAAGAAAACAGGCCAAATTTTGTACATTGACATAAGAAAAAAATCTGTAAACAGCATTCAAAAGATAATACCAAATCATGAGTGGCCCTGCATACAGTCACAGTTTCGAAGGCTTTGCATTGTTTCCTAATGATATTTAATGAAACTTAACTATGGTTCATCTTTCCTCTTCCCTCTGATAGAGCAAAACAACGTGTGGACTACCATGTATATGCAAGAGATTTGACATATCCTTCAAGCATATATGTTTGCTCAAGGTTTTATTACCAAGAATGTTATAGATTTGTTTTGTTCTGTTGGTGCTAAGCAACTTAGTTACTGCATTGCTTACAAAAAGCAAGAACAAATGCATGCTTTCTTTATCCCTTCATTAGTGTAATGAGGAGTTCTGAGGTTAAGAATAAATGTTAAAAAGTTGTAACATTTATAGAATAAAAGAATTCTCATAGAGCTCATATTTCCTAAACTGCAATTTTATCTTTGATAATTAGAAAACTAACACAATATTCACAATATCTTTTGTAGTTAACAACATAACTCCTGCTACAACTGCAATAATATTTAATTACAAAGAACACTAAAGTTTTTGGGGTTGATTTCAATTCCGTAACTTTAAAAAAACACGATACGGTTCATTAGGTTAATTTTTTTAATGCAATAGCTTAATGAACATGCCTTTCAACTTTTGAGGACTGCTTTCAAATCACTGCTTCTGACTGAAGCAAAAGGGAAGACTACCTATCTGTATATCTCTTTCTTTGAAGATATCATCTCATAGGATTCTCACCTTTGGAGTTTGTATGGAAAGTTTTTTGACCTTTCTAAGAACAGCTGTTGTAGTTCAGCATTTACTGCAACTCTGCATTTTTTGTATAGCCCTAATGAAGTCCATATATTAGTGCCAGGAGGGTATGGACATTAAGTTTCCCACATAATTCAGAAACTATCCAGAAGGCTCTATGGATTGAGGATGTGACCACTAATGGCAGCCATTCAGTGGACATGAGTCTCTCTCACACACACACCTTTTACTGTCGTTAATAGCCAAAAAGCTTTAAAGCTACTTTGTTGCGTACTCTGAGCACAATAAAAATTGCATGAAGATGGTATCTTCTAATTAAATGTTTTCTGTGGTTTCATCTAAGACATAGGTGTAGATCACAAAACTTCTGTACAACTCAGCGTGATTGGATTTTCTCACCAAGAGAGGGGCAGGACTGCGGCCATGTTTACACTACAGAGTTAAGTCAACTTAAGTTATGTCAATGATCGTAAGTCACTTTAATATCATCAGTTGTACATATACACACAACACTCATTGTGTCAGCGGAGTGTGTCCACAGTCACTGTTATTGCATTGATAAAGCAGTGCATTGTGGGTAGCTCTCCGTGCAATTTACCACCCTATGCTGCTGGGAGCTCTGAGAACAGACCACAGTGCATCATGGGAACATGTTTGCCATCCCATGATGCAGTTCTTCCATCCTGTAATTCCATGAGCTTCCTACTTCATTTCATGCTGTTTTTCAACAGCCCTTTTAAACAGTGCACCCCCCCATCTCCGCCTGACAGTATGGATCCTGAACTGCTCATCAGTCTGGTGATGAGCATTATGAACACGAAGCTAGTCCTGCAGTCTCTTTGAAGACCCTCCCTGCCCCTTGCTCCAATGGCTCATGAAGCTTTACACCAAGAGCCTAGGCAGCAGCAAGGAGTGCTTCGACAATAGGCTCAACAGGTGCCGAATGCCCACTGAATGTGCTTTCGGTCATTGGTGCTGTCTTTTTGGCCAGTAAGAGCTGAATGAAGGATATAGTCTCATGGCCATTGTGAGCTGCTGTACCCTGCATAATATCTGTGAAGCAAAGTGGGAAAAGGTTCCCCGGGGTGGACTGCAGATGCTGATCAGCTGGCTGCTGATATCGAGAAGCCACACACAAGGGTGATTAGAATGGTGCAGCGGGAGGCTACATGAATGAGGCAGGCTTTAAAGGAGCATTTTGACAATGATTCTCAGTACTGTCTCTTTATGTGATGCATTTGGCCAGGCAGTGATTACTTGCCACCTTGAATTACCCCTGTAGTGCTTGCTTCCTGAGCATTAATTATAGTGAGCAAATATTCCTACTTATAGTCACTGTGTTTCAAAGTTAGCACTGATTGATGTGTGTGGGTGACAAATGAAGATTCACTGTATTTCAAAGACTCGAATTGAACAAACAGGACAAAATACAATGTTTTGGTCAAACAGTGGACATGACAATAAACTCTCTCGTGGATAGGGTTCTCACAGCTGAGAGCAACTCCAACCTTCATTGGGAAACCAGTCCCTAGGCACTAAGTGCACGGGGTACCGGGAATCGGAACATGAGAGGAATTCATGGTGGTGGGAACTTGGGGAGACCATGGACCAAAGTTCTGTAGTGGCTGCAGGGGGAGTTGTACACAGATGTGCTCAGTTTGAAGAGTGATGAGGGACATCATTTCTGTCTGGCCTTCCAGGAGCTTTATCATCTGCTCCTGCCTGTGTCCTTTCCTGGCTCCCCAGCCTCAGTCTTTCATTAATTGACTCCCTCCACACTCTTACTTCGCTATATGCTGCATCTGTTAACTGCAGCACTTTGTGAAACATATCCTCCTTACCCCTCCTGGTTTGCTACCTTATCTGATAGAGGTGCTCCACCAGTGTGGAGGAGTGGTCTCTCAAAAGCACATCTGTAGAAGCCAAAGAAACAATGAACAAAAAGACAGTTCTGTGTGTGTGCTCACAGCCATGAACCACAGAAGTTACACACACTTCTTTCTCACTATATCTTGGCTAGTACACAGGTCAGTGCAAGTCTCAAATACGGTGAGTTCACAGGGGTAGCAAGGGGAAAATGGACAAGAAGGAACAAAGGGTAATTTGTGAAGGGGATTACAAGCAGCTGCTAGGGAGACTATTCTGAATACTGGTACCCCTTTTCACAGGTTAGGGGAATGGAACCCAATATCTCATACCTAAGGATAACTCAGGATGCAAAGAATAAGAGAGGTAGCCATGTTAGTGTGGATTTGCAGAAGCAACAAAGAATCCTGTGGCACCTTAAAGACTAACAAAAGTATTGAAGCATAAGCTTTCGTGGGCTAATACCCACTTCGTCAGGATGCAAAGGTGCATCTCCTGCATGTGTGTGACTTCAGACTGGCTCCTCGTGTTGCTCAACTGTGTGCCATTCTGGGCCCTGCCAGGTGGTGCAGCAAAGTTTCCTACAGCAGGGGCAAAAACAAGGCAGCTCTGCCAAGAAACCTTTGGCAGAGGATTGCAGAATACTTGTCCTAAAGGAAAGTTTCACAGAAACCTCTACAGAGGATTCCTGGGACATCCCCGTATACGTTAAAAAAACCCTTCTACAAAGTGGGGCCACGGTGGAAATCAGGGGTCAGCAACCTATGGCACGCTAGCCAATTTAGGCTGGCACGGGGGGAGAGCTCAGCCCCGCCCCCCAAGCTTTGGGGTTCCCCTGTTGGCGCCTTACCAGCCCCTGCCTGCCCCCCTCAGCTCCTGCTGCCAGCTTGAGTTCCCTATACCCAGGCTGGCAGCAGGAGCTGACTGGGGCAGGTGGTGGCACCAGTGGGGGAAGGCACCAGCGAGGGAGACCCCAAAGCAGCGGCAGGCTGAGCGGCTCAGCCTGCTGTGGCTTTGGAGTTTCCCCTGCAGACTCCTGCCAGCTGGGGTCTCAGCTCCCACTGCCAGCCTGGGCTCCCTGCACCCAGGCTAGCAGCAGGAGCTGAGTGGGAGGGTGGAGGGGGAATCCTGGCTGGGAGCCTGCAGGGGAAACCCCAAAGCAGCGTGGGCTGAGCGCTCAGCCTGCTGCCGCTTTGGGGCTTCCCCTGCTGGCACCTTGCCAGCCAGGGTCCTCCGCCTCATTCAGCTCCCACTGCCAGCCTGGGACAGGGAGCCCAGGATGGTAGTGTGAGCTGAGACCCTGGCGGCAGGAGCTTGCAGGGGAAACGCCAAAGCTGCAGGCAGGCTGAGAGCTCAGCCCACCGCTTTAGGGTTTCCCCTGCAGGCTCGTGCCAGCCCGCTGTCAGCCTGCGTTCCCTATACCCAGGCTAGCAGTGGGAGCTGACTGGGGCAGGCAGTGGGACCCCAGCTGGCAGGTGCCTGCGAGGGAAACCCCAAAGCAGCAGTGGGCTGAGCCACTCAGCCTGCCCCCGCTCTGCGGTTCCCCCTGCTGGCACCTTGCCAGCCAGGGTCCTCCCTGCCCCACTCAGCACCTTCACCCAGGCTGGCAATAGCCTGCCGGGAAAACCCCAAAGGGGGCGGACTGACCCCCTCAACCCCGCCCCTTCCGGACTGGCACGTGAAGCCCTGACTAGGTGAAGATTCGGCACACCACCTCTGAAAGGTCGCCGACCCCTGGTGTAGATGGACAGGCTCTGCTGTTAATTTCTGTTCCTTATTCCCCCTCTATTGTATAAGAAAGTAGATGAGCGCTCAACCCCCTCTCACTGTGCAGTATCAAAGCAAAATGAGCACTTACTGGAACTCCCTTCCCCTATATCCTGTGCACCAGAGCCAGAGTGCTGGGAGAGGCTAGACTCCTCCAGAGTGGAAAAGAGGTCATGACTCTCCAGTTCCACTTCCTCATCCACCACTTTGTCTTCAGGGTGGACTCTGCTGGCTGCTGCTCCAGTACTTCCAAAAGTATCCATGAGGCTCTTGGTGGTGAAGGTGGGGTAGAAGATGAAGGCAGAAACACCATGTCTTCGGCACTGCACCAGAGTGACGGTTGGCCTCCCTTGCCTTCTGGTACGCCTGCCTCAGCTCCTTGATTTTAGCATGGCACTACTGAGAGTCCCTGTCATGCCCCTTCTGTATCCCACTAGCAATTAGCCAATAATTATCAGAGTTTCTACAGCTGGAGTGAAGCTGTGACAGCACAGCCTCCTCTCCTCACAGACCCAGCAGATCTAACAGCTCTGGTGTGCTCCATGTGGGAGAGCATTTGCTGTGGAAAGCCAGCATGGTCAGCTGGGAAGATGCTGTGTGAATTGTGCATGCCAAGAAAATGGAAAGAGGAATTTCAAAAATTCCTGGGTCTTTAAACTGGGGAGGAGTGCATACCTGTGTACCTTCAGAGCAGTGAAGTTCAAACTGCTGACCAGAGTGGTGGTGATAGGCATTGTGGGAATACCTCTTGGATGCCAACTAGGGCAACATAAGCAAGTGCAGCGTCTACAATGATGCTGCATCACTCTAAGTTGCAAAAAGCCCTATGCCACTCATCAAGGTGGTTTTATGATGTCAGTGTAGCAGGGAAGTTACATCGACAGGAGGAGCACTTCAGTGCGTGTCCACTGTTTTGTCAATGAAAGCGGACTTCTGTTGACAAAACTATGTAGTGTAGACAAGGCCAGAGTTGCATATATATATATCATGTAGAAGACACCCAAGGAAAGCTTTATACTATGCACATGTGCATGCACACACACACACAAACTAGGCCTGACTCTCTTCTCAAACTGATGTAATGCCATTGACTTAAAGTTACTCCTGAGGTGCACCGGTGTTAGTGAGAGGATAAGATCTTTATTTTTTTAAACAATAAAATGAAATATAGCTAATAAAGCAAGACTAATTAACCAAAGACTCTAGGTCTTCCTGACACAAAGCTGTGACCAACTCATAAAACGAAATCAGATTTTAGAAATTGTATGTATACATGTGAGATTGGTACCTAATGGGAACAATAAACTCAACGCCCTGCTCAAAATCTCTAGTCCAGTGCCAGATCCATGCATTAAGAAACCAGCCCACACTATTGAGGCATTCTGTACCTTGAAGCAGCCCCCTGAAACTTCCATATCCACCCATCATATAATGATATCTTTCATACAAAGCATGCCATGTAAGATATCATATAAAAGGTCATGATCTGCTGAAATCTATTGTTCTGTCCAAATATGTATATCACTAGTATATATGAAGTTATCAGATGTAACTGTATGGTTGTTACTGAAATATGTAAGTTTGAGAGTCTCTACTGCTAGGTGATCTACTCCCAGGAGAGTGTTAAGTGACCATTAATCAGTGGGGGGGTTGTAAACAAGTTAACAATACTGTGCTGTAAGGCGGCTGCACAAGCACCACACACTTGGGGGGCAGTCAAGGCACGGGGGGGCGGTTAGATGGATCGGAGGTTCTGAGGGGCAGTCGGGGGCAAGGAGAAGGGAGGCTTAGGTAGGGAGTCAGGTCCTGGGGGGCAGTTAGGATGGGGGGGTCTCAGGAGGGGGCAGTCAGGGGGCAAGGAGCAGGGAGGCTTAGGTAGGGGGTGGGGTTCTGGGGCAGTTAGGATGAGGGGGTCTCAGGAGGGGGCAGTCAGGGGGCAAGGAGCAGGGAGGCTTAGGTAGGGGTGGGGTTCTGGGATGCAGTTAGGGGCAAGGGTCTCAGGAGGGGGCAGTCAGGGGGGAGTTGGAGATTCTGAGGGGGACGGGAAGTGGGAGGGCGGGGGTGGGGCTAGGCCACACCCCCGTCCTCTTTTTTTATTGGCAAAATATGGTAACCCTATGTAACATTCAGTGGGATGAGAAAAGCTGCTTGATCAAAATACTGCCTAGTGTAATAAGCTTTAAGATTTAGGGCATGGTTACACTTACAAGATTATAGCACTATTGGTTATAGCGGTCCCCTTATACAGTAATATGTATAGCGCTATTGTATGTCCACACTCAGACGTGCCAGCGGTACAGCATGGCCACATTTGGGGCACTTAATGCGGCATTAAGAGCAGCGCATTAGGGCAGGTATCCCAGCATTCAGCTGGGTGCAACGTGCTTTTTAAACGAGGGGGTTGAGGGGGGACGCGTTGTGTGTATAGGGAGGGAGAGCGCCAGCGATTTTTCCGTTCCTCTGAAAGCCTGTCAGCGAGCCTCTCAGCGCCTGTCCCTTCACAGAGGGCTTTGTTTTCACACAGGCTCCCTCCTTAAACATTTGCATTGCTTATCTGCCAAGTTAAGAGAGAAACTCTAAAGAGGTACTTCCGCATTCCTCCAGCCGAGTTCAAAACAAAGGGAAGAGACGTCAATTGCCTTAAATGGCTCTAGGCATCTCAAGAGATCACTTGTAGCGCAGTGGGTGTCCACATTCTTGCTGTAGCGCTACAGCAGCTGTGCTACAGCCCTTATTCCCCATGTGGAGGTGGATTACCAGGAGCGCTATAACTCCGTGGTTATAGCGCTTTACGTGCCTTGCCAGTGTGGACGGAGAGGAGGTTATAGCGCTCGTGGGGGCTTTATAGCGCTATAAAGTGCCAGTGTAACCAAGCCCCAATTAGACTGTGTGCTTACCTTTTGTCTTCTTACGCACAGAAGACAGAAGGTCAGAGATAGTTACCAATGACTTAAAATTTATCTTTCTGTAGTTAATAAATCTGTTATATTTCACCTAAAACAATGTGTTTTGCTTGAAGTGCTTGGGAAATCTCTGCTCAGTTTACAAAGGTTAGTATGTGTCCTCTCTATACCGAGGGATGGGGGGACAGGGTAATAAACTTATACTGGTCAGGCTTCTGATCAGCGTAAGACGGTACTGTTCTGGGGTGCAAGGCTGGGGAGATTTGCTGATGCCTCTCTTTGTGTGATTCATGACTGGCTCAGAGAGCATTCATGCAAGTTAGCTGGGTGTGGGGCTTCACACGCTGTTGTGCTAAGTGAGAAGAGCACCTGAAGGGGCTTTCTGCTTATTACTAGCAAAGGCCTGTGAGAGCACACCCTGGCTGAAGATTTAAGAGGGCACAGTGGAACCCCAGTTCTAGGTTGTATCCCAATCAAATCTCTAATGCATCAGTGCCAGAGCCATATTACATATGTCCACGTTACATTATCAAGTAGAATGCTGCAGACAATATACTACTTGTCGCCCTTAGATTCTTGTTCCAAGGCAGAAGACAAATCTAGTGTAGAACAGTCTCCAAGATAGGAACTTGCATATGACACAACTACAGAGGGAAAGTTTCATAAGAAAGATGCATCCGACAAAGTGGGTATTCACCCACGAAAGCTTATGCTCTAATACATCTGTTAGTCTATAAGGTGCCACAGGACTCTCTTGTCGCTTTTTCATATTTAGCCTGTGATTCGCTATGACCCCCAGATCATCAGAAGAAACTTAAGTACACCTTCCTAGGCAGTCATTTCCTATTTTGTATGTGTGCAACTGACTGTTCTTTCCTAATTGGAGTACTTTTCATTTGTCCTGACTGATTTTCATCCTATTTAAACAGAAGCTAGAAGGTCACCAAATGAAATTCAATCCTCTCCAAGCCTGGTAGCATTCACAAATTTAAGTGTATTCCCAATGCTATTATCTAAATCATCAGTGAAGATATTAATAGAACCAGAACTGATCTGTGCAGAACCCCACTTGATATGCCCTTTCAGCTTGACTGTGAACCATTGATAATTCTTTGGGAAGAGTTTTCCCACCACTTATGTGCCAACCTTATAGTAGATTGTATTTCCCTAATTTGTTTATGAGAAGGTCATGTGAGACAGTATCAAAAGGCTTACTAAATTCAAGATATACCACATCTACCTCTTCCCCCTTATCCACAAGGCTTGTTATCTTGTCAAAGAAAGCTATTAGGTTGGTCTAACATGATTTGTTCTCGATTAATCCATGCTGTTAATTATCATCTTATCTTCTAGGTATCTGCACATTGATTGCTTAATTATTTGATCCACTGTCTTTGCTTTGAGAATACCATCTCAGTAGCCCCTTCTCTTATATACCAAAGGGGCACTCTTGCTTAAAGCACTGCAGCTGAAAGAAATTGTTTCTGTGTGATATGTTCTTTTGCAATCTCAGTGGCCTCAAAGTTTTCTTGAACTGTGATCATTCTTTTCCAGACTAATCTACAGAGGTCAAAAGATAAACCTCTTTCTCAAGTGTCAGATGCTGCAGTGTTGCCAGCTCTTGTGTCTTGAGGTATTTAGGCTCTCTCAAAGCCCAAGCTCCTGGAGTCAAGTAATTACATGACAATCTCAACTTTCCTTCAAAACCAAAAATCTTATTTCTAGCCCTCATGGTTGGTAAGAAAAGTCTGAAAATAAAAGAACGGAATACAAAATGTGCTATTTTTAAAATCTCATGAATTTTAAGCATCAAGAATTATGGAGCCTCACATTTTTTGCATACTTGTGGCAGCAATACTTCAGAGGATGGTTTGCAGTTACTTTAATTTTTTCCAGTATCCTAAAGTTTCCACATATTTCAAATCTCAAATTCATTCTCATTAAAACATAGCTTTTGCAACTACTAGCATCCTTACTGAATATTTAGTATTTTTAAAACCCATTAATATATTAAAAAGCATTTATATACACAAGTTCAGGCACTGGCATACAAGCTTTTTTGTTGGGCTACTTGAAGATACTTTAACAAAATACTTCAGACAAGTGCTTTACTGGTCACTTAGAGGTGAGTTGTTAAATACAACAATATTAGGTTTTCATGTCATTTGGTCTTATGAAATATAAGTGACCCATAGTTTATTGGTCATAACTGCACTGCTAGCATACAAAGTTGAATATAATTTTGGACAAAATATTATTCTCTGCTCAGTGAAACCTTGTTATGGGTCAAGTTAAAACTTCACTGAGACTGGCATGTGTGAACTCACCCTTCAATTAACATAATAAGCAAAAGTTCTCACTAAAGAAAAAGTTGTATGTGAACTAGCTTTTGGCCCAGTAATGTTTGGCCCAGGGGAGTGTGTGTGGGGTGGAAGAGAACACACAAAAACTGAGGACAGACAAGAACAGAGAGGGAGAGGGAGAGGCAAGAGTGCTGAGAGGAGCCTGTAAGCACAGCATGACCCTGGAAAAAGCTAGAGAGCGCTTCTAGGTCTAATGTTAGCTAAAGAGACTTGGGGATTGTAAGCTCAGAAACTGTTCCTTTTTGTTCTTGGTTCTTTTTGCATTCAGAGACACAGGGCTTTGTACACTCCTTGTAAATAAATATGACTGCATCAAAGAAATCCCAGACTCCATCAATTTCTATTCCAACTGGAACACCCCCTAGGCCCCAAACTTTGACAAGCCACTCAGGCTGAAAAGGAGCAACAATACTTTAAATGTAAAATTTTGTTGTCAGGAAGCCAGCCACTGCACCAGGCTCTTCCTAAATATAAAAGCAAGCTCTAGTTCTTTAGCTCAATAAGTCTCTCTATCAGGTTTTGCTAATTTAGCTATGACTGTGTCAGGGTACGTAACCTTCAATGTGAAGATACTGTGGGTGAGATTTTTTTTTATCTGCCTTATTATATTACTTAATTGTCACAAAGTAACAGATCTACAATAGTTTAATATACTTTGCAATTTGTATAGTCTTTTAAACAATAGTTAAAGGGCATACAGTAAAACACAAATGGAAAACCCCACAAACCAATTAAACTGAACACTATAAACTAAGTGTATCAGTAGCTACAGTCGGACCCCGGAGTACTGTGCCCCCCAATAGTGCAAATCCGTTTATAGCACGGGGCGCGGCTGGCTCCCGATGTCAGTGGCGGCCGCTGCTTTGATGCAGCGGAACCCCGCAATACCACGACCGTGCGATTACCGCGATCAATTTTTTTTGGATCCCAATTGTCGCGGTATTGCGGGGTCCCACTGTATTTACATTGTGAGGAAACATCAGTTAAATGACACTTATTTTGTATCCTTTTTGGAGTATGAATTATATAACCAAAAAAATTTAAAACATTTGGTACTGTAAGATGTATGCTATAAATCCTGTGAAAGGGAAGGTGAATAGGACTTCCACATACATTGCATAATCTAAAATCATACCACTGAAAATAGTGGGCTGTTTACTTACTAGTTCTATACCGAAAGGGGATAAAAGTCTGTAAATATTATTAGTATTTAAATATTGAGAACTGATTGAAAATTAAAACTTAAGTAGACACAACTATATTAAAATAAAATAAAGAAATATTATTATAAAATGCTATAAATAGTAAATGTCAGTAGTCTACTGTAAAATTTCAGCCTTTGTCTTACAGAATCATAGAAAAGTAGGGCTCTCAAGAGGTCAAGTCCAACCCCCTGTGCTGAGGCAGGACCCAGTAAACAGACTATTACTGACAGGTATTTATTTGTCCAACCTTTTCTTAAAATCAGTCAATGATGGGAATTTCACAGCTTCCCTTGGAAGCCTATTCCAGAACTTAACTATACTTATAGTTGCAAAATTTTTCCTAATATCTAACCTAAATTGCTCTTGTTGCAGATTAAGCCCATTACTTCTTGTCTTATCTTCAGTGGACATGGAGAATAATTGTTCACAGTCCTCTTTATAACAGCCCCTAATATATCTGAAGACTTATCAGATCCCCTCTGTTTTTCTTTTCTTAGGCATAAATATGCCCAATTTTTTTTAAACCTTTCCTCATAGGTCAGGTTTTGCAAGCCATTTATCATTTCTCCTCTGGGCTCTCCCTAATTTATCCACATCTTTCCTGAAGTGTGGCACCCAGAATTGGACACAATACTCCAACTGAGGCCTCACCAGTGCAGAGTAGAGCAGGACAATTACATCCTGTGTCTTACATTCAACACTACTGTTAATATATCCCAGAATATTAGCTTTTTTTGCGACTGCGCTGTATGGATGGTGTATGGCTGGCTGAGGGAGCTGTGGAATCTTGGACAGGGCAGTGTTGGCAGATGCTGGCGAGAGTGAGAAGGCGCTCTGGGTTGGTTGCTAGGACTCCATCAGGACAAGGTCCTGAAGTAAGGGTGAAGATGGTGCAGGGAAGAGTATAAACATGTTGCTTGAGCATGCAGGGGTGTAATCAGAAAGGCCAAAGCACAAAGTTGCAGCTAGCAAGGGAACCGAAAGGTAACAAGAAGGGTTTCCATAGGTATGCTAGTAACAAGAAGGCGGTCAGGGAACGTGTGGGATCCCTAATGAAAGGGGGAGGCAACCTAGTGAGAGATGATGTGGAAAAAGCTGAAGTACGCACTGCTGCTTTTGCCTTGGTCTTCACAGACAAGGTCAGCTCCCAGACTGCTGCACTGGGCAGCACAGTATGGGGAGGAGGTAAGCAGCCCTCGGGGTGAAAGAATAGATTAAGGACTATTTAGGAAAGCTGGACATGAACAAGTCCATGGGGCTGGATCTAATGCATCCGATGGTGCTTAGGGAGTTGGCTGATGTGATTGCAGAGCCATTAGTGGTCAATGGCTTGATGTCTAGTTGGCAGCTGGCAGCAAGTGGTGTGCCCCAGGGGTCTGTCCTGGGGCCGGTTTTGTTCAATATCTTCATTAATTATCTGGATGATGGGATGGACTGCACTCTCAGCAAGTTTGCAGATGACACTAAGCTGGGAGGAGAGGTAGATATGCTGGAGGCTAGGGATAGGGTCCAGAGTGACCTAGACAAATTGGAAGATGGGGCGAAAAGAAATCTGATGGCGTTCAACAAGGACAAGTGCAGAGTCTTGGACTTAGGATGGAAGAATCCCATGCACTGCTACAGACAGGGAACTGACTAGTTAAGTGGCAGTTCTACAGAAAAGACAGTGTATGAAAAGCTGGATATGAGACAACAGTGTGCCCTTGTTGCAAAGAAGGCTAATGTCATATTGGCTGCATTAGTAGGAGGGTTGCCAGCAGATCAAGAGATGTGATTATTCCCCTCTATTTGGCACTGGTCAGGGCACATCTGGAGTACTGCATCCAGTTTTGGGACCCCCAACTACAGAAAGGATGTGGATAAATTGGAGAGCATCCAGTGGAGGGCAATGAAAATGGATTAGGGGCTGGGGCACATGACTTATGAGGAGAGGCTGAGGGAACTGGGTTTATTTAGTCTGCAGAAGAGAAGAATGGGGGCAGATTTGATAGCAGCCTTCAACTACCTAACCAGGGGTTCCAAAGAAGATGGAGCTAGGCTGTTCAAAGTGGCGGCCAATGACTGACGAAGGAGAAAGGGGTCTCAAGTTGCAGTGTGGGAGATCTAGGGGGATATTGGGAAAAAATATTTCACTAGAAGCGTGGTGAAGCACTGGAATGGGTTACTTAGGGAAGTGATAGAGTCTCCATCCTCAGAGGTTTTTAAGGCCTGGCTTGACAAAGCCCCGGCTGGGATGATTTAGTTGAGGATTGGTCCTGCTTTGAGCAGAGGGTTGGACTAGATGACCTCCTGAAGTCTCTTCCAACCCTGATATTCTATGATTCTATGCAGACCACAGGGAAGTAGCACAGGGAATTAGAGCAGCGGCATGGCTTCCAGGGGCTGTGATCTGGATTAGTGGTCAGGCCCGGCCCCCCCCCACCTCCTATTAGACATTGGGGAAAGTGGCCTGTACTTTGAGGCACCCCAGAAGGGGAACTGAACCCTTTAGTGGCCCAGCAGGAGAACTGGGGCCTGAAATACCTAGAGAAGGCAAGGACATTGCCTCCAGGGGGAAGCCCTGGAATACCGCTTGACACTAGGGCTGAGACCATTGATAGACTACGGGACTAATTAAGGATCTAAGCCTAGGAAGGGCTACAAGTTGAGAAAGTCCAGGTTCAGATGCACTCAACAACAGGGAACTCATGAGAGGTAGAGTGCACCCCACTACAGACAGCAATTTTGTTATTTTTGAACAGATTTCATTTTCCTTGCAAATTCCTTCCTCCCACTTATTTTTTAACTTTTGCAATATCAAAGATGATTCTCTGAACGGAGTTTAGCATCTCTAGCTACTTTTATTTCAAAGTTTAGAGGTGTCTCCTACTTCAGAGTTTGGCATTATCTTCTGAAGGCAAGGATGTCCGAAAGTAACATTTTTTAGCATCACTGTAAATCAGCAAGTGTCTATATGGAGACAGATCTTTAATACAAAGGTGGGCTGTCAGCATAAGTTTTCTTTATTTTTAAGAAAAAGAAAGTGTGATGCTACCAGACCAAGTTTCAGCTTTTGCCAAGACTGCAGACATTAGCTAAGAACTGACAAACTAACAGCTGGAAACTAGACCAGTTCAAAATAGGTTTTAAACTTACAAGAATTATTTAGGGTTTAGACTTGATGAAATGCTTGTACAGGAACTCCTCACTTAACATTGTAGTTTCATTCCTGAAAAATGCAACTTTAAGTGAAACAATGTTAAGTGAATCCAATTTCCCCATAAGAATTAATGCAAATGCGGAGAGGGGAGTTTGGTTCCAGGGAAATTTTTTTACCAGACAAAAGATGATTTTATATATTTTTATATTAAATGTACACACACAGAGTGTGTGTGTGTATGTGTATATATATATTAAATGTACACACACAGAGTATAAGTTTTTTAAAAAATTTAATACTGGTACACAGTGATGATGATTGTGAAGCTTGGTTGCGGTGGAGGATCAGAGGGTGGATATTTCCCAGGGAATGCCTTACCTCTAAATGATTAACTAGCAATTGGTGGAGCCCTCAAGGGTTAACTCTCACACTCTACAAGGCAGCAGGAAAGGAGGGAGGGCAGAGACAGAGACCAGAGAGAGCGAGAGAGAGATGTGCATTTCCTCTTTAAGTATGAAGAGTGGGGTCAGAAGTACATTGCCTTGTTATTTAGATCAGCAAGCTGAGACCGGACCACAGCTGCAACTGCTGCCTAGAAGCTCCCTCTCTTTGTGTGTGTCCCCCTGCTCTATGGAAGATGGGGTAAGTGGGATACAGAACAGGGGGACACCCTGACATTAGCCTCCCCTTCTTCCCCTCCCCTACTCCACAGCAAGCCGGAGTCTTATGGAGCAGCTCCAAGGTAGAAGGCAGGAGCAGCACATGGCAATGGGGGGTGGGACAGCTAAACTGCCGGCAATTGATAGCCTGCTGGGCAGCTGCTGCTCAGGGAACTTAAGGGAGTGGGGAGCTGCTGGTCCACCCTGGTTCCAACCACCCACCAGCTAGCTGCAACGGGCTGCTCTTCCTGCAAGTAGTGGACAAAGCAGGCCACTGCCAAACAACGTTAGAAGGGAGCATTGCACAGCTTTAAATGAGCATGTTCCCTAATTGATCAGCAACATAACAATGAAACTTTAACTGGGGTGACTAGGTGAGGAATTCCTGTAAGTTGCTGCTTGCATTAACCTCACGTGTAATGTCTGTATTCGATGCTATAAAGAAATAGGTAAATTTTTGCTTTATAACTTTGAAACTGTTTGGCATAACTTGTGAAACCAGATGAGAAGAGTGTTTCCTCTCCCCACCCATCCCCAAGAACTATCAAAATCAGAGAGGTCATCAAGGATCATTGCAATATACAGAATGACCCTATTGCACTCATGGTGAAGTATATGCAGAAGGTCTTGCTCCATTCCTTTGAATGCTGGAAGAGTTAAATAAAAATAAATGTGAAGATTTTTCATCCCTTTGCTGTGTGAACTCTCACGTGGCCAGAGAAACCACACTGAAGTCAGACATCCCCAGGGCTTATCACTTGGGTCCGCCCTGAAAGAGAATTTGAATTGACAGGTCTCTACAACTCTGTCCTCTTATGATTTAGATGGTATCTCATCTGTATACCTATGTTTGCTTGTTTTAACCAGTACATAACTATTTTTCTTTCCTAGTTACTAAACCTTTAGATAGTTTATTACAGGATTGGCTAGGGGTGTTGTCTTTTGTGTAAGACTTAGGGTACCAAGTGAACTGAGGTAAGTGACTGGTCTGGTTGGACTGGAAGCAACTTGAATGTGGTGTGATTTTTGGTGTATGTGACCACTTATCACTAAGTCCAGTTTGCCTAAGTAACTGCAGAGTCCAAGGGGACTGACTGACTCCATGGTAAGATTGTTTTAGTGATCTAGGAGCTCACATTTGTTATTAGTCTGGTAAAATCTAATGATAGAATGTACCTCCAGTTTGAGGTATCTGTTGTTTTTGACACTCTGCCCTGAGGAAGACACTCAGTCATGAGCCACTCCAGACAGCATGACAGAAAATAATTAATATTTTTAAATCAAACTGTTTTAATGAAGTATTCTAACAAACTGCATATCACCCATTTGGAAATAAGTTGGAAGCATTTTAAATTAATCTGTAGTTTAAGAATCTTTTGAAAACATCACTTTAGCAATATTGATAAATGCAAAGTAATGCACATTGGAAAACATAATCCCAATTATACATATAAAATGAGGGGTCTAAATTAGTTGTTACCACTCAAGAAAGATCTTGCAGTTATTGTGGATAGCTCTCTGCAAACATCCACTGCAGCAGCAGTCAAAAAAAGCAAACAGAATGTTGGGAATCATTAAGAAAGGGATAGATAATAAGACAGAGAATATCATATTGCCTCTATATAAATCCATGGTATACCCACATCTTGAATACTGTGTGCAGCTGAGGTTACCCCATCTCACAAAAAGATATATTGGAAGTGGAAAAGATTCAGAAAAGGGAAAAAATTATTAGGGGTATGGAGCAGCTTCCATATGAAGAGAGATTAATAAGACTGGGCCTTTTCTGCTTGGAAAAGATACTATTAAGGAGGGATAAGATAGAGGTCTATAAAATCATGATTAATGTGGAGAAAGTAAATAAGGAAGTGTTTTTTACTCCTCATAACACACAAACTAGAAGGTCACCAAATTAAATTAGGCAGCAGATTAAAAACAAACAAAAGGAAATATTTTTTCACACAATGCGCAGTCAACCTGTGGAACTCCTTGCCAGAGGATGTTGTGAAGGCCAAGACTAAAAGGGTTAAAAAAAGAACAAGTTCATGGAGGACAGGTCCATCAGTGGCTATTAGCCAGGATGGACAGGGATGGTGTCGCTAGCCTTTGTTTGCCAGAAGCTGGGAATGGGTGACAGGGGATGGATCGCTTGATGATTATCTGTTCTGTTCATTCTCTCTGGGGCATCTGGCATTCACCATTGTTGGAAGATATGATACTGGGCTAGATAGGGGCATTTTTATGTTCTTATATAACAAAACTGATAAATACTGGAGAGTCTAGGCAGCTTTGACAGGAGCTTAGGCCTGGGGAGACAAAAACTCACCTTGGTTCATTTTACCTTAGATTGTTTTAAATTGCATGTTTTTCAAAATTCTGATTAACTGTTGTTTTTGCAAGGTTCCTGGCTTCTCTTCAAATCCTTCCTGATTGATTTTTGGCATGGAGTTGTCATGGGGAATAACTTCACTATTTTGGAACATATTGTTCTGCATGTTCCATTTAAGGTCCCAGTCCTGCAGCTGACTCTGCCTGGCCACCAAGGCCTGAGACCTGGCGTCAGCTGCAGAATTGGGACCTTAATGTTTCAGACCACTTTGTTACCGTTCAATTCAGATACCTTCAGTTAATATTACTTTATTTCAGATAATTTCTCTTCAATTATTTACTTATGCTGCTCTAACCATCAGATAAGAAAATCTAGGTATCCACTGTATTATATTTTTTCATATACTTCCAATGATTAATAAAGTCCAGTATCAATTTATTACATCCTACATATTTTCATCTAACCACATCTCCCTCAAAGATTTATCAAAACTATTAGTTCTAGCAACTGTTATATTAATATTTATTTTCAGTTAATAGTTTTAAAATATTAATATTATTCTGGACCAATTTTCAGATCCAAAAGAACATATCTGAAAAAACATTTTTATTTGAACACTCCTAATTGGAATACTGGATGGGCAGATACGGAATATTAATTTAAAATTCTAAAATACAACTTTCAAAGAAAGCTGCAAATTTATTTAAATTATATGAGATTTTATTTGCAAAATATACTATACAAGCATCACATGAGTGAGAAAGAGAGACTGTTAGATAACTGTTTCGGTGGGTACAATCCACCCATGTCACAGTTACCCACTGTGTTTGGGGTTTGAGCCCTGTGTCCAATACAAGTAATGAATGTTGATGAAAGAACAGTTAGAAAATATTTGTGGCATTCATGATATTTTGTTATCAGACATTCATTCAATAATTTATAAGGTATAGTGCTCAACTTTAAAGAATTCCCTCACAAGAGGGAACCCAGAGCCAGAATTGAACTAAAAGAAAAATATAAAAATGAAAAAATCAACAATACTTACATATTTATAACCCCATCTAGATGATGTTTGGAACAAATCTGCTGCCTGCTCTTGTCTTGTTTATGTTGATTCTGTCCCAACTGAACAAACCTATGAGGAGCAATGGACAAAAGTATAAGTCATAAAGAGAGCAAGAACTATTTGCAATAACTTCAGTGAATTAATGAAAATGACACAGTTCTGTACAATTTGTAGAGTCATGCAGTTTCAGTAACTCACACTGAGTACATTAAAGGACAGCTGGAACACTGACCTCACTTTACCCAAAAGTGAGAGTCATGATGATTAATACACTTCTCTTGGTCTAGTTTTCTTTTTTAAGTTGCTTTTAAAATTTTCGTTTGGATACATTTTGGGCCCCTCTCATTTTAGCTAGGAGGAGGTCTTGCCCACTTGTAGGTTTTGCTTAAGATTTCACAGGCAGCGGATGGGGCCAACAACAAGAAGAGACAGTCAGAGTTAACTGCTCTTTCCAACAGCATGAACTCCCCACAGAAGATCTCTATGAGGAGAGAGAAAGAAGAGCACCTAGCTGCTACTCTTGGAATTTGGTGGGAAGGTGGCTGTAGAGAGAAGCAAGCTAAATAGATGAGAAGTTGGCTCAAGTTCCATGCAAATAACTCTGACCTCTCTCCTACTTGACTTGCATAGCGGAGAAAAGCTGCCCTCCCATTTCACTGGTTTCAGCTATTTACTTGGACAACCCTTTGATTTGCCGTTAGAAGGGTATGCAATCTTGGAAGGATGTGTCTTCCTCCCCTATCCAGTCTATACTTTCAGAGTAGAGGATTTTCTCTGCTCCTACAAAGCTTGTGGAAAGGAACTAAGGATAGAAACACACATATTGGGTTCCCTCCAGGGAGCAGATGAAAGGGAAATCAGTAGAAGAGCTGAGAAGGATGAACCAGGCTAGTGGCTACGTAGGGAAAATGGAAGGGAACTCAGAAACTCCATTGAATATGGTAGACTTGAGTTCTTCAGCAACAGAATTCTCCCCGCCCCAGCCTCAGTAAATTCAAGTCATGTTCTGTTACTTGATTTCCTAAAAGGAGGCTTTTTAAAAAATAGTCAATAACTTGCATATAGTCAAATAATATTAGGACTGATTCTTTTTAAACTATTATAGAAAAAGGTATTTAGATTTTAAAATAGGGGGCAATTATCTATAGAATTGAAGCAACTGCATATAATACATGAAATGAATAATATTCCAGTGCATTAATTCTCTGTGTGGCTTTCATGTTTCCTCTATATTCGGGCTCCAATGTATGCATGACCCTGCAATTTCTTAACAGGCAGATATACATTCTTCTAATCCTAAACACACAGCAATATATGCAGTTTTTTGAAATACTGCATCCTTCTAACAAGTCAATTGAAGATGTTTCTTTTTCCTTGTCTATTTTACTTAAGATTTCAAAGTATCTGGCAGCATATCAACTATAAAATGACTCAAAGTTTAACTAGACAGATTACTCTTTCAGCTTCTAGCAGTATCTAGAATCAAAATAAGTCTTTTACTATTCAATTATGAAAATAATTGAAATGAAAGTAACTGGTTAGATAATTTCAGCTTTTGGTATTCTATTTTAATTTCAAGTGCAAGAGACAGCTGTTGAAATTATGGAGGAAAAACAAAGTTTAAATATCCAAATGAAGGATAATGGGAGGTGAGTTAGGACCTCCCCAAGTACAATAGTACAAACATCTAAGTTTTTTTTAAAAAAACCTTAGTCAACTGATTTAAACGATCCAATAATTCGCTGGCCCTTTCTATGCTAAGAGGTGAAATCCTGGCCAAACTGAAGTCAGTGTTCCACGGAAGTCTGTAAAGTCAGGAATTCATCTTTTGTCTTCATTTCCCTTGTTAAAATTACCAAAGTGAGAACTATTATTATTTTGTGAAATACATTTATTCTCAGATATCTATCTATCCTAACAGAGTACTACTGTAAGGTTCTTGATAAAAAGTGCTATAAGAACTAGATATCATCATCATCAAGAGACTAGACAGGGAGTGCTGTTATGTCATTTTGGCCTTACTAAGTTTGTAAAACCAAAAAGTGGATACAATGTGAGAAGTTATCTTAATCTATAAAAGTGTTGTGCAAAAATTGTTTATAAAAATACAAGTGGAGTAGAAGAAAGGATGCAAGCTACATGTGTTTGAAGGCTCCTGGTCAGGTCACAACATTGCTTAAGCATCTAACAAATATGTGCCTCAGCCTGGATAGTGATAAAATGGGGGATAGCCTGATTCTCCAGAATGTTCAAGTTTCATCACAAAGCTACCCATCACACAAATCAGTTCATAGTGGACACGGCTAACAATGGACTGTGACCAGAACACTGCATCTTGCACTTATAACTAAAGGTCTTCTGCAGCTGTAGTCAAAAAAGAACCGACTGTTCGAACAGTGGAGTCATATCTACATTACACAGCCTGTGTTGGCAAGCTATGTAAATCAGCTTAGTTGCATCTACCCTATGGACTCTCCAGCCTAACTGTTTTGCATAGGATGTGTGAATATTTCACACTCCAAGGTATTATAGCTATCCTGTTACAACTCTGAAGTTTACATGGATGCTAGGAACAACTTAAATTACATCTTATAAATTACAAATAAAGATGAATCTTTTTTCCTAAAATACTCTAAACTGGTTGATAAATATAAGCTAAGAACATATCACATGAAGAAAGAGACTACTGTGAACTAAATTTCCCCTCACACTTCAGAGATGGTTTACAACATAATAAGTAATACAATTAGCCAACCATTATACATTGTAAAGCAAATCTAAAGCTGCACAACTGCATTTCAACGCATGGCTTGTAATTATTCACTTGAAAAACATGTACGTCTAAGTTTTCATTATGAGGTGTAGTTTTCTATTGCATGGTGCTCCATTAATTAATTCAAAAGCTTATGCAGGTGTTTGAAACAGTGATTTACCAGACTCATAATTGATTTGCACACCATGTGACTGGGTAAGCAGTTGCTCTCTTGGGAACAGCATTAAAAGCCTTTACAAATTAGAAGAGACTAATTTCAATCCAAGTGTCCCTGACTGCCTTCCTATTATTTTGCTTTTTCTGACTATAATTTACTAACACAAAGAAGTCAGTTCAGGAAACCATCCCTACTCAGGACAGCATTTAAAGTTAAACAAGTGCTTAAATGTTGTCATGAATACAAATGGACTTAAATATATGCTTAAATGCTTTTGCAAATTGGATCCAAAGCACTTCCTTATAATGGTGATACAGAGTAAACTACATAGTTACTATTTCATCAAACCATGATATTGGAGTCCCAGTTAATTTGGCTTCAACCACCTCCTATTAAAACTATGAAGTATTTGAACAAGAAAGTTATCATTTAAAATCTTCATGTCACTGTTCTTATGAGTTACTCTCCTTGTTTGGTCATTTCCCCCCACTTTTCTACTAGTTGCTTGTATGCCAGATTTAATAACTGGTTCCCAGTCTCTCACAAAAATCAGCAATTTTAAACCTTATGATAGTTGCCTCTGCTGAGACAGAAAATGCTAAGCAGCTTCTGAATGACCTGGCATATAGCAAAAAAGGTCTAAATATTTGAAGAAAAGGTTAAATACCAATTAGAAACATTTTTCCTGGAACATTCACAGCTAAACAAAATGTTATATAAGAGTTTATAGCTAACACTTGTGCCTCTATGCACAAGACAGAAACAAAATAGTTTTCTTACAAAAAGGTTAATTTATGTAATTTTACATGCATTTTATAGCAAAGGCTGTTTAACAGATGAGAAATTTAAATTTAAAAAAATGTTCTCTGAAGTTGTCAACATTTGAGCTCTGCATTCTGTAAATTAGTGTAATACAACATTTGAGAACAAATATGAAAAACTGCAAACGATGTACTTGTAAATTAAAGAGCCACTATTCATTTGAGTTTGTCCCTTGTTCCTGGAAAAATGTTAACTGATATTTCACTGCAAGTCCATTTGATTTAACTATCAAATTCTGCACTTGGAGGCATCTGAACAGCCCCACATTGAAGTTAAGAGAACTGCATGCACATGTACAAGAGATAAAGAGTCTGATTTTTAAAGACACAGAATAGTAAAATACCGCCAGCTTCCAGTTACCTCTAATGCTAGTGCCATACCAGAACAATGTTTAAATAAATTCCTAGAGAAATACAAGAAATTTCTTATAACAGACTATTTAATTAGCTCCAATGATCACTTACTACACAGGTAGGCAACCTATGGCACGAGTGCCAAAGGCGGCACGCAAGCTGATTTTGAGTGGCACTCACACTGCCTAGGTCCTGGCCACCGGTCTGGGGGGCTCTGCATTTTAATTTAATTTTAAATGAAGCTTCTTAAACATTTAAAAAACCTTATTTACTTCATATACAATAATAGTTTAGTTATATATTATATAGAAAGAGACCCTCTAAAAACATTAAAATGTATTACTGGCACACGAAACCTTATATTAGAGTGAATAAATGAAGACTCGACACACCACTTCTGAAAGGCTGCCGACCCCTGACTTACTGATTACAACTGAGTATTTTCTTACCTTGTATATATTGTGAGGTCATCCTCTGAAGGAACATCTGAAAGGTTAATCCCATATATATCTTTCATGGACTGAACTATGTTCTGGGTGGAGGAAAAAACAACCAAAGTAAGTCTTTCAGAAATAGAATACTGTGCTAATTTCCAAACAAAAGTTTATTGGATATAACTGAATTCTTTCTAGAGCAGAAAAAACAAAGTATTTTAATAAATGCAAATAAAACCAATAAAAAAGCCTCTCCTGTACTTCCTGCTAACCTTTCTAGGCTTATACTGAATCTTTTAAGGTTTTTTTTTTTTTTTTTAAGATGTATTCTTAATTTTATTTGTTCGGTAAGAAAGGAAAATGTTACTGAAATAGACACACAATCTTCTTGCTCTACACTATGCAAAGAAACCCCCTAATTTTCTTCAGACTACATTATTTTAGTTTCCATTCTAGTATAAAAAGTTATATGTTCATGAAATATATAAGTCCACTGTAACAGGGTGCTGATATGCATGTTGTATTTTGTCCCATTTACCATTGACCTCAATGTCCTTAACTTTCTCCTTCAAAATATTTTCCAAGACCTTGCATACCACAAATGTCCAACTAACAAGCCTGTAGTTTCCCGGATCACGTTTTTTTCCTTTCTTAAAAATAGGAACTATGTTTGCAATTCTCCAGTTATATTGTATAACCCCTGAGTTTACAGATTCATTAAAGATTTTTACTAATGAGCTTGCAATTTCATGTGCCAGTTCCTTTAATATTCTTGGATGAAGATTATCTGGGCCCCCCAATTTAGTCCCATAAAGCTGCTCGAGTTTGGCTTCTACCTTGGATACGGTGATATCTCTCTCCATAGCCTCATTCCCATTTGTCATGCTACCATTATCCCTAAGATCCTCATTAGCCTCATTAGAGCCTAAGGTAAAGTATTTGTTTAGATATGGGGCCACGCCTAGATTATCCTTAACCTCCACTCCATCCTCAGTGTTTAGTGGTCCCACTTCTTTCTTTGTTTCCTTCTTATTTATACAGCTATAGAACCTTTTATTATTTGTTTTAATTTCCTTTCCAAAATCCAACTTTCCTTGACTTTTAGCCTCTCTCACTTTATCCCTAAATGTTCTAACCTCAATAATGTAGCTTTCCTTGCTGATCCTCCCATCTTCCATTCCCTGTATGCTTTCTGCTTTTTCTTAATCACCTCTCTGAGATGCTTGCTCATCCATCTTGGTCTACAACTCCTGCCTATGAATTTTTCCCCTTTCTTGGGATGCAGGCTTCTGACAGCTTCTGCAACTTTGACCTGAAGTAATCCCAGGCCTCCCTTGCCTTTAGATCCATAAGTTCTCCAGTCCAATCCACTTCCCTAATGTCCTTAATTTTTTAAAGTGAGGTCTTTCGAAATAAAAAATCTTAGTCTCAGATCTATTTTTGCTGCAAGTCCTTTCCATTCCTTTTTTCCCTTGTAATCCTCTTCAATCCATCTTGTATCCTCCTGGGGCTCATATTTGGTGTTGTCTCCATTGACTCCTCCCCTTTTCCTACAGGGCTGGCTGCTCTTCTCTTCTTCCTTGCCCTTCCACCTTTAGTGACCACCTGCTGTACCCCTTCTTCATTTTCCAACTCTGCAAACCTGCTCTTGAGCTCTATTTCTCCTTCATTAGCCCGTCTTTTCCTCTGACTGGTTCTCTTAGTTACATGCTTCCACTGTCCATTTTCTTCACCCTCAGGGTTCTTCAGTCCTGTTTCCATCTGTAAGTCTGAGCTTTTCCTTTCAGCTTCCTTGTGTCTTTGCTCTATCATCTGCTCAAACCCCTTTCTAAACTCGACCAGAGTTTCCACCTGCATCTCCAGTCCTTGGATCTTTTCCTCCATCAGTCAGCACTTCATGCAGATGAAACTCTTTTCAGGTAGCCCCTCCAGAATCATGCACATACTGCAGCTCCTACATCCACCCATCTTCATTGTGTCCTCCACTGCTTGGATCACCACCACTGTTGCCTCTGTATCTGTCATTGCCATCTCACCTAAGTCCTGTAAGTCCGAGAAACACAAACCGTACCAAAACACCACCACCCACAGCAAAAACAAACCCCAAACGAGCACCACAACACAAACTCTCACTCAAACTCCCATTTACAGCTCTGTTTGCTAACAATTATTTAATGACAGTAGATATTGAGATTCGAAAAGAAAAAGCTTTACAACTGTTAAAACACAAACTGGCAACATCTCATGTCAGAATATATAAAGTAAATATCCTTAAATCAAACTAATAAGTTTCCAAGCAGCATTTTTCTTACTTCACATATCTGTAAATTTTGATCACTACTAATGGAAATTGGTTTGTGTGTGTATAGAGTGAAACTGATGTTTACTGACATGTACCAATAAAAATCTAAACCTTCCAAACCTAATAGCTGATCAAATCAGAATGCGTGGTTTAAATAATTTACTTTTATTAAACCATTTTTCAACACCTCAGACTGTTAAGTTACTGCTTGGCAATTCAGAACTCAGACACTAATAAAGTCCTGAAAGGAACACATTCAACTTGAAATCTAGTCAATTTCAAAACATGAATTATAAGTATAGTAGTGTTAGATACTTTACCTGCTCCTGAAACTCCTTCCAGTTTTTATGGCTTTAGAATCACGTTTTCTATTTCTTTTAAAAAATGTCATTTTCTTTCCTAATGCCTTGAGAGAGGCTCCAACAAACAGGGAAACTGACAATTGTGTGTAATCAGGTTCACTAAATGCTTTCAAATGCATAAGGCAAAGAAACTGGATAAAATAATTTTCCCTTTTAATGTCAGGAACATTAAGTGTTGCAAGTAATAGTAGGTAAAATATTTTCATAAGAAATGTGCATTTTAAGTTGATGGTTTCCCTTCATGTGTGCCATCGCAATTTTCTCACCTCTGTTATTTTTATATTATCGCCTGTGTCTGTCATCTTTACTGGAGTGGAACGCTGAGAAACAGCTCCCTCATCTTCTTTGTCAGTCCCAGAATCATCCTCAGAACTACTTGACACTGCTTCCTCACTTGGGGGAGGAGGGGCACTAGCAGCTGTTTTGCGCTGCAGCACAGTTTCTTCTCTATTACTTTTGTTCCTATATGTTCAAAGAAGAGAAACAGTGCACACATTTATTAAATGAACACAAAATACTTTTAAATATACCGCACATACATTCCTAAATTTTGGTTACCATCTCATCTGGTATAGGGTAGAAGGAGATATTCTACCTTCTGAAAAACAAGGAGTCCGGTGGCACCTTAAAAACTAAGGATACGTCTATACTACCCACTGAATCGGCGGGGAGTGTTCAGTATATCGGGGATCAATTTATCGCATCTCATCTAGACGCGATAAACCAATCCCCGAACACACTCCCCGTTGACTCAAGAACTCCATCTCCGCAAGAGGAGGAAGCGGAGTCGACAGGGGAGCAGCAGCAATTGACTCACTACCATGAGGACGGCCAGGTAAGACAACCTAAGCTATCTGCGTAACTGAAGTTGCGTATCTTAGGTCAATTCCCGCCTCACCCCCTGTGTAGCCCAGCCCTAAGGGATTTATTTGGGCATAAGCTTTCACGGGTAAAAAAACTCACTTCTTCAGATGCATGGAATGAAAATTACAGATGTAGGCTTTATTATACTGACACATGAAGAGAAGAGAGTTACCTCACAAGGGGAAAACCAGTGCTGACAGGGCCAATTCATCAGGGTGGATGTAGTCCACTCCCAATAAATTGATGAGGTGGTGTCAATTCCAGGAGAGGGAAAGTTGCTTTTGTAATGAGTCAGCCACCCCCAGTCTTAATTCAAGCCCAAATTAATGGTGTTAAATCTGCAAATGAATTTAGTTCTGCAGTTTCTCTTTGAAGTCTGTTTCTGAAGTTTTTTTGTTCAAGTATGGCTTCTTTTAAATCTTTTAGAGAACGTCCAGGAACACTGAAGTGTTCTCCCACTAACTTTTTTATGTTACCGCTCACTGGGGCAAACTACGCTACAACCAGGACTGAAGACTTCTTTGATGAATTTCTGTGGCCTGTTGCTAACAAGAGAGATTAGCATTTCTCAAAAACAAATTAAATTAGAAAAAATAATCCAAGAATTTTATAAGGGAAAATGTACTGACAATTAAATATATCGGTCATTACTCAGTTCTCTCTACTATAAGCTACATAAGATATTTCAAAAATATTTATATTATATTGCAATGTTCTTAAACATGGAAATATAAAAAGGTGCAAAGGTGAGTAGGGAAATTGTAATAAGCCTCTGAATAACTGATTTTTTTATTTAAAATGTGTAACTAATTTATGAATTTGTTTTTATTATGAAGGGTCTCAGAGTGCTTTATACACTGCGTATACATGTATCACCAGATCCATCATTAAACATGCAGTCACCTCTGAGGTGGAACATGGAAGATATTTTATAAAAGCAATTTTACGTAACTTTTTATGTAGGAAAGTAATAAATAAGAGGATAATTTAAGATGAAAACATTATAGAAGTACTAAAACAACAAAAACTATGGAGTATAACAACACTGCCATAGAATCCACACACCTCCTCCAGCAATATCTGATTCTACACACATCCTGCTGTGCTTTCATGTATTTTTTTTTGTATGTATTTTTTTCTCTGGGCTTCATATGAAGCATAATTAGAACTAATGATTAGATTAACCAGGCACTATGGCTTTATAACAACGAAAACATTAAAATCCACTGCTTTGTATTAGAGAGCATCTTTAAACTAACATTCATACAAGATTAAGATTGATTAATTAAAGTATGCAATGAACAAGGGAATAAAAAACATTAAGAGATTGGATTCTTGCCCACTTGGTATATGCAACAGCCTGGGAAAAAGAGGTGGGTATAAAGGCGTCTCTAAACCATCACTGTGGCTTCCTTATCCCTAGACCACTGTGCACAAGTCAAGTCTCAAAAATCAATTTAGAGCAGTTTTGCAGCTGTTCTAAGTTCCACTGACTACAACAGCCCTCAAAGGGTCAAGTGGTTAGCAGGGGACCACTGGAGTATAGCAGTACCCCAGTCATGCCCCATTTTCCCCAGCCACACAGACAGGTTTGTGCCACAGTTGAGTATGTCAGCTTTAAGTGACCTGGGAAATCCTCAGGTATCCATTTAATTAAGCTTTAAGGTATGAATGTTTAGGGACTTTCCCTGGTTCTCAATGGCACTGTAAAATACTGAACAAACAGGATGGGTTATTCAGTGCAGACCCGTCAAATGAAGAAAGTGGACAAAACAACAAAAGCATTTGCTGGTACTTATAGCTTGGCTGTTGGTAAAGGCTGTTCCACTTACTCATGAGGCAGTTTAATAACTCCACACTAAGTTCAAGACATCCTGACACAGTAATGCCCTAGAAATATGAAACCAACAGCATGGATCTGTCATAATACCCATGGCAATTTAGTGCTACACTTTGGTAAAAGCATACAATTATTCTGGTTTGTTACTCACAGCAGACTAGGCACACCATCACTTCTTGGGATTTCTATGTAGAGCGTAAACATCCTGATAACCTCTTGCAGAAAGCTACCACTAGTAATTTTGCCCTTGGAAAAACACAATAATGATGTGTTTTGCAAATGGATTTTTGAGATCGAAAACAGAAGTACAAAAAAGGATACTCTATTTCATCCAATGTTTTAAAACAAAAAGAGTTCAAGCACACAAGCTCATGAGGATATTTAAACTGGGAAGACCAGAGATCTTCGAATGGATCCTTGTAAATAAACAGAACAAGTTGTTCTGCTGTTTGAAACAAATCAATATTTAGATACAGAGTCAAATGATTAATAAGTAACATTACAAAAAAATCAAGGAGGAGACTGGCAAATCAATATACAGTTCAGAGATGCCTCAATAAAATGTTCAAGTCTATTGCATCAAAGTGCCTTTTTCAACCAGTAGCCACTGTTCCTTTAGAAAATAAAATATATTAACTGTGTGCAGCTCTATACTTGATGTTCTATGCCAAAAGTATGAGACCTCACAGAAAGGTCTGAACAATGTATCCTTTGTTTGGGGACACTAACATGTATTACCTTAGAGAGGAAAGAAAACCAAATTAGCTTGGAACTACCTAATACAAAAATTGGAAAACGTAAAAGAGAAAAATCTACTAGATTATGCAACCCATTGGGCCCTTATTTTGAAAGAATTTCCTGTTCTTTTTTCCCTTTTATCCTTATGCCTTAATATATTATATGGTTTCTAAAAAATTTCCATAGAAGAGCAGATACCTCATAAGTTAATATAACGTCATACAGTCATAGCATTACTGATGTGGCAAATTATCTATATCAATGGCTTTTTTAGGACTACAAAAACCCAAAAGGTTTCTAACCTTCCATAACCGTTGTTCTTTGACCATTCCACTCCTGGTGGTGTGTTGTGCATCCCACACAAAGTCATCAGAAATTTTTCACCTCAGTGGTACCCAGTGGGGTGGCTTGAGTACCCACACACTATTGCATGCTGATATAAAGTGCCTAGCCATCCCCAAGCTTTCTCAGTTTCTTCTTGCTGAACAACTCCAGTGAAGAGGGGTAGGAGAGCGGGTCACAGAATGGACACGTACAACACATTTTGAATAATATTTACAGAAGGTTAACCACCGTTTTTTCTTCGAGTGATTGCACATGTGCATTCCACTTTTGGGGAGTTGCAAGCTGTACAGTAGAAGGAGGGATCAGAATTCATGTACGCAGACTGGTATACAACTCATCCAAATTTAGCATCATTTCTTGAGTACTGAGTGATGACGTAATGGGATGCAAAGGTGTGGACCAAAGATTAAGACACCATTCTACAAATTTATTGGATAGGAACTTGTGCAAAAAAATGCCATGGAGAACCTTGCAATCTTGTGCAATGTACCATCACTTTGCTCAGCAGGAAAATGCCTGCCAAACTGTAACAAGTTATCCATGCAACAAGTTATCCAAGAATGCAACAAGTTATCCAAGAAAATTCTTTGTGAAGAGATTGGGAGGTCCTTCATTCTCTCTGCAATAGCCGCAAATAGTGAAGTTGACAAACTGAACTATTTAGCCCCGTCCTAAAATAACAAAACTCTCCTAGTACTTAAGAGCGAAGGTATTGCTTCTCTCTATTGGCATATGGCTTTCAGTAAAACGTAGATTAGTAAACTGACAAGTTTCTACGAAAATGAGATTCTCTAGAGAGAAATCTCAGGGCTTGGCTACACTTTGCAAGTTAGAGCGCACTAAAGCTGCCCAGAGAGCTCTCACTCCCTATCCACACTGGCAAGGCATGTAGAGCACTCTGACTCTGCAGCTAGAGCACTACTGGTTCTCCACCTTGGCGAGAGGAATAATGTCTGATGCATCTTGGCTGAGATGCGCCAGCGTCAGTGTGAACGAGGTGTTGCATTACTGTGTTCTGACTGGCCTCTGGAAACGTCCCATAATCCCCTTAAGTCAAGTGGCTACTCTTGTCATTGTTTTCAGTTGGCTGTAGGAATGCAGAAATGCCCTTTAAAAGCCTCTTTTCTGACAGCCAGCATGCTTATGTGCTCTGGGACAAAGCAAACAAATGAGGAATGCTGTTTGCTTTGAGTGGGGGTGGGCTCTGAACTTACAAGACAGAGTGCTGACACACAGCACCCCAAAAACCTACTCTCTCCCAACCCTCCGATACAAACAACACACTCCCTGTCACACTCTACCTCCCGCATTTGAAAAGCATGTTTCAGCCAGTTGAATTCTGGGATAGTTGCCCATAATGCACTGCTCCCAATGCTGCTTCAAGTGCTGCAAATGTGGCCACACAAGTGCGCTAGCAGCTTTCAGTGTGGACAGACTGCAGCGCTTTCCCTGCTGCGCTCTCCAAAAGCTGGTTTAACTCTAAGTGCTCTATATCTGCAAGTGTGCCAAGCCCTCAGAATACAGAAATCTTAGATGAGGGTGCAAGTATATTTTCTCCTTAAAGAGGATAATATAAGGTGGTTCAGATGTGCGAGCAGGAAGTTCTGCCACCCTCCAGACTGAAGTGATAGCTACTAAGAAAGCCACCTTCAATGACAGGTGCAATATGTGCTAGAACAGGGTTGGGCAAACTTTTTGGCTGGAGGGCTAGGTAGGGAAGGCTGTGCCTCCCCAAACAGCCTGGCCCTCGCCCCCATCTGCACCTCCCACTCCCCGCCCCGACTACTCCCCTCAGAATCCCTGACCTATCCAACCCCTCTGCTCCTTGTCCCTGTCCCAACCCCTATCCACCTCCTGATAGCCCACCGCCCCCGGACTCCCACGCAGATCCAGCTGCCCCTGTTCCCAATCCCCTGACTACGGCCCGGGGACACCACCCGCTATCCCCTGACTGCCCTCCAGAACCCCCTGCCCCTTATCTACTCCCCCACGTCTTCATCCCCTTACCATGCAAGGGCCAGCTAGGCCGCCATGCAGCTTGGCAGGAGTGGTGGGTCAGAGCGCTGACGGCACAGCGAGCTGAGGCTGCAGGGGAGAGGGGACAGCATGCTGGGGGCTAGCCTCCCCAGTCAGGAGCTCAATGGCCAGACAGGACCGTTCCATGGAGTAGATGTGGCCCGCAGGCTGTAGTTTGCCCACTTCTGTACTAGAGGCTCAAACGGAGGCCCCATGAGCTTTCATAGAACTAGGTTCAAGTTCCAGGGAGTGGGGGCTTATCTCAGGCTACCCTTCAGAAATATGACTGTCATATCAGGTGATGTCTGTTCAGTAGTCTTCCCATTCCTCTCAAGACACAGAGCATGAATGCCACCTATACAATCTGGAAACGGGGAGTAGGACCCCCACGGCTTCCAAAAAGGCTACTGGACTGGTGGTGAGCCCCAATGACACCCCAACCATATGCCTGATAGTACTCCCACCAGAAGGTCCCTATCAAGGTAGTAAGACCAGCTACAAGGCTGGGAAATGTAGGAGCCCATCTCTGATTCAGAGGAGAATGAATCGGTCTCTGGTGACCAAGGGGGAGCTGCTCCTGATGGTGCCAGAGACCAGCGCTGTGTTAGAGTAGGATTTAGTACAGCCAACATTGCAGACTTCTCCTTCAATGTCCATTGTGCATGAAGGCTGAGGTAAAAGAAGTTGTCTTGGTACTGAGAGCTGCACCAATGTTGCTGGTCCCCATCTGTCTGCTGATACTGAGAGCACAGTCTCTTGCACCACCAGATATACCTGTGCTGAAAGGCTCACCAGATCTCTTGCTACTGCAAAAGCCTCCAGCATGGTTGGTATCGAGACTTAGAAGGCACTCCTTCAGGCCTTCAGATTCAAAGGTACCTGCCTTGTTGCTAGAGTCAAGAGAGCCAGCTTCTGCTGTACCAGAGTCAATGGAGCTGGCTTCTGCAGTGCCAGAGAAAAGGAGTGCTTGATTTTGGCTGCACTCTACTTATTCCTATGCCTAGAGGACTTCAGTGCTGGCGACCTTCCTCTCTGGACAGTCTGCTTATTGGGGAAGATATATGACACTGCATCTCACGCAACTTAGGAGGCACACCCTCAATCAATGCTGAGGCACTAGGAGCTGAGTTTGAATGACCAGGCTCTGACAGAGGTCTCAGGGATACCTTCTTGAGCAAAAACTTTAGCCTGGCTTCTCTGTCTTTCCTGTCCTAGGCTTAAAGAATTTACAAATCTGATAACAATCCTGAGTATGAGCTTCCCCTAAACATTTTAAGAAGCTTGAATGTGGGTCACTCATTGTCATTAGCCTAGTGCAAAAGATTAAAGCCCAGTGACCAAGGCATCCCTTGCTGCCGAGAAATGGAAAAACCCCAAACTGGGTACTGAGAAAGTTAATAGTGTAGATAGGATAAATTTCTAAGTATTAATCAAAGAGTAAACTATCTACAACTAATTTACAAAAAGCACACAGAGCACTAAACAATTCCAACTACATGGCAGAAAGAGGGAGCTGTGGGATCTTGTAGGTGAATGGGCCCTTTAAACCGGCACACAGTGGCACATGGCAACAGAGGGCACTTGAGGCATCCGAGTGGGTACCAATGAGGGAAAAAAATTCTTCCAACTGTGAGTGGAGTGCACGCGCAAACCACCAAGAATGGAATGCACATGCACAGTCACTCCAAGAAGAATGGTGATACTCTTTTCAAGGTAAACATTCAGACGAGATGTTCAGATGATATTTTACTTTTATATTAGAACACTGAAAGCAATTCTAACAATTTCTAGTGTCACATTCTCAAATTACTCTTATGACTGTCAGCAAGCTTTCTTTTTAGAAATTATAGACACATTTAAATATTTATTATACTTAACTCATATCTCAAACATACACTATGCTATAGATCACATACATTTATTAGGACATTGTATATTATTGATCGAGTGTTGTAATATAGTATATCTCATGTAACGAGGGGGGAAGGCTAGCTCAGTGGTTTGAGCATTGGCCTGTTAAACCCAGGGTTGTGAATTTAATCCTTGAGGGGGTCATTCTGGGATCTGGGGCAAAAAATCTGTCAGGGGACAGTACTTGGTCCTGCTAGTGTAGGCAGGGGACTGGACTTTATGACCTTTCATGGTCTTTTCAGTTCTATGAAATAGGCATATCTCCATATAACATCTGCTTTTTCCTACAATCTTAACTATAATCATACAGCATCTTGTAATTTTTGTGCACTCTTTTCTGTATTCACTAATTTAGTCAACATTCTGATCCTGAATATACTGGACTTTTTTATTCTCTAGTTTCCCTTATCTCTATTTCTTCTAAAAATAATGTTGTTAGCACAAGTGTACCATATATTTTCTTTTTAACCCATCAACATAGTTTTCTTTAGATTTAGTTCAGGGGAGAAGACAGTTATTTACAAAGTTGCTTTAAATACAAATTAATGTTTGTTATACATGCCAGAAATTTTTCATGATTATTCTAAATTATTCCTAATCTGTACTATGTTTCAATGTGTACTCTCACATAAGCAATTTCATAGATTCTGTTTGTTTGGCATACACAGGGCAATACTCAGTAATACAAGATGCTACCGATACTGTAATAAATATATTTAAGGCCTGATTCAAAATCCACTGAAGTCAGTAAGAATCTTTCAATTTACTGCAAATAGGTCTTGGATCCTTATACTCTCTTTTTGAGTACAGGTAGGTAGGTACTTGGGTTTTAGCCTTATGCCTCACAACTCAAGAAGCATGTATGGCTTGTGTGTCTCCTTCAAGTCATTGCTCATCTTGAACTAAGTAATTATACATTTTGTTGTTAATTGCATTGTACTCTACAATGTTGATGTTATTATGCCAGTACAATATCTTAAATTCCATATTTTATATGCAAATCTTACCCCACCACCAATTTTCCAGTTTCATCAGGTTTCCGCACTGTAAATGGACTTGGATCAATTCCAACATTCTTGGGCATGAAATCTCTGAAAGGGGGGGAAAAAATCAGCCATAAAATAAATCTTAACACACGAAATATGCTTCTGAAATTATATTTTGTCAGGTTTTGTTGAAAATTCTTCACATCTACAAGCCTGAACATCCTGTAACATTTAGTTCTGAATTTAAAAATTGTTGTCATGAATTAAAAAGGTCCATCTATTTAAACTTTGATAACAGGTCACATGGAAAAATTAAAAACCAAAGAGATTTAAGAAGCCTTAGTTGTATCAGACAGATCCACAAAACATGACTATGCACAGAGTTGTCACTTGTGAAGTAGGGTGGGGCTAATGAGATCCAATGTTATTTTCATGACGGTGTTCATGACTCTAAAATTTGTTCAAATGGCCATTTTAGATATAATTTCCACAAAAGCCATTAGCCAAAGCATGCATGCTCAAAATATATTTTAAAATACTCAGTTGGCATGATCCAAGGTGTCATGGCTGCCAGCTGGAAAACACTCTAGCTAATTGTTTTAATCAACTCCAAGTGCACACAATCTTGAGATAAAACCAGAACATATCTGAACAGAGACATAATTTTTCTCCTAAATTAGAATGGGCTTGTTTGTATGGCGTTGCAATCCAGACTATGAGTGTGTGACTTGTAGAGAGCTCTAATATGCTGCATTCTACAGGCTCCACATAGGCATTGCTGGCATGCACAAATGGTACCTAATTCATGTCAACATAGTCCTGTTTTAAATGGGACTACCTCAAAATGAACTAGGTACCTTTTAGTTCATGTCAGCTGAATCTAGGTCTCTACATGGGGCTGTTAAAGAGCAACAGGTTAGAACAGTCTATAATTCACACACTGTAGTCTGGACTATGGCATTGTGTAGACAAAACTGCATGAATTCAAATGATGTAGTCTACATTATCTAAACAGCCCACACATGTAAATAGCCTCTTTCCAGCTGAATAAAGCTCTAAACCAGAAGCTCTCAATCAGAGCGGTAAATCAAATTTTCGGAGTAGGAGGGCTGTGAACCTTCTAATAATTCAGTAATTATAATAAAAGAGTGGGGGCCAAGTGCCAGTTTGCAATGCTACTCCCTTAAATTTGGCTCAGCCACCTTCCATCACACCAGATAGAGGGGCAGCCGGTCCAAATTTGGGTGGTGTTGTGATCCTGTGTGTCAGACTGCAACACCACTTACTCAAATCTCTCATTGACTAACATCAGCAGCAGTAATGCAGGTAAGGTCTGTTTTTATAGTACCACTTGATTTGTACTTTGAGTAATTTGTCTGGTATCTCCTGAACAAATGCATTAGCAACACTACTAACAGTACCCTTCTCACTATTGTAAGGAAGTGATGGAGGCTCCAAGTAAAAACAAATACTAAAGTGGAGTAAGATTAAAAAAAGCTGTATTGAAGGAAGTTTCAGGTCATGTATTAGAATTGTGAAATCTAAATTATATGGTTTATAACACTGCAAAACATACCGTATAGAATTGGTCATTGCCAAGCAAAAGGTGTCATCAAAACTGCTTAATTCATATGGCCGAAAGAACTCATTGTGAATATCAATCTCGTCTTCATATCTATGATATTTCTTCACTATTAACTTCCTTCTGTTTTCAGTGCATGTCACTAAAAAAAAAAAAAAAAAAAAAGACAATATGTTCTACGTTTTTTCTATAGCACAATAAATATGATCTAAAAACAAGACATATATTTGAGGGGATACATTATAAAAGTTAACTAGTTAATTTGATTCCCTTTTAAATTGACATTTCCAGTTTGAACAGTCTCCTGCTGGAGAAGTGATGATGTATCTTCCAATTGTATTTGAATTATCAGCTAGATCAGGGGTCGGCAACCTTTCAGAAGTGGTGTGCCGAGTCTTCAATTATTCACTCTAATTTAAGGTTTTGCGTGCCAGTAGTATATTTTAACGTTTTCTATAAAAGTCTATAATATATAACTATTAGTGTATATAAAGTAAATAGAGTTTTTGAAATATTTAAGAAGCTTAATTTAAATTAAATTAAAATGCAGAGCCTCCCAGACCAGTAGCCAGGACCCGGATAGGGTGAGTGCCACTAAAAATCAGCTTGTGTGCCGCCTTTGGCACCCGTGCCATAGGTTGCCTACCCCTGACTTAGGCTATTCCTTTGCGTCACCAATTTACAATACTTCAAGCCACACATGAATGGGAAAGACAAACAATTATTTAAAATGCTTCCCTCCATGTGAACTTATGGAAGCCAAAGTCATATCCACAAGTCTACAATAAACACATCAGCTACAATATCTGGCTCAACAATTGATGGACATTTGGCAGATTTAATGTAGGCATATTATATATGCTAGTGAAACCTACAGCTCATTGAGAAGGAAACACTGGTCAGCTGTTATAACTACACAGCTTTCATTGTCAGTTTGTTAATTTGTGATTAAAGCAATACATGCAAACCATTCAATGGCTGAATCAAAATAATCAGTATTTTTCTAAAATATTCTCTAAAACAAGAAGAACACAGAGCACTTACCCTCATCATAAGGCAGTGGTAAATGATTTAATACATCTCGTGTCCACCAATAGGTATAGCTGGGGGTGGGGGGGAAATTCACACATGGAATTGACTTTAATAATACAGAAAATAATACAGAAAATAAATATTCAATCTACTATCACATCTAAAAACATGCACACTGCTTTTTATACACTGTACAGTGACCTAATTGTGCATGGTAGTTTATACTGCAGGGGTGAGAGAAAGGAAACAACCATCCTTGGCCTGAGAAGTTCAACAGTTCCCAGTCGTACAACTGCACCTTTGTGGGCAGACCCCTGAAATCAGTGGGGCTCTATGCAGGTGCAGCTGTCTGCATGCACAGAGCTACATTTACTTCAGGTGTCCATCTGTTTGGTAGCAGTTGCAGGACTGGGGCCTAAGACAGAATGCATGGAGGGAGATCAAAGAAGCATATGGAGAGGGTGTCTGAAAAGACAATGGCCATAACAATGCAAAACTATCAGATAAGCTTACTGGTTAACATCTTTCTGGTCCTTTTTTTAAGATTTTAAAATTTGAAGAGAGAATATGGAGTGTGGAGATCAGCAATAATATTTATCAATAAATATTTGGCAAACTTTGACAATTTGCAAAGTTTTGTGAAAAATACAGAATAAGTTGGCTTCCTGACAGGAGCATTGATATTCTTAAAAAAAAAATACTGACAGGAGATTTGTTATTCATACAGGTCTGAGAACCAGAGTGCTTCATTAATGGAATATTTAACAGCAAAGATAAAGTGCTCTAGCTGCTTTCACTGAATGAAAATCAATAACCTACTGGAATACAAAATTAAGCATAAATGCAGCATGCTTTTTTCTTTCAGCTATTCATATTTACGTTTCCATATTTTCCTCATAATTATATCTGTAATTTTTTTTCTAAACTATACCTGGAAGGAAAAAAAAAAGTTCTCTTTATGGCTTTCAGTTGAGACACACAACGTGAACACATCCATCACATGTTTGTTCTCTCATCCTCTCCCTTGAAGCAGAAATGTGTGCAGTGAAGTGTCTTTTTGTGGTAGGCTGTGTGGTGTTCTATTTTTTTCCTCTCTTTTTAAAAATATAAATATACCTTTTATATGTTAGAGAAGGCACAGTCAAAGAAATATGCCTTGCACTTGTAGCAGAAAGTGGTGAAGTCCGTAGCAGTCATTAGTTCCTCCAAAGTCTCAAACTGTACTCAGAGAAAGTTCTGTCTCCTGGACAAGTTTTACTTTTATTGTTGAGAGTTCCACTGCACCAGAGAAGCATAATTGTTGGCCACGGTCTTTTAGGTATTAGAGCCCCAGGCCATAGAGTGCTTTGAAGATAAGGACAAAGATCCTGAACTTGCTTCAAAATTCTATGGTAAGCCAATATAAAGACTTGAGGACTACACTCAAGGTAGTCTCTATTGCTGAGGAGGTGAGGTGCGCTGCAGTGTTATGAACTAGCTGGAATTTCCTAAGTGCTAAAGCCCTTATGACCAGGCACACTGCATTACTGTTATCCAGTTGAGAGGTGACAAAGGCATGAATAACTAAGGCTGGGACTTCATCTGTCAGAACTGAAAGGAGTTCCCTTGCCAAGGGAAGACAGAAAGCATTTCTCTCAGATGCTCCTGTGTGAGAACTTCGTGTCAGAGGAATTCAAGAGAACTCCTAGACTACAGACTAACATGACTAACTGTGGTTCTAGATCTTCAAAGAACAAAGACTGCACTGTGGCTGCAAGCTCTTCAAAATACTTTCCTCTGAAAACCAGCATCACCTCTGTGTTTCTTGGGTTCAGCTTCAGTCAGCTGTTCTTCATCCAAGAGCTGAACTCACCTAAGCCCTGTCTTGCTGCTGGCACCAAGGATGAGCTGGGTGAGAGGGAAAAAGCCCAATTTCCATGATTCCAGACTGCTTCCATTTTGTTCTCTCTCCATGAATTCGAGAGGAAGTGTATACCACTCATTATGAACTATTTTCTTTCTGAAGGAGAGAGGGGAAAGGCCTGGGAAATGGAAAGAAGTTTCTGTTACAGCAAGTTACTTTTTCCCTCTCTTCCCATAGCCCCAAACATAGTATTTTTCATCATTTTTTTTTATTGCCATAGTGGCCAAGGGCCTCAGTCATCATTGGAACCCCTGTGGCTTCCTGCCCTCCCTATACACCTACTTGTGGTGTGGTGCAGCAATGACTACCTCTGTTTCCCTCCGGCCTTCTGCTGATCTGCCCAGCCTCCACCACCTTCCAGATTGAGCAGATTTAGCACTCCAGTTAGGTACATAACATTTCCACTATTTCTGCAATATTGAAAGTCCAGAAATGACAAAATAAAACAACTCTTCTGTCCCTTCTGAGTTCTTTGAACCTCCAATGCTCTGCACTGTACCAAGAAAACAAATGATTCCACCCTGTTCACGCATGCAAGTTTAAGTCAACTGCTGGCAGCCAAACATGGCAATCATCTTAGACCAGGCCTACCTTCCATTGCAGGAGCTCTGATAGGCCACAGTCTTCCTCGGTTTCTGGCTCTAGTCAGGCTTCTCTTCCACAGAAAAAGAGCTGAAGGTCTGCTTTCCCAGCCAGACTCTAACTGTCAGGGGCTTGCCCCTTTTAGCTCCTTCCATGAAACCCGACACATGCTTCTGATGTCATGGGTGGGGTTGGTTTGGTCCCCCCGTCACATATTAATCCCTTCCTGACTCAAATGCAGTTTGTACACTCAGTCACAGCCCCAGTTTTCTTGGTGCTGCACAAATACATCAGACTGCGTATTCTTAAGAAAATCACAATTTAATCTGGCATAAGGAAACAGACAGGAGGCTGGCAATATAGATATAGAAATATCTATAGCTCAGTTATCTACATCATCTACTGTACTCAGAAGGCATTATTTCCACACGAAACAAATTTGCCTGTATATTATTAACGCTAATCAGAAAGGGTAAAACAACAAATTCTGACCAGAAAAAAAAAAATACACACACACACAGAGAGAGAGAGAGAGAGAGAGAGAGAGAGAGGAGAAAAATAGTAAGTAGCAATTTTAACTTTCTAATTCAAAGAAAAACAAAACATGAAAGAACATGAAAGATAAGACAGCTTTTGAAATAAACAAGACAATGGATTAAAGGGAGACTGGGACATCCATTTGAGAAATCACCTTTGCAACACATTAGTTAAATTCACTTTGCTACACAACATTACACAGAAAAGTTTACGATAAGTGGACAATAAAGTGAAGAAAGATGTTGCACATATTTTATGTGGGCAGACTAACTGGAGGTTGGCTGCATGGCTGATATGAACAATATAGCCAATGAGTTTAGTTTATTGTTCATTTACTGTGTGATGTTGTGGTTATATATGACATAAGATGTTAGTCAATCATTATATGTTAAATAGAGTTAATTTGTACGAGTATAGAGGTATAAGATTGATCACTATTTAGAGGAACCATGTATTAGCTACAAGACAGAATCTGAAACACAAGAACCTGTAAGCTAAGGCACACAAGATTTTAAATTAGCTATTTTAGGCCTTGGAGATAAGAAATGCTGACATTAAGTAAGTGACTGAAGAATAACTCGATGCCCTAAAGATTACGGGAAAAGATGTACTAATGAGCGATACTGTGAAAAATTAACAGTAAGAGTAATTTTTTGCTTACAAGATACCCGGTAATCTAATTTTCTTTTTTAACATATGCCCTAAATGCTGGGTGCACTATGTGCAGAAATGCTAATGAGGTATAGTCAGAATCACATCATAAAAGAGAGAGTGCCTACATTAGGAAAATGTAGCTCCCTCTGGGAAACTCCAGCAGGAATCATCCCTCTAAAGATAATCAATTCATGAATAACCCATCAGACCCTAATACTATTGTTAAGGATGTGAGTCTAACTATATTTGTAACTTGTGCGTAGGTCTTTCTGTATGCTTGGACATTCTTAACTTTAATTGTAACTTTAATAAAACTTGTGAAAAAGACTAAACCTTGTACTTGTGAATGGATGTGTGGTCACTACCCTTGGTCTTTGTGTGTTCCTAGAGACTCTAAATCTGAAGTAAGTAGGAGAGGGGACTTCCACTCTGTTAAGCTTGAAACTGTAGCAGTCAAAGCCAAACCCATGATTGTGTAATACCACATTACAAATTCACTTTAAATAAAATAAAAGGCTGCAAGAAGCATTAAAAAAAAAAACCTCAAGAGACAATACCAGGGAATGATGTGAAGGCCCAAAGTAGAACAGGATTCAAAAAAGAATTGGACAAGTTCATGGATGATAGGTCCATCAATGACTATTAGCCAAGATGGTCAGGGATGCAACTTCATGCTCTAAGTGTCCCTAAACTTCTGACTACCAGAAGCTGGATGAGACGAGATGGATCACTTGATAATTGCTCTCTTCTATTCACTTCCTTTGAAGCATCTGGCACGGTCACTGTTAAAAGACAGGATACTGGGCTAGACGGACAATTGGTCTGACTCAGTATGGCCATTATTGTGTTCTTATGTATTGCTACTTAAGAAAATAGATGAAATACAATAGAAAATGGTAATTTAGAAACTATTCTTTAGGACGCAGGATGACCTGATGCATAGCGTTAAGATAAAACACGTAGCTATGTGGATTTTTTAAGGGACCCAAATCTTCTCCAGATAAAATCTAAAGCAGAATTTCAACTCCAAAAACTGAAGTGACCAAGCCCACACAAGGATGGACAAGTAGGCAGGATCAAAATAACACTGGAACATCTAACAAAATCACGTGAAGCACCAGTAGTAGCTTTGAAAGGGTCTCTGTAGAAAGTTTCCAATATCATTTGTTCTTATAAAATTAGTATAATGTAGAGAGGTGGTCAATCATTACAATTCTAAACAGAGTAATTCAGTATGCTGAAATTATCATCCTCAAAAATAATCTCTCATATCAAATACTTCAGCCTTATTATTGCTTATAAACTACAATGCACAAAAAGGGTGACTGATAAAACTGGACTGATATAATCTTCAAATTGGACTAGATTGGGATAGGGTCTGGAGGTGGATAAGAAATAGAGATGTACAGTAACTCCTCATTTAAAGTTGTTTCATTGCTAATCAGTTAGGGAACATGCTTGTTTAAAGTTGTGCAATACTCCCGTCTAACCTCATCAGCTGCTCAGCAGGCTATCAACTGGCAGCAGGTCAATTGCCCAGCAGGCTTTCAGTTGGCAGCAGTTCAATTGCCCATAGTTCACATGTTCCTTCCCCCACTGCAATATGTTGCTCCTGCCCTCTGCCTTGGAGTTGCTCCCTGAGACTCCTGCTTGCTAGGGAGGTGGCGAGAAGAAAAAGGGGGAGAAAAAGAAGGGGGCTAATGTCAGGGTGTCTCCCTCCCCCCTGCTCCTGCACCCCGCTTTCCCCATCTTCCATAGAGCAGAGGGGACACAGGATGGAGGATACAGCAAGCTGCTGGCTTGCTGATCTAATTAACAAGGCAGTGTACTTACGACCCCACTCTTAATACTTAAAGGAGAATGGGCATCGCTATCTCTGTCAGTATATGTCACTGCCCTCACTCCTTTCCTGTTGCATTCTAGAGTATGAGAGTTAATCCTTGAGGGCTCAGCAAATTGCTGCTTCATTTAACACATTGGTTCTCAAATTTTTGTATTGGTGACTCCTTTCCAATAGCAAGCCTCTGAGTGTGACCCCCCTTATAAATTAAAAATACTTTTTAATATATTTAAAACCATTATAAATGCTGGATGCAAAGCAGGGTTTGGAGTGGAGGCTGACAGCTCACGACCCCCCATGTAATAACATCATAATACATATAGTATTTTGTCTAGTGAAAAAAATTTCCCTGGAACCTAACCCACCCTTATTTACATCAATTCTTATGGGGAAATAGGATTCGTTTAACATCGTTTCGCTTAAAGTAACATTTTTCAGGAACATAACTACAATGTTAAGTGAGGAGTTTCTGTACTTTTCTTGGTCTACATTTTCTGGGCATGCACTCCTGAAAACTGGTTGTGTCCCAGAAAAAAACTGAATGCTAATCACTCTATTTCAAATATATTGCTACATCAATAAATACGACTGGCTGAAATTGAACAGAAATACTTTAGCCTGCAGATTAATGAAATGCTGGTTACTGGACTTCAATAAAATAGCAGACCATTTCAAACTGCAAGCTTCATTCATATGAAACTCCATCTTTTTAATCTGTCCCTTTCCATCATATGGACGCATTTCATTAAAACAAAATGTCAGACATTTCATAAAAGGGGATTATGATAATCAATGCTCTTACAAATGTTTAAAATATGGTAATGATGTATTTGTTTCAAATAACCCACCTTTGCAAGGCAGAATAATTTACCTGCTTATTTTGCAAAGTGAAATGTATTTTTGACACAGTCGTTCAAAATCAATTTAAAAGTTTTTAAAAATTTTGAATACATATTATGAAAGGGAATGATAATAGGGAACTAAAAAAATACCTTCGCCTTGTCTGTGAAAGACTCATAGTGTTCTTGTGATGCATGTAAAAGTCTGTAGGAAGTTCCCAAAGATGAGGTTTTCCTTCTGCAGGCTGGAATACTCCCAAAAATAGGTTAATTGAGTCTTGCCTGTCAGCATCTGTAAAAGAAGAGGTACACTGGGATGTTCTGTATATGCTCACACAATATGATGGAGGTTGTAGTAACACCACCATAGTTATGAAATCTACACTTAAAGCAAGACTAAAATCCCACTGTTTTACACTTCAGAGCTTGAATTTAAATTTTCCACAGGACAATTGATATTTTTAAGTATTAATATGTTTACTAACTTTTGCAGCAGAACAGTTTTTAAAGTGCTTACTTTTTAGATATTTTGACTTATTTTCTTCACATTTCTTATGATTCTTCTGTCTAAACAATAGTCTCTACAAACTTCATACTTCACACACAGCTGCCTTCCAACAAAAACGAAGACATCTGAACTTTTAAAGCTACATACAAAAAAATTTGCTCCGTTTGTTTGGAATAACCAGAGTTTCATCACAATTAGCTAATACAACTGCTCAGATACATCAGCTAACACCAGAGCATGTCAGCTTTACTTGAAGGCTTTTGGGGTCACTTGTGAAAAGCTTATGACAGCACCAGGTGTGAAAGCTGCAAAACCAAACATAGATAATGCATCTAGTATAGTTTCTTGAACACTTGCTGTGCATTTCAGATGCACTTTTGTGCATATTACAGTAATAATAGTGGTATAAGCTGAAGTAATATTTAGTAACACTAATAGCCAAGACCAGGTGCGACCATGATATTGGCCATATTTTCACTCATTTGCAAGCACTTCTGAAACCTTTTGCATACTTTTTTGGTGTATTTGGCTCATTTTGTCAATGGCGGTTGGGGTGCTCAGTTTGCCACTGGAGCCACAGGAACTGTGTTTCATTTTAACTGCCTAAGCTGGACCCTGAGGGACTGAATTAATGCACTGTAGACTGTATTAATGCACTACACAGCAACTCATAGGCTTTGGCTTGAGTAGTGAATCCAGCATCTCAACAAACTCAAAATCATCACAGCTGGCCACCTATCAGAATAACCTTCACTTCACAGTCTGTGCATGTGCCACAGAGTCAGGGCTGCCCCCAGAAATTTCTCTCATGGTATACTGTGATGTCATCCTGTCCCCATCCCCCCAAGGTGAGAGGTGGAGTGTTGGTTCACCAGGTCCCTCTGGAGGGACAGGTGTCAGATAGCAAAGTGTTTGAGTGGAATGGAGGTCTGGCTGGTGTGAAAGATGCATTTGGTGAGTTTTGTAGAGTATGGAACAGACTTTTTGGGGTGGGAAGGAGAAGCGGGGGCTGCTTGGTGAGGTGTGGGGAGTGGAGATGAGAGGATAAAGGGTAGGTGCCCAGTGCCAGATGGTCTCAGGGAGATGAGGAACTAATATCAGGTGCAGGTGGCACTGGAGTTGATGGAGATACTTACTGGTGTTGCAGACAGCTGCTTAGCCTGTACCAGACCCAGACCCATCATTGGCTGTGCTGAGGGAAAAGGCATAGGGGGTGAGGGCACCCCACTCTCCGTACTCTGTTGGTGCTCTTGACCCAGCACTCTGCTCTCTACAGCAGTGGTGCAAGCAATGGCCATGTGTTTGGGCCCTGTGCAGGCTCACTGACCTGGGGCAGGCTTCCACTCCAAGGGAATCTCACCGAAGCAACCAATACAACCTGTAAGCCTCCCGTAGTGCGACTACCAAAATGGTACACATTATAGATGGCATTCATGTGGCTGGGCTGTGGAAAACCCACACAGGGCACTGGAGGTGGTGAAAAATGCCTTCGTAGCCATGGCACTGTGTGCGTTGGATTTGAGTGGCAAACGACACACAACAGGCATAATCCTCTCATTGTTAAATATAATCGCAAAATTTGTAGACTTAAGCCTGATTTAGTAATTTCATAAATACATTTAAAAATCAGGATGACATTAGAGATGCCAACCCTCACTAATTTTCCAAACACTATTTTTGATAAAACATGAAAATGAAAAATTTTGTTCACTAACATTTTCCAAGTACCTGTATTTCTCTCATTCACTAACCGGCTGCTGAGGCAGGCAGGCTTGGTTGTGGAGAGTAGAGGGGTGCAATACGGAGGTGAGAGCTTGTGGGAAGAGTAAAAGGCTGGTGTGCAGGGGGCTTTGGATAGGGGGACCACAGTTGTGCACGGAGGGTAGAGCTCACACATTGGAACTAAAAGGACGCCCTGTACTACTGCCTCCAATCCCCAGTATATTGAGGCATTATTCTTGTGGAACAGTCCAAGAGCCACTGCTTCCGCAGATACACTTTGCTCTCTCAGAACTACTGCCTGAGCTCTCCAATGCACAGGAAGTAGCACCAGGGGAACCCAAGTATCTATGCATCTCTGCAATGAAGCAAAGTTACCCCATGACTGATGCCTCGGTGCACCATGGGGCACACAGCAGCGGTGGAAAAATCCGTTAAGCTTGAGCTTCAGGAAACCCACACAGCATTAATGTGTAAAAAAAAATGTTAACCTCGCTATAGAGGTTTTCTTTTTAACACACACACACACACACACACACACACACACACACACACACAATAACTTTTAAACGAACAATTTAATACTGATACACAGGGATGATGATTGTGAAGCTTGGTTGAAGTGGAGGAGTCAGAGGGTGGGATATTTCCTAGGGAATGCCTTATAGCTAAATGATGAACTAGCAATTGGCTGAGCCCTCAAGGGTAAACTCTCACACTCTACAAGGCAGCAGGAGAGGAGGGAGGGCAGACAGAGACAGAGACACACACAGTGTCTGTGTGTGAGAGAAAGATGCGCATTTCCCCTTTAATGGGGTAAGCGGGGCACAGGAGAAGGGAGGAGGGGGACACCCTGACATTAGCTTCCCTCTTCCACCCCACAAGCCCCAGTAAGCAGGAATCTCAGAGAGCAGCTCCAAGGCAGAGAGCAGGAGTAGCACATGGCAATGGGGGAAGGGACAGCTGAACTGCCGGCAATTGATAGCTTGCTGGGCAGCTGCTGCACAGGGAACTTAGGGGAGTGGGGAGCTGATAGAGGGGCTGCTGGTTCCAAGCCACAACCAGTTAGCTGCAATGGGCTACTCTTCCTGCAAACAGTAGACAAAGCAGGCAGCTGCCAAAGGACGTTAGAAGGGAGCACTGCACAGCTTTTAACGAGTATGTTCCCTAACTGATCAGTAATGAAACAATGTTAAGTGATTGAGGAGTTCTTGTATTACTTAGAGAATTATATGACAAATCTAAGTTTCCAACAGCAACTATACTCTAAAGGGACTATATAGTTTTCTTTAGTAGCAGAAAATACCAGTGTTAAAACACTGCAATGCATCAGGGTTCTGGCTTTCTTTCTGTACTTATAAACATAAGCCTGCAGTTGTGTGTTAAATTTAATGAAAGGTGAAGAACGGTTATCAATGGATTTCTTGCTGTCATTTTATCACGAAAGTCAGTTTGAAACCAGATTGAAAATATAATCTGAAAGAACTTCTACAGATAACTCTTCAGACTAGTGTACCTGGACTTAAATAGCAAGGACCAAACATCAGAAATTTTAATGAAGTGGGAAGAAGTGATCCCCCAATATTTTAAAGGTTGGATAATTTTATGCCAATTTTGGATCATCATATACATGGAAGGTTTTGTCTTCTTTCGAAATATTGGCCACAAGAGAAAACAGGATACCAGGCTTTATGGACCAACTTCCTGAACTGGTATGGCAAACCGAATATTAAAAAAATGTGTTGGGTTTGATACAAATCAGTATAAAGCAAAGCACAGATGAAAGTACAAACAGGTATTTTTCCCTTTAATGTTATCACTGGTTGCTAAAATTATGTACAGGAGGTAGGAAGATCCTGCACAGATTTTTCAAAAGATACTACACACTGTACGTGTGTTCTAGCACATATTTAAAGCTCTGTTAGGGAAAAAACAGGAGCTGAAGGGGCCATTTGATTGAATTAACCTAAAATAATCTAGTGCTCAATCTGTTTTTCCAACTGAACTTTTATGACAAATTACTAAATCATGAGAGATTCAGCAGAACTGGGACTGTAACACCACAGGAGCATAGCAATTAGTTTGCTTTCATACACCATTAGAAGGTAGTTTACTGGGTCCAGGCCCACAGCTGAATAAATGGATTACTTTAGATTCCTGAAACATATAATCATATGTATTGTAACGCATTTAAGTCTATAGTGCCACATAACTTTCTGTATGAAAAGCATAAAAAACAGAAATAATACCTAGAAAAAACAATTACCTATCTTTTGTAACTTTTGTCCTTTCAGATGTGTTGCTTATGTCCATTCCATTCTAGGTGTGTACGTGCCCACATGCACAGTCATCCCAGACTTTTGCTTTTGTGGTATCTGTGGGGCCAACAGTGGCACCCCCTTGTGTGCAGCACTCATGCTTTGGTACATCAAGCACTGCTGGTCCTATGCCCTCTTAGTTCCTTCTTGCTGGCAATTCCAACAGAGGGATATGGGTTGGGTGGGTAATGGAATGAACATGAGCAACACATCTCGAAGACCAACAGTTACGAAAGGTAGGTAGCCATTTTTTCTTCTTCAAGTGCTTGCTCATGTAGATTCCATTGTAGGTGACTCACAAGCAGTATCAATAGAGGTGGACTAGGAGTTCATGATCTTGAAGCTTGCAGCACTGCTCTGCCAAAGCCAGCATCGTCTTGAGCTTGCTGGGTAAGCGCATAATGAGAGGTGAACGTGTGGACAGACAACTTGGTAACGGTTCAACAGATCTCTTGGATTGGTACCTTTGCCAGGAAAGCTGCTGCTGATGCTTGTGCCCTAGTCGAGTGTGCTGACATGATAGCTAGCAAAGACACCTTCGCCAACTCATAGCAGTAGAGGATGCAGAACGTGATCCAGGACGAAATCTCTGAGCAGACACTGGGTGACTTTTCATTCCATTGGCCACTGCAATGAACAATTGTGTTGACTTATGGAACGGCTTTGTTCTATCTACATAGAAGCCCAATGCCCTCCCGACATCCAGGAGTGTAGCCTGAGCTCCTCATCTGACGCATGAGTCTTTGGAAAGAAGATGGGTATGTCCTGGCTAGTATGAAATCACTGGGGGCAGAAATGCTGGGTGAAGTTGCAGCTGGACCTTATTCTTGTAGAAGACCATATAGGTGGTTCTGAAGTAAGCGCTCCGATCTCTGACATCCTGTGGGCAGATGTTATCATGACAAGAAACAAAACCTTCCAGAAGAGAAGCAGGAAGCCAGAGACTCAACAGCATGAGATTCAGGTCTCAGGGGACACACGATCCCAGATTGTAGGCCTTGCATCACCCTGCCTGTTGATGAAATACATTGTGGCAGTATTGTCAGTCAGGACCTGCACTACCTTGCCTTTCAGGTAGAGCGAAAAAGCCTGGCAGGACAGGTGAACTGCTCTGAGCTCCCTGAAGTTGATGTGGAGGGTCAGATCATTCTGCAACCAGTAGTCCTGGATGCTCAGCTCACCCAGGTGGGTTCCCCAGCACAGGTCCGAAGCAACAGAGAGCAGGGTCAGCAACGGGAGCAGGGTCATCAAGGGAACTCTCCCCAATCCAGGGTGATGTAGTCTGGCATCCTGACTACCCAGTGTAGTTCATGCCTGTTGGGGATGTAGACTGACGTCAGCCATGCTTGCAGAGGCCGGAGATGGAGCTGTGCCCAACAGCCGCAGGCAGGTAAGAGCGATGGTGAACGGGTGGTTCTTTACATGGGAGATCAGGTCTGATATGGCCTGAAAACACACTTCCAGAAGGCAGGCTCTGGCTCACGTGGAGTCAAGAACCACCCAGATGAACTCTATTCACTAGAGGGGCATTAAGGTGAATTTTTTCTCGTTTATTAACTGGCTCAGGTCACAGCTGGTGGAACACACCAGACTGAGGTTCCTCTGCACTTGCTCCCAAGACCTGCCCTATATGAGCCAGCCATTGAGATATGGGAAGACCTGGACCTGTTGACGTCTCAGGTAAGCAGCCACACATTTTGTGAACACCCTTGGGGTCGATAAGAGGCCAAAGGGCAGTGCTGTGAATTGAAAATGGCATCCACTCACTATGAAATGGAGGAAACATCTGTGGGTGACGTACCAGTCTCCTGGATCCAGGGAGGGGATGATGGAGGCCTGGGATACCATGCGAAACTTCAATTTTCTGAGAGACTTGTTGAGGCGACACAGGTCCAGAATGGGTCTGAGGCCCCCTTTGCTTTCGGGATTAGGAAATAGCAGGAATAGAACCCTTTTATCTTCACGTCCCAAGGACCTCCTCTACTGCCCCCAGGTGCAAAAGGTTCTCGACCTCTTGGAAAAGAAGTTGCTCGTAAGAAGGGTCCCTGTGGGGGGGAGGGGATGAGAAGGAGGGGCAGCAAAAATTGCAGGGCATAGCCCTGAGATACTATGTCCAGCACCCAGCGGTCTGAGGTGACATGCAACCAGGACAAACGGTAGGGATGAAAATGGTCACGGAACGAACGAGGGGAGTTTGGAAAACTGACTGGGCATTGCTCCCAAACACACCTTCAAAATGAATATTTGTGGGCCCTGGGATGCTTCACCAGGCCACACTGCGCAGGAGAAGGGACTAAAGTTCGTGTCTCTACCCCTTCTCCTTGAAAACCCTTGATGAGGCTGCCAAGGCCTTTGCGGTAGGGGTGGCTGGAACTGGGCAGAATGGCCAGTGGCCAGAAAAGGCGGTGCTGTAGACATCGATGCGGCCTTAGGTGCCCATTCATGCCAGTGGGGTCCTGGCAAGGGGCTGCACTGACTTTCTGCCTGTTGACCGCCACTGCTGGAGACAGGTGTTTGGAGTTAGAGAATCGGTGCCGTATCGAGGAGACTAGTTCTGTGGGGACTAGAATCTCGATAGGCAGCGCTCCATTGGGGGCAAGCGACAGAAATCTGCGCTGAGAGGAGAATTAGCAGGAGGGTGAACGGTACCAGTGAAACTTAGACCAGCGCCTCCCACAAGGCAATCCGCATCAAAATTGCAGGGACCACAATCGCAGTGCCAGAGACTGAGGGCGAGCCCCAGATAAAGCCTGTGACATTGGAGGTCTGCGGCATGGCGATGGAGAGTTCTGTTTGTCTTGGGGGACTAGTGGCACTCCACTGCGCCCTGAGGAGTCTCAGTGACTGTCTTGCCTTTGAAGGGAGCCTTTGCCGCTTCCTTCAGCACATGTGGTGTCAGCAGCATGGACGGAGGCCTCTACTTATCAGTGCTGGGGGAGCTTGGGAAGATACTGATGCTGCCAGAAGTTTGGGTCTCCCACCACTCCTGGGAGTCAGTGGTGGATCCTTTAAGGGGCTAAGGGCTCCAACTGGGGTGGCATGGCCATGCGGTTTTGGAGTGACAAGACGGCTCGAACTGGGTCCTTTGCTCGATGCTCCAGGGCCTTTCTTGCCCAGTACCGGGGAGCTGTGGTTCTTCATTTTCTTTCTGGGCACTGGTGATGGAGAACAGTGTCAGGAAGAGCCTGGTATTGGGGGTGCACAACAAAGTAGTGAGTGTGTCTTGGGATGTTCTGGAAGTCAGACGAAGGGCAGCCTCCACGAGGAGAGCCTGCAAATGAATATCCCATTCTGAGTCCTGGTTCAAAAATTTTTACAAATATGACACTTGTCCTTTACATGTGATTTCCCCAAACACTTGAGGCAGCTTCTGTGGGGGTCACTTACAGGCACAGGCCTGTTACAGTCCATGCAGGGCTTAAACCCCAGACACCGTGGCATGCTCCATCCAGGGCAAAGTCCCATTGGGACTCTAACTCCTAACTACTTAACATGAACTACTATATACAAACAACTATTTACAAGGCCCTAAGGCTTAAGTCAGAAGATACGAAACCACTAGCTCTTGCTATGCAAGGAAAGGCACTCAACTAACCGTCATGGACAGTAAGAAGGAACAGAGGGCATAGGGCCGATGGCATCTGATATACCAATGCACGAATGCGGCGGCACTCAAGCAGGGCACCACAGATAGCCCTCCAGATGCCACTAGCAGAAGTCTCTGACGACCATGCACATAGGCCCGTGCACACCTAAAATGGAACTGACATGAGCAAGCACTTGAACAACATGCTCTTCCAACTTTTCTGCCAGTAGTTAAAGGGAAACAAAAAATGGTAGAATTCAAATAGTCAGAACTCCTGTCAGAGAGCTCGTCAAGGGCATGCTTAAATTAATTGCTCATATTCATTGTTTTAAAAATTATGAGAAGGCTGTAACTTTATTACAATACAGTAAACACAAATAGCAGCATCTGCTGCAGTAAAAGAGCTGAGTTCCAACTTCCATTACAATCCTCCACTTCTTCTCATGCTCATAACTGTCCCAAAAAAATTCAACATACAAGGAATTTGTTCACACTGGGTCTCAGTCTAAAGGTGAATTTTTATTTATTTTATTTTTAAAGTTACAGCAAATTCAATTGAGTCATTTTGAGTTTTCTTCTTACCTTTGCCACTGACCTGCCTTAATACTTTGGAAACATTGTTTAAGCCTCAATACTCCCATTCAGGAGGCAAACTTCACTACTTTTATTTTTCAGGTATGGAAATGAAACTGAGGCACAGAGAAGTTAAGGTAAAAAGAAAGGAAGTGTTAGAATCAAGGCTGCAACCCAGGTCATCTTCATAGAGGTACTAGACCACAGTGTCTCCAGGCAAATCACTTAACCAATCTGTGCCTTATCTATCTCATCTGTACAATGTGGTTAGTAATGCTTACCCCAAGGGCTCTGAGAACTACAAATGAAAAAGTGCTACGTAACTGCCAAGTATTGTTATCGTCACCCATTTTTACAAATGGACAGACAACGTTAAGTGCCACTGTGATCTAATGAGTTAGGCATGAGCCTAGCAGCGAGCAGGCAGTTTCTAATCATGGTTCATGCTTGTCTCTCTCACCAAGAGAAATTGGTCCAATAAAAGATATTATTCTATTATCACATAATTTCAGTGATCAAAGTAACCAGCTGTTTTAATGACAAAGAGTCCTGTGGTACCTTAAAGACTAACAAAAGGTACCACAGGACTCTTTGTCGTTTCTGCAGATCCAGACTAACACAGCTACCTCTTTGATTGTTGACAGCTGTTTTAAAGTCCTCTTTTTAAAATATTTCCCTAAATTTGCAGAAACCAATTGCTGACAAGCAATGATTACTAATGCAGAGAAAGCAAGATACAGTATTTAGATGTATATATTGCTAGCTAAATAATGGCTTAAAAGAAAACACTCATGAAGATTCCATTTACCTGAAAAAGCATTACTGTAATATCTTGAGAGCGTCTGCATAATATCTTTGGAATGCTGGGTCCATGGTGCTATCTTCCTGTAGGTTTTTACTCGATGAACAAGTTGAGAACCTCCATACTGCAGAGAAAGTGTGTCTCCATGATCTTCATACAGCTCCTCAAACAATCTAAACCAATGAAACCAAATATCTCAGAATTCTACCACCACTACTAGAAAGTGAAGCTTCTCTACTCTATGTCTGTCTTACCTTTAGGTTTTAAAAAGACTTAAAGGTAAGCAGGTAGAATTCCAGACAAACTATTTTCGGTTAATGTAATGAGTGTCATACTTCTGAATCAGAAAAGCCAGGTGTCTTCTTTCCAAAATGTTACTTTAGCTAGTAAAGATTACAGAGGTGGCAACCATCACAAGAGGAGTTAGTCTAAGAGAATGTTTCAAAAGAACACCTAAGCATGTACTGGACAACTAATTCTACATCTGCTCTGGTCTAAAAGACTCAAAGGTCAAAGCACCAAACTTTTCTGGATAGCCTCCTCCTGCTGCCTATTTCAGATATTAACCGTATCAGGACATTCACAAAAAGACCCTGTCCACATTATGTACGTATGCACATGAATACACTGTATATAGCAAAGGTATAAATGGTATTATCAGGGACCATAAGAAGACTAAGTAAATATATATTGTGATTATTTTAACAGACAAGTAGTTTTTAACAGAGTGAAATGAATCTTAGAGTTATAAAACCTTAACAATATGTTCAGAAATGGAAACCTTAGAAATACTTTCCCAAATATTAAAAGTTTAATTAATTCATTTTCAGTAACTACTGTGGAATACTTGAGATATCTAGATTTTTTTCCCGATTAAATGAAATGTTTTTCTCCTATATATTGCTGCCAATTTACAAAAACAGAGATAACACAAAAATTCTCACTAGCCAATCATATTGAAGTCTAAAATACTGCGATCATACATTCCAGGTCCAGTTTTGGACTCAGATAATCACTTCAGTGGAAGTTTTGCCAAAGTAGGGTAAATCACTACAGGATTGGGCTCTAAAACCAAACTTACGCTTGCTCATTAGTTATAATACTTTAGATACCTAAATATTTATTAAATGAGAATATATGTCCCTGTAGCTCCCAGAAGTAAACCTGAATGAGAGACCAGGGAAATGAGTGACAGATGCTGTTGGCTTGTAGGGAGAAAGGAAGATCTTAAATCTTCACAGAATAAGGTAACCCCCTCAAGGATACCCATATTCCCCTTTGTCAGGGTGGGAAAAGCACTCAGAATGGAGTCCAACCCTGAATATCAGTTATTTAGAGCACCACACTTGACACAAGTAGTAAATGCCTGATATCTCTGTGGTGTGGTCATGGGCATTAAAGCTTTTTATAGTGAATGCAGCTGAGATGGCGAGGTCCATAAGTCTGACAGTAGAATACTGAAGGCAGTCTTTTATAGAGAATTGCAGACTAGAACTTGTTTTATTTGCAGATCAAGAAAACCTTACAAAAACACTCTCTCAAGGCAACATTCAGTCTTGTAATGTTGATCACAGTACCTGGGAGCTCTCAGCTTTTCACAAGATCTGATGGTAGCACCTCTGCCACCTCGGTCTGAAAGATCTCAAGAGCTCATGGATTGCTGCAATCAAGGTGAGATAGCAAGGAGTAAAGCTAAAAGCAGCGCATGTTCATCTACAATTCTCTTAACCTGGGTACTTGCGAATAGGGCTGCAGGTCCGAAATCGATCTTTGGTTTCATTTCAGGACTCACAATAAGTGACTGTAACTCATCCACTCAGCACGATCGGAGACTCCATCATCATCATTATCCCATCCCCAATAAATCTGACTTAATGAAGTTGCAGTGTACCGCTTTAAATCCATCTCTGTATTTTGGTTTCATTCTCCTGTATCCTGCCTGCATATCCTGATCAAGGTCTATAAAATAAGCAAGTCCGCCAGGCTTTTTAGAAAGAGCCTGTTAGTTATAAATCTACAAGGATAATTTTATAAAGATCCTGCTCTTTAAGTCTCCACAGATGGCTCAGGTAGGATTTAGCATTCTGCTATTTTATAACCCCTTCAGGCAGGAGGTCTCTCATTTAAAACTGTTGCAATTTAACAATGAAATTGTCTTTATGGAAATTTAATTAACTGTTAAACCACTAATAAGCACAATTTGCACTACATGTGTAAGAAAGAGTCAAACATAGTAAAAATCTTAAATGAATCAAACAGTACCATAGAATCTCTATGGCTAAAAATTCCATGCTTCAACAATAAGAGCATAGCAGTAGGAATATACTATCAATCACCTGACAAGGATGGCGTTGGTGACTGTGAAATGCCCACGGAGATAAGAGAAGCTACAAAAATAGAAAACTCAATAATAATGGGGGATTTCAACTATCACCATATTGGCTGGGTATATATCACTTCAGGATGGGATGCAGAGATAAAGTTTCTAGACACCATTAATAACTGCTTCTTGGAGCAGCTAGTCTTGGAACCCACCAGGGGAGAGACAATTCTTGATTTAGTCCTAAATGGAGCACAAGTGGTCCAAGAGGTGAATATTGCTGAATCACTCAGTAATAGCAACCATAATATAATTAAATTTAACATCTTTGTGGAGGGGAAATACCAAAAAAGTAGCATTTAATTTCAGAAAGGGGAACTACACAAAAAATGAGGACACCAGTTAAAACAGACATTAAAAGATATTTCACTCTTGTGACTATTCCTACAAGCTTAATGGACACATTTTAAAAACACCATAATAGAGGCTCAAATTAAATGTAAACTCCAAATTAAAAAGAATAGTGAGAAGACCAAAAAATGCCATTATGGCTAAACAGAGTAAAAGAGGTGATTAGAGGCAAAAAGGCATCCTTTAAACATGGAAGTCAAATCCTAATAAGGAAAATAGAAAGAAAAATAAACTCTGGCAAACAAATGTAAAAGTATAATTAGGAAGGCCAAAAAGAAGGTGAAGAGCAACCAGCAAAAGACTCAAAAACTAACAGCAAAAAACATTTTAAGTACGTCAGAAGCAGGAAGCCTGCCAAACCAATCAACGTAGCCACTGGACTATCAACATACTAAAGGAACACTCATGGAAGACAAGGCTATTGTAGGGAAACTAAATTAATTCTTTGCATTTGTCTTCACTATAGAGGATGTGCGACAGAATCCCACACATGAGCCATTCTTTTTAGGTGACAAATCTGAAGAACTGTTCCAGATTGAGGGTACCAACAGAGGAGGTTTTTGAACAATTTGCTAAATTACACAGTAAAAAATCCCCAGGATCAAATGAGATTGACTCATTGGAACTCATGGACAGGGATGATGTGAACAAAACTATAACTGGGTGCGAAAAAGGATTAGATAAATTCATGGAGGATAAGTCCACCATGGCTATTAGCCAAGATGGTCAGGGATGCAACCCCATGCTCTGGGTGTCCCTAAACCTCTGACTACCAGATCCTGGGACTGGATGATCACCTGATGATTGCCTGTTCTGTTCACTCCCCTTGAAACACTTGGCATTGGCCATTGTTGGAAGACCAGAAACTGAGCTTGATGGACCATTGATCTGACTCAATACGATCATTCTTATGTTTTTGAAAGACCTTAAAAATATTAGTAACTATGAAAGTATGAATATATCAAAACATTGCCTCTTTACCAAGTCAGACAGTAAACATCAGTGTTAACTAGGGACAAGACAAGTATAAATGTGGTGCAATATAAAGGGAGAGCTTAAAAAAAAGTGAATGTGGTAGGAGGGTAATTTTAGTAGCTGCATTTCAGACAGACTGGAAATGGGAGATGTTATGTGAATGTCAGGGAGATCAGAGAGAAAGCGACTGCAGTAATCAAAATGAGAAATTAGGACTAGATGTATTATGGGAGAGAAAAAAAAGTTGCATCAGAGGAGAAGTGGAAAGATTTTGACATAGCCTAGATGTGAGAGGAGGATGAGAGGAAGGAATCAAAGGTGACCCCAAAGGAAGGATGATGGTGTAGTAATGGAGAAAAGGAAGGATTGGGCAGAAAAATACGGTCAGTTTTAACCTTCCAAAAAGAGATGTCAGAGGAAGAAAGTATGAGATGTGGAAATGGATAAAGACAACAGATTAGGTGTGGAATGGCAGATTTGCAGGTCAACAGTATACAACTGACAGGAGTAAAATACTTCTGTCACACAGCACATTATTTCTGGCTACTACACAACAATTTTTTAAAGTTCAAATCTGTTTCTGGACTTAGAGTTGAGAAAACAATAGAAACTAGCATATTCCCCTGTCTTGTTTTATTCAAAAACAGATAGGTTTACTTATTCTGGCTTTTTGGCATTATGAGAATTTTCAGATTTTTTTTTTCCCCCTTTCCTTCCGATAAATTAAAGTTCTGGTAGATGCATAGGAGGAAGATTTATAGAGTATCTTCTGTGCATGATCTCAAATAATTCCTCTACTGTTCTGATAAGTAAATCTGAAAATCCAATAAAAAAATCATTCAGCAAGTGAAGAGATTTTTAAAAAACACAATAATTGAGGCAGATATCCATAGAGAGAAGCCACATGAAGTAATACATCTTGATCTCTCTTCAAAAAGCAGAACAAGTATACAACAAGAACAACAAGTATACAGTAAGTCACACAACTGCCCAAAAGCAAAAAATCCCTCAATACCCAAGAGAGAAAGGGGCCACCAAAGTAGAAGATCAAAAGAAATTGTGAGAGTAATACTGTTTGGAGGTTTTCTGAGGTCCCATCAAACCTGATGCCTCTAAGGCAAAGCAGCAAAACAGTGTCTTCTACCTCTATTGCTTCACCTTCTGCTTGGAGAAATATGATTGTATGAGAGATCTGTGGTATTGAGCAGGTAACTGTTCCAAAGGAGTCTGCCTCTGGGATTGAAAGTTGTTCAATTGGTTTCAGTAGAAAGGCAACTTAATCCCCTGGTAACAAAAAGTTCTTCCTAGATCTATGCTTATTAGGACTCTTTGAATGTGAACAAGAATGTGAACAAGAACAAAACACCTCTCAGATAGGTGGTGCTTATTATTCTTCCTCTTCTTTATAGGCATCAACATCTCTGGATCCTGTAACCCCATAGATCCAGCAGTCTTCTTTTTAGGCTTCTTGGAAGCAGAATGCAGATCTGACTCACTTTCCTTCCTTCAAGCACCCTTATGACCCTGAGGTAACTGTCAATGCCAAAGCATTTAGTCAAGATTGCAGTAAAGTTCAGGGAGACATGGAGGAGTTGTTCTTCCCCTAGGAACAGCCACAGGCAATTCCCTTTGTGGGCCCACCAGATAGACTGTAGCCATGTCTTTCTCCAAAACAATGAAGCAATCATGCTGGTCTGAGATTGGCATCTTCCCTTACAGGAGACTCACCTGAAACCCCAAATGCTTTGAATCTGCCATCAGAAAATTCAAGCAACGCTAACAGGGAAGTTAAGAACACCAAGCTGATCAGAGTTAGTATAATGGACAAACCAAACACCCCATCAACACGCATACCAACAATGGCTATTAATTAAACAAAACCTTATCTTTAACAAAAACAACGTAAATCTTCCCCAATCGTACTGCTCCAATAAGTTACACTATGCAACTAAACTAACTACTTGAAGCCATGAGTTCCGAGGTCTCTATTACAGTAATAAGGAAAACAATGTGGCCTCAATTGACCCTCATATCTATACAATCAGACCCAAATGTCCAAACCCCTGAGAGAACACTCTTGCAAGCTTTAATGGTCACCAATATTCAGAGGGTTCCAACTTCAGTGTCAAAGGCATATGTGTATAATGTGAAAATGTTCAAAGAGAGGTTGCAGAAGGATGCATTTTTCCCCCTCTCTTCAATACACCAAAAAATACCAAGAAGATACCGTAGAAAGAAAAATGAAGAAAAATAAGTTAAAGTTCTGCTTTGTATTTCTGGTTACTGTGAGCATCTGGCAAAAAACTGCTTAGCTCACCTTAAAGGCAAACTGCAAAGCAAAAATTAAAAGCTTTATAATACATTTTTATTATGTTTATTTAAAGGACAGAGTTTTCAAGTTTGAAGAAGTTTAAGCATCCAAAGAGAAGTGCTCAGTTTTGTTATCCTGAAAGGAGCCTGATAAGCATACTAATCAAATAAAACTAATCTTGAAGTTACATTGATTTCTATGTTAAGATCATATAGAGCAGTGATCTTCAAACTGGGATGCGCGCACCCCCGGGGGTGCATGAGACTGCTCCTGAGGGTGCGTGCCCCAGCAGCTGGAGGAGCCGGGCAGCTCCTCTGCAAGTGTCACAGCAGCCCTGGCACCAGGAGGAGCAGGGCGGCTCCTCTTGTTGCTAGGGCTGCCGCAGCTCTTGCAGAGGAGCTGCTGGGGCAGCCGGGCTCCTCCTGCCTTATTGGAAACCTGGGAGGTTTCCAATAAGGCAGGAGGAGCCCGGCTGCCCTGGCAGCTCCTCTGCAAGAGCTGCAGCTGCAGCGCCGGCCGGAGGATTCGTGCGCCGCGGCTGAGACCGGGCCCCGGGCCCTGCGCGCCGCGGCTGAGACTGGGCCCCGCGGCTCAGATGGGCCCTAGGAGCTGGGTGCCGCAGCGGAGACCCGCCCCAGGGGGGCAGTTAGGATGTTAGGGGACAAGGTGGGAGGGTTAGAAGGGGGTAGTTGGGGGGGAAGTAGGAGGGAGTGGATGGATGGGGGCAGGGCTTCCCCCATGGGGGTGCCTGCTCAAAAACCTCTTTCTAGGGCGTTGCGTGGTCAAAAAAGTTTGGAGACACCTGATATAGAGTAATGAATGGATAATTTAATTAGCTGAAAAAAATGATCTGAACATTTTATTTAAACATAAATATTTTTACTTAAAGAAAAATTATAAAAACATCAAAATACAAAAAGCCACAGAAAAAGACAACTGCTTAATATTTGTTACAAAATTAATGCCAGGAAAAAAACAACAACATATTTTACTAACAGTGATATCTCTTACCTAACAGCATCTGTGTCAAACTGAAGATTGGGTTTATCAATCAACCCCAAAGAATAGAGCTGATAGGCTAAAGCACACTTCCCCACCATGAACTGGGCCGTGTTAGTGCGATCTAAACAGTCAACACAATTGGTACGAAGAACACCAGTCTAAGAAAGAAATAAGAATAAATGGGAAATTCTTCAACCAGTTCCCAATCATTATATTCATGCTTACTCCACAAGGGAACTGTTCTCCTGGTTTCCTAATAAACTTGTCAAAACAAATATTTAATTATTCAAAATCTTGTGTGAATAAGTCAAGATCTTAAATCATTTAGGCTGAAATTGTCTGTGTTACAGAAAACTGCTAAAACCTCAATTCAAAAGAGTCTCACTATTATCAGCGTCCTGAAACACTAAACACACACGATTTATTGCCAAAAAAAAATATATATATATATATATGTTGGGTGGCACTGAAATGCAAAAATAAAGTTCTCATTTTTAAGTCTTGCTACCAAGACTGAAATATAAAATACAAAACATGCTATCATACTGCCGTGGCCATAGGACAATGGTGTTTATATTTTCAACACTCCTATTCATAGGCAACAGGTGTACAAGTTCTGTTAAAGATTACAATCTGCATATCTTTCTAAACACCACCTGTGCCTGTGTTCTTCAATTACATAATGCCCAGATAAGGCTTGGTATTTTATAATCTGAAGGGCTGAAAGCATAAATACCATATACTATTTTCATATGAATGAGATCTGATTTATGGCTTATTTTGTTAATGCACTAAACACAGGTAGACCTGCAATACCTGAAGATGTATAAATCAAGGCAACAGTCTTTTGGCTTGCATATTTTTCTTTCTTTTAGAGAGATTAAAATTAGGCTCACTCAGCTATTTATCCATAAATATCAGACCGCTGATGTTCTGTTAATATGGAATTGATCATTTGTCCACTAGTTTATGTAAAATATAAAATTATAAATGATCATAGGTAGAAGGAAACAATGTTTCATCAATATTGTACCTTGTGTGCAGAATATACAATCATGACATCCATATTTAAAATAATAAACCAGTAATTCTTTTACCATGCTATACATAAATAGTATTTTGAGTCAAATTGCCTGTTTAATTTTTGATTGTAACCACAATTATACAATGTGAAGATAAGAATGCTTTTAAATACTTGTTTACACGTATGTGAATTTACTATCAGAATGAAGCATGTTTATTCCACACAACTAAAACTGTAATGTTTGAACAATGCAGTTCTTACAATACTGAACAGTACATTGTTTCTGATTGTAAGACAAGATATAAAAATTATTAAAAGCACTGTACTGTGTGGCTTGTTGCCCAAGTACTGTTAAAATTACAAAGGATAGCAACTTTCAGCACGACTGGTACTCCTATCGTTAGTTTCAGAAATGGAAACTAAATTTAAAATTTAATATATTTCTCAGATTTCTTTGGTAAGAAGATATTTCCAGCAGCACATTTGTTTTAGCATCATCCAAAGACAATGTGGGCCTGAATCCATTTGGGGCCTTTGGGTGCTACTATAATATACAGATTTATATTAGTAAAGTACTGACTCCGAGGAAAGACAGTCATCTACTGATTCAAGAACAATACTTCCTGCTTCACCTATGGTAGATGGCTCTTTGGAAGCATCCTGTCCTATCAGACTACTGACTTACATCAATAAAACTTTGTTGTAATAATAAATCAATATTATTTTAATACCTGTAAGCGACCAGTGGGAACAACAAAACCTCCCAGTTCATTCCATCTGGAAGGGAAACAAAATACCATACATTAAATAAACTTTGTAAGGTAAAGATTGTCATATGTCATATGAGTCTGGCTCAGTGAAACAGAGGGAAGGATTTAATAACCTGCTAAAAATGAGTCTGAAATCTGAGTGGGTGAAAACAATGTGACTATGTATATCTGGTAAGACTTGTGTTGCAATTAGCTTACAATGCAAGAAATCAAGTATTGGAATAAGTGTGTGCCAAGGCTCACAACAAATTAGTCTAGGAAAGCCAAATACAAAATGCTTCTCCCCACCTCCAAACCGAAATGCAAGTTGTAGAGCTTATTAGAATACAGAGATTCCCCCAAAGCTGGGAAAGTGATCACACAAAAATATTATGTAATTAATGTTTATGGACAAGTTGAAGGAATTTTCCTTAAAAGGCCTAATAAAAATTTCATAAACTACATCAGATACATATCTTTCAATTATACCATAAGGTCAGTGATGGATGAATTGAGTTTTTGAAGTAAACACTCATTCCACACCCCATTTTATCACTAATTTGAAAATTAAATAACTTATTTGCAGTTTAGAGATTTGGGAACATACAATGTTATCAGATAACTTCTGTAATATTCTAGAAAGTTATAATAAATAATAATCTGTCTTCCCTAGACTTCTTATTTTTTATGTATTTCCTAAAAATATGCATTTCTTACAATCATGTATACAAAAGTAGGAACTAGTAAGTTTAGATGACAGGTATATTTCCTGGCACTCCTTAGAAAATGCTTTCTTTAAATTTAAAATTGTGCTTGCTTTATCTGTTCAGATATTGCATATCTTGTTTTCAAACATGCAATACAACATGAAGTGGATGCCCTGAAGCAGCAAAAGAAGCTGTTCTCAGAAGGAAGAACTGTTTGTTGTCTCTTTCAAGAATTCAGGAACTTTTTAAATATAAAGGAAGAAAATTAACATTTCAGATGTAATTTGTGAAGTGTTTATTGTTGCAAGAACCACCAACTACACCAAGTTTTACAAGTACACATTTACCCTGAAGATATAAGTAGCATATTTTACACGTATTCAATGTGCGGTTATGTCTATGTCCCTTTGGTTGCAGTTTTTTTCAATCTAATAGGACATTTAATTATAATTTTCACATTACTGTAATCCTTAAAAAGCCATGCTACAGTACATATTGCAGGGATTTAGGAGCATTTCATATAAGTAGTGCATGTCATGTATATACATGTTTATGTACACCCCCATCCCCTCCCAACCACAAACTCATCCAAACCTTTTTACTTTTCTTGTTTTCATACATACTTTTCATCTGGCCGCAAGATGCTGCAGTAGAAATCAGGACGATTTACAAAGAATCCTGTTTTCTTCACTACACTTTCAGCAATTACATTCAATCTATCCAGGACATTACACAGTTTGCTATGGAAAGAAAAAACAAATACTGAATACACTTCTTCAATTTTCAGTGGTTGGAAATTCTCCTGACCAGACACTATGTTAACAGCAATATTTTCATGCCAGTTTTGCTCACTTTATGTAATTAAAAAGGGACATTGGTAAATTTTAATAATTTACCACTCTATCCATTTTTGCATCATCTACATTTTTTTTCAGCAGTGATTTTATGATTACTTCCAGATCATTAATGAAAATGTTGAATAGCTTTAGGTCCAGTAACAATCACTGCAAAACCCCATTAGAAAGGCCCCTGTTCAATGAATCCTCATTGACAACAACTTCTGGATATCTATCAGTCATCCAGTTCATACTCTATTTAATATGTGCTTTATTAATACTGTATAGACTGACAATTTTTTAAAATCAGAATGTCATGTGGTGGTTCTAAGACAAAAGCTTTCCAAAAATAAAATACTGTAGTTACCTTTAGCAACCAAATCTTAATCTCAAAGAATGAAATCTGGTTTGTTTGACAAGATTTATTTTTAATAAAAAACATATTTACTGGTTATATTATATTAATTATATTCCTCTCAACTCTTTATCTTCAGGAGTTTCCTCTATATTCAAGTAAGCAGCTGGGCTTTTGAGACGGCAAGTCTGAAGCCTCAAATACGTCTCCCTTCTTGTGTGGAAAGTGAAGACATGACAAACCACACAATGGGATTCACGGTCTCTTCTCCAACCTTGGCATATGAGGCATCTGACATGGACATGACACATTTCTTGAAGCTCCTACAGGACTCGTGGCCTAGGGACTACCCAAAGTAGATATCTAGGCTATGATGACCCATACTATACTAACTAAAAACTGTTAATTACTGAAGGATAAAGAATTACACTGTAACAATCTAGCCTGAGGACATAAAAGCAAGGTTCAGTTAGCTCTCTGCAGCAAAGGAACTGATGCAGTTGAAGGATGTGCTGCCTTACATAATGTAGGGCAATGATTTCACCCTCATCCTAGATCGCTCATGAATCTCTCAAATGACATGGCTTTTCAAGGAAATTCCACAGGCTCAACATACAGATGCCCTATTCCACAAATGGAAATGCACAAAGGCCACAAAGAAAAACACATTATTTTTTCAAAATCAGGCTGAAACAAAAGCTTTGGTAACTACAGATAAAAATACTTGTGAAAGATAAAACTGGCATGTGTCAAAAGGCCTGGAAAGGTCAAAAGGCCTGGAAAGGTCAAAAGGCCTGGAAATACATCAAGATAAAACAGGTGTTAGAGAAACTTAGATGGAGCTATACTGTGTCAGAATGGGTAATTCTATTGTTAATAAGCTTCATGAAATCAGATTGATTTCACCTGAACACCTTTTTGGAAGAAAACTAGAAAAAAGTTCTGATAATGTCAAAATATCCTTCTTCCTCATTTCTGAAATGGTACGTTTTGATTTTGTTTTGCCTTCAAATTACTGTTGCAAAATTATATTTTGCATTATAATATAAATATAAACAAAATGATTTTGTCAAAACATTTAAATTGACCTGTAATAAGGCTTCCCCCCCCCCCAAATTTTTCCTTCAGAAAATTTCAAATTTTTGGTTTTCACTCGTAAAATCTCAAAATCCTTCATTAAACCCTCCTCACACCTCTAAAAACTTTCTGATCTCCTAAAGAGTGGCAAGATATAGCAAAGAAATTTTAAAAACATTTACCTCTGTCACTGATCACTTATGAACTTTGATGAGATCCATACAGAGAAAGAATTCACCCACCTTTTTGTGTATTTGGCCATATCCCAAGGAATATACACAATAGCATGTTCTGGAGGTAAAAATTGATTGAGATATGTCACAGCACCAACAAGTTCTTCACTCAGAATCCTTTCATGCTTTCTTTTTTCACGTTCCTTAAATCAAAGTCAGAAAAAATTAGTGTTAACATTTTTGAGCAAAGAGGTCTAAATGATAAAAAGGTTTGTATACAATCTCCCCCCTCTCGCATATGCACACACTCCCTGATTTTAGTATTTCATAGGTTTAAAACAAGAAGAATAAGCAGCATGCATAAGAAAAGGGTGGGAGAACCAAACATCAGGAAATTCAGTGAAGTTCTAAGTGGTATATTAGGCTTTATAATCTATGATAAAAAGAAATATATTATTAAATACATTTATCCAGAAAAGAAAGAATAGCCATACTACATATGTGCAAAAAATTGGTAGATTTATTTAAATCACTGATTTTTGTTATTATGAAAATCAGCAAGTGGGAAACCTTGGTTTAAATCATTGTCTTTAAACTTGTTTCATACTGGTATTTTTGTAGTTGTTTTCTGAAAGTAAGTGATTCTCTTTGGATTGGTAACCATTAAAGTATATTGATTTGTAACTAAATATAACATTTACACTAAATTTGTTGCATTTTTTAGCTAACTAGGAGGATACACAATCTATATACATTTGTTTAGTCAATTACGTAGCTTAACTACCATTTATTTAGACTCTTAATTTTGACATTTTTCATTATACTTGAAAATCACGAACGATGCCTTTCTTATTTATTAGATTAATTTGTTACTTGCGACTTGTGTCAAGCTCTATTTGGATAGAAATTAAAATTAAGTTAAAATGCACAGAACTGCATTTTATATTTTATTAGTTAAATAAAACTACCTTCTGAGCCGGATACATGAAAAATTAACAAAACACGTTTTACATAACTGAATTATTAAACAAATAAAGTAGTTTGTTCAGTTAGTGAACTGAATTGATTGTTTCTGGTCACCAGGCCCTTCAAAACTTTAGAACTAGAAGAACTCAGTCTCTCACACATGCTTTATATCCAAAGATTGGAAGGAGAAAACAAACCTTCCTGATTTTTCAACTCTCAATTGGTTTAACTTCAAGTGAACCAGTCACTGAACTGAACTAGTTGAATAAACTGAAATGAAGAAAATATTCTCCCTGCACCTGCAGAAAAGGCTACAGATGTTAGGCAGTTCAACGAAGTCTGATTCCAGGTGCTCACACAGTGATTTGCACTATTCAGTGGTGGCTTTCTTTTAAAGTCTGGCAGCAAACGTACTGTTTTTTTAAAAAATGAAATTTTAATCAATTATAGTAAGCCTTAACATAGACTGTCAATTTCAAGTTTAATTATAAACAGGGTTTCTTAAAATAAATCTGTATCCAATTTAAATGTTTAAAAATTGATTTTAATTGATTTGTATCCACCCTGCAACAAAGAGTTAACACAATGCTGCAATCTGAACATTTTGATATCAGATTTTTATTTTTTTTTTAGATTTTTAAGTATAGAATCCTAAGGTTGTATTAAACAGAGCTGTTTCATTCCATTTCTTACATAACTTTTCAAGAGGAAATAGAACGATAGAAAGGAGGAAAAGGGGAGGCAAATGAAACTAATTCAGTTCTAGAATTTACAAGCTCCACCAGCAGATCTCATAACCTCTCTGACTCCAGAGCTGTTTAGACTGGAAAACTGATACGCTTTGCTGACCCTAGTTATAGCGTTCTTGTAGCTTTCTCAAATTAACAAATGAACATTTAACTTGTTATACTATTCAGCGTATCTTTATTTTACTCTGCACTAAAGGACATTTTCTACTGTGCATGTAGAAATAATTTTTAAATACTTGTATCTTTTTAAAACAAAAGTAATATTTTTCAAAGCAAACAGTACCTTAATGACTACTTTCTAACATAAGCCATTTTTGCTGTAACACTGCTCAAAAAGCATGATAGCAATTATTATGCTTTAAAGAGGGAAAGTATTCTTGCTCTCTGTACACTCCTGAGTTAAACATTTATGGAGGAATTTTCCTATAACATTCCAAAAATTATTTATGATCAGAGACTAAACATAGGAAGTTTCACCTCAAAAGGCAAATTTTCAGAATGTTCTCATTCTGTCAATAGTGACTAAAAGTGGGAGTTGTTTTGCAACTGTTAACTATAATAGTCACTACTGATGTCCACTATTATATAACTAGATCAGATTTTAAAACTAGAGACAGAACAAAGCTGTACATTTTAACAAGTATGATAGAATCTTGTAGTTCTAAGTAACAACGTATAGAACCTGCAGGGAACATAACCATCAATAGATACTGCTGAGGTAGGTAGCATAACCTTCTGAGGAACAGGGAAATGAAAAAAAATAAGAGTGATGAGTGGGGGAAGGGAGAGGAAAGAAAGACTGGAGAAGTGAGAAATGGTCTAAAGTAAACAGGATGAAATTGAATAAGGACAAATGAAAAGTACGTCACTTAAGAAGGAACAATCAGTTGGCACATATACAAAACGGGAAATGACTACCTAGGAAGGAGCGCTGCAAAAAAGAATCTGGGGGTCATAGTGGATCACAAGCTAAATATGAGTCAACAGTGTAATACTGTTGCAAAAAAGCAAAAATCATTTTGGGATGTATTAGCAGATGTGTTGTAAGCAAGACATGAGAAAGAATTTTTGCTCTACTCCACGCTGATTAGGCCTCAACTGGAGTATTGTGTCCAGTTCTGGGTGCTATATTTCAGGAAACTTATGGACCAACTGGAGAAAGTCCAGAGAAGAGCAACAAAAATGTTTAAAGATCTAGAAAACATGACCTATGAGGGAAGATTGAAAAAATTGGGTTTATTTTGTCTGGAGAAGAAGACAGAGGGGACATAAAAGTTTTTAAGTACATAAAAGGTGTTGCAAAGAAGAGGGAGAAAAACTGTTCTCAACCTCTGAGGATAGGACAAGAAGCAATGGACTTAAACTGTAACACCCTTTGCCAAAGCCGGGTCTCATGGGTCCCTTTCCTTCCCCGCGGATGAGGATCAAACCCAGCAGTCAGAGCATGCAGAGCCTTGATCTCCACCAGGCTGGGTGCTCTGCTCACTGAGAGCTGGAAAGCCGGGCTCTGAAGAGTCCAGTGGCTCCTAATGGCCACCAGCAGCTCTGCAGTCCCAAATCTGTGTGGGGAAAACATGAAATTCTGCACAAATGCTGCATTGTACAGTGGTTCAGAATTTCCCCAGGAGTAAAATTTTAATTGTTCAGGCTGAAATCTTCCATGATAGTGCCTAACTCAGGCTGAATATGTTTAATTTTTTTTTTAAAAGGCTCAGTCAAAACGGTTCAATGGTTTCCAACAACAAGATTAGAAGAAAATACATATTCCATGTTAAAAAAAATTCTGCTGGCCTTTTCTTTGGAATATTCTAGCACCACCATGCTTTGGAAAAGGGGCTTGAAATATGATAGTGGGTACCCTTTGTATCAGAAATGAGCCTTTTGAAAATCTGGCCAAATTTGGCCAAGTTATAAGTCTCTGGGGGGGGGGCGGGAAATCAGTTTTCACATAGAGACTTGCTAGAGTTTAACAGCTTAAATCTCTAAAGAATCAATCCTAACTGACCGTACTTCATCTTCTCCCAGTTCCTACTGCTGACCAGACTTTGCATATATCTGTTCCGCAGAGCAGTGAGCATGCTCCATCCCAGAGCTAAAGGAGAAAAGACAACTTTTACTATAATAGTTGCTGCAGGTTGGGATGGGGCCAGAACTGAGTAAGGAAGCCTGTCTCTCCTGTGATCTCTATAAGCAAACCTCCCCTCCTCCAACCTGCTGGCACCTAGGCAGTATGAAGGAGGAAGTCTTCGATTCAAATACAGAGGGGGACAACAGCCAGGGTGGAGGGAGAACTTGGTGAGTAGACTGGGACAAAGAACCTGGGGAATGAAGACCAGGACTAGAGGCCACCAAGAAGCTGTAAACTGGGACTGGCTGGGCAAGAAGACTAAGTTTGGGAACCAGAGTGCTTGGGTGGAAAGGGAGACACATCTGACAAAAAGCTGGGGTCAGGACGGAGCAGGGGAGAACTGGGACTAGCTGGGCATAGAGACTGCGACAGGAAGTCAGAGGAGGTGAGGACACAGATTGGATGAGACTGGGAGTCAGTGGAGGTGACAAAACCAGGGAAGAGAGACCAACAAATCAGGGATTTGGGGAGAAAACTGAGACTGCCTGGGCAAGGAAACTGAGGAGTAGCAGTGGGAAACTGATTCTGGAGTCTGAAGGGGAGAGGCGTGAGGAATGGAAACTGGAATTGACTAGGTGAGGAGAATGGGACTACAAGACTGGGACAAGGAGTCAGAGGTGCGGTAGATAGAATTGAGACAGGCTGGAGGGTGGCATAGAGAGAGTCAGTTTGGGGGAAAAAGGAAGTAAAGCCTATGCTCCCTTAGAGCAGGGCCTGGAGTCCCTTCAGGGGCCAAGAGCAAGTTTCAAAAGGTCTGCCAAGCATGGCCAGCATTAGACTTCCTAGGGCCCAGGGCAGAAAGCCAAAGCCCCACCATGCAGGACTGCAGCCCAGGGCCTGACCCTCAAGAGTTGAAGCCAAAGCAACTGAGCTTCGCAGTGCCCCCTGTGGCATGGGGACCCCAGCAACTGCCCTGCTTGCTACCACTTAACGCTGGCCCTGGCTTTTATATGCAAAAACATAGTTATGGCACAACTGGGCCATGGAGTTTTCAGAGCATGTTAGAGGGGACCTCAGAAAGAAAAAGGTTGAGAACTGCTGCCCTAGAGTACACTTCCCTCAGGCCTGGAAAGGAAGAAGACATTCTTGAGTTTCACAGCCTCTGCTGTCAGCAAATTTCTCTAAAACCTGCTGCCAAAGTCTCCCATCTCCCTCTAATGCTGGTCCATAAAGAAGCTAATAACCTACTACTGCTATCAGTTACTCTAAGCTGAAAATGGCAGACCTAAGAGTGGATCTAAAGGTTTCAGTTCTGCTGATGAACTACATGGGTATCAACATGAGGTCATGTGATATAATGAGGCCACTTCTATTTGTAATAGGTTCTCATGACCAGGATCCCTGAAGAAGGATGCTGATGGGGTAGCTCCAGGTTACAATCTCCAGAAGATCATGCCCAGTGGAATGGGTTCAGATAACTTCCGAAGGTTGTACTCTTTGAATTGGTTTGTAAGCAGATTTTGACCTCACATCAAATTTGCTGACAGGCTATCACTGTGGAATGTGGGGCCAAAGTAGAGGAGAGTTGACCTCCTTGCTCTACCTCAAATGTTTCTGTCAGGGTACTACATTTGTCAGGGGTGAGATAGGGAACATGGTCTCTGCTGGTGCAATGGCCGAGGGCTACGTGGTTGAGGATGGGGAAGTGTAGATCCCCAGCAAACACAGGGTCACTTTGAAATCTTTCAGTAAATTTAGGGTGCTATTGTTTAGTTTGATGAACAACTCTTAGCTCTCAATGAGCAAGCCATCATTCATGGCTTGCATCTTGTGAGGCATACATGAGGTTTGGAGCTAAAAAAACCTCTCTGCATGGTTGCATGCAGGGAGCCATAGACCTGGATGGAGTGTCTCAGGTATCCATCGCTGCCTACAGGGCCATTTTGGCCACCAATTGGCCTTCTTCTGTAGTGTTTTTCAGCTCCTCTCTCTTTTGTGAGGCAGCCTGGCTTGGAAAGTTGTCACCGTATCCATTGTTAAAAAGTCATTGTCAGGACTGTCCCCCCCCCTCCCCCCCGCACAGGACACAGATGTGGGGACCCGCATGAAAAGACCCCCCCAAGCTCATTTTACCAGCTTAGGTTAAAACTTCCCCAGGTACAAGCTTCTTCTGTACCTGGAGGAACAGTATGCTGCCATGACCAAGCGTTACCGCAAGAACTAGGGGCAGGGCCACTTGAAGCCCCGCTCTTTCCAAAAACCCCCGCCCAAGTCAATACCTCCCTCCCTGGGAAAGGCTTGAGGGAAAAACCCCTTACCAATTCTGCTACATGAGCCTGATCCAAAAGCCTGGATCTTACACAATGGAAAACAAAGCAGTCAGATTCTTAAAAGAATTTTAATTAAAGGAAAAAGAAACAACAAAATCTCTATAGGAATCAGCGGAAAAACACTTTGCAATCACAAAAAGAATCAAAGGAAAATCCCCACACTAGAGGAATTCCTCCCACCTCTGCCAAGTTCAAGGTACAGAGAAAACACAAGATATCTCCCAAAAACCTGAGAAATTCACAAGTGAAAAAACAAATATAAACTACAGCCTTGCCTAGCTAAATTGCTTACTTTTGCTGGTGAAAAAGAATATAGATTGGATGAAGAGAAGAAAACTGTCTGATTCCCTTGAAAGCCCAGAGTGAATGAGACATAACAGAAAAAGTATTTCCCCTCCCCCCAGATTTGAAAGCATCTTTGGTCCCCCATTGGTTCTTTTGGTCAGGTGCCGATCAGGTTTCTTTTAGCTTCTTAACCCCTTACAGGTAAGCAGCAATCCTAGGTTACTTTATGCTTATGACAGTCATATTTGGCCAGCAAAGCCTGATAGTTGGCCTTCCTCTAAAAATATCTAAGCATCTGGGATCCTTGTCCTCAGATATGTCCTGGTGGGTGTAAGAGTACTCTAATCCTAGGTGTGGGGGGGATACATGTTTCACAGATGGTGTTATAAGTTGTTGGCATTTGCCACAAGGCTCTTGACAGATCTAGAAGGCTTTCATTCACATGGCTGGCAATCCTGGTGAGACCAGTGGTCAATAATATGCTAAACAGCTCATGAGACTTCTGGGAGATGACCAAAGACACAATGTCCAGGGCATCTGTGATCTGGACCAGAAGATCTTGAAAGGTATTGAAATCATACAATGTTCTATAGGTACTGAGGTTACTGCCTTGTCTGGGGACTACAAGGAGAAGTCATTAAGCAGTAAGAAGTGTTGTTTGGCCTCTGGTTCTCTCCCCCGCTCCCCGGGCCTTATTTTTTTTTTTGGAGGGGGAGAGGGTATTCCATGGAGGACAGAAGTCCTTCATCGGTGTTTGAGGTGGCCCCATTCACCACCATATTTTCCATCTAAAGCATTAAACTCAAAGTTGGGGCCGGTGACGACTTTGGCATCAGGGATGGTGGCATGGGTGCCCATGTTGACACTGGAGCCAGGGGTACCTTCAGTGCTATTTTCTCTGCAAAGATCATCGGAACTGCCTGTGTGCTAGATGGAAGTTAAAGAGTTGACTGTTAGATGGGTCTTGGAGCTTGGGTCTTCTGGATCCAATGCCATTCAGATTGCTCCTGAAGATGAATCTTCAGCATTGCATTTCTTTAAAAAGGCAAACTGAAAACCTGCTTGGGATGTGAGACTTTCTGAAATAGAACAGATATCTTCTATCTTAGTTGAACTGACCCACTGCAGGATGGATAAGTACAGGCAATCTTAATTCTGGCTTCTCTTAATTCTGAGTACTTGGTTTTGAAAGATTAATAAAGTTCTTTTCACATAGTTGTGTGTCTATAATTATACACACTAATCCCAGCAAGAGCACATACAATTTGTTACTAATTACTGCCACTTTCCACACTGCACAGAAAAGCAGAAGCCATTTATAAACTCACTGACCTTTAAGAATTCTCCAAAGAGTAAGACTACCTGAGGAAAAATGCTCAGTGGTTGTGTTGAAGTTGGATCAACACTTGCATAGGAAAATACAATTTTTCCCCACTGCACATAAGTAGAAGAGCATTAATTTTAGCATTCTAGTATTGAGCACCTACAGAGACACATTTTCAGCCACACTACAAAAGCCTTGTGAATAAAAGCACATAATGATTCACATGTCAGGGTCATGTGAATCTGGATTCACATTTTAGTGTTGGCCTTTGAAAATTAAATCCATAAATAAGAGAATCATTTTCTTGTCAAAAAAGTATATCTAAAGTTGTTTACCACAGCTTCATGTGCTGATTCTGAAAACCACACTCAAACAAGAGCTGTAAGAAATAGAAAATAATGGGACTTTGCTATTTACTACTTCAGCTTACAGATTCTCAAAATCAGCCTTTTGTATTTTTTCAGTTTTTTTAATTAGAGACTTCTATTGCATGCATATAAGACATCCTTTCAAAACTGAACATCTCTCTACAATATACTATAATAGTACAATAACAAAGAGGATTAAGAAAGAATATGAAATCAGATATAATTAATTGAAAGATTCCTATGAGACAGTAATAAGTATAACACAATCTAATGATGAACAAACTGAAATGACATATGATGGCTCTGATATCGAGTACTCAAGTCTGTATTATTCAAATAAAAATACATCAGCAATAGACATATCTCTCTTCTGTAACTATTTCTTTTCCACATTTCTTTTCTCCATAGGCACTGTATAATTAATTAGGTCTATTAAATCATTTTATTGTTATTACATTTGTATTTATTTTCTTTAAAATGTATATATTTTACTCCAATTGTCCATATTGTCACAAAAGTTACTAAGCAGTTAGTAACAAACATTAAGATGAAATTCCTCCTTTTCTGCTCTGAACTTTTTTGTTAAGAGGCAAAACATACATTCAACTTTCACTTTTTCACTATATTTTGCAGAGATATACTGCAGTTTTTGGTTTGAATTATTCAAAAGTTTAAAATTTATTTTCTTCCAAGTGTTCTTTTTAATTTATTTTCAAAGTATTAATGCCCTTTTATAAATTCAAAACATAAATGATAGTTAAATCCAAGATTATATACATAGCTAATTTTGTTCAACTCATTTGGATTACTGAATTGTGTCTTTAAACATCTACCAATGTGAGTAATGTTCTTTGTGTGCAACTTCTTAGTATGATTGGACCCTTATTGCCATGACCTATCTTCTTCCTCCAAAAATAGGAAGAAACAAATTGGTCCCTGTGTGGGATATATGTACTTACAGCATTTTTAATTCTCAGAATAAGTTGGGCCTCCTGGATGCTAATCAAGTTCTGTTTGGTCTTTCCAATAAAGTGGCTGGGTTATGAAGGTATTGGATTCAAATATTGCTCAACAGATACTGTTTGTCACACACTCTCTCACTGTCAAACAGATCCCTATATTTTCAAGACTTATTTATCATTAGAATTTGATAATATTCCACACTTAATAGATATTTAAGTCACTGTCTTTGATGAGAAAGCTAAAAGTAATATTTATATTTAATATTCCATCATCCTCCAGACTGTCCATCAAATACTTAAGATCTGCATTAGACACTGACAGACAAAGGAGAATATACTGTTTTTCATTATGTTTTGCGTGGGTACAGTAGTTTTAGTCTGCAAGTTTATCACCAAGACTTCTTGCAGTCGTATGATGGTACTGCAGCATGCTTTGGTGGTAAGCAGAGTGAAGCGGGAACAAGAAAGATGGTCTTTTGGCTAAAGCGCTGGGGACTGGTATCAGAATAGCTAAATTCAGTTCCTGGCTTTCCCACAGATTTCCAGTATGACCTTAGGCTTCATACTGGTATTACTCTCTGGACATATTTTAAACCCTATGGTTCAAATATTGCTGCTCAAGGCGGGGAGATATCAATCGCCTGAAAGGAAAGATGATGTATTGCAAGAAGTGTATAATCACTAAGGATATTTTATTTCTGGAGAACTCCACTGGCAGCCAAGTTATAATGCAAGATGCCTCTAGATAGGCGAACAGGTTTGTGAAAAGAGTCCTCCATCTGCGGGTTGGTATTAGCTCATTGTGAGATGGAATTAGCGCATTCAGACCCAATCAGAATGAATCCTCATGTTTCAATATAAAATGTAATCCTTCTGGCTGTTTCAAAATTACATGGAAAAACTCCACTGGAAGCCATATCCAACTCTTTGTATTAAAAGGACAACTGATACATTAAAATCAACTTAACAATAGATGGGAGTGAAAACAGCAAAAGAGGAATTTCACCTGTTTGTAGGAAAGCTTGAATGAACAAGGAATCTTGTTATTTATTATCTGAAAATGTGCATTTTCTTTTAAAAGCTAATGTTAAATCTATATTTAGTGCAAGGCACAGCTTTCAGAACCAAATGTTAGCAGCAAAACTCTCATTGGCTTTAATGAGTCTATAATCTGGCTTTAAATGCAAAAACTTAGTATAATTAAAATTATTTTTAACAAACCATAAGTTTGATTTATTTATTTGTACAACACTACAAGTTATGACTAAACAATACTGTACCTTCACAAGATTCAAAATGATAATGGGAGAGCCAAACCTCTGCAGCATTTGATCAAAATGAAGTGCAGCTATGTGCGCAAATGGATCTGCTTGGTCCACTGGAACAAAGTAAATGAATATATTCAGGTAAAAAATATCAAAAATTTTCAGATCCCGAAAGGTTACTTTCCTATGAATGCATTTTTATAAACAGATTTACTTTTTTTAATAGCAATACAATTCACACCTCTCTATCATTAAAGAAACAAGGTAAAAAGCAAAGGTTTTCTCTTTACGGTTTTTTTTCAGTTTGTCAAAAATTAGACAGTTAGAAAGAAACCGTTACTTACCTGTTCAGTAACCACTTTCACATTCATTCCACTTCTGTTCCACACATGACCAGTACATTAGATCCAGAGATGTTTTTCACTTAGAGATACACACTGGCAGTGGGTAGCCAGTGATATAAAGGGCAAGGACAGTTACTGACTAGCAAACTCAAGCCCAATCCAGTAAAGCACATATGAAAGTGCTAAACTCTCAGCATGTGAGTAGTTCCACTGAAGTCAAAAGGGCAAATATATCCTGGCTGCATGAAAGTTAAGGGGAATTTTTCAGTTGGTTAACAGAGCCAGGATGTCATCCAAAATGTTCTCCCATGGGAGATAAATGGATAAATAACTATTTGAGTACAAAATCATGAGCACAAAGAAGGTTGCAGTCTTCATCCACAAGCATTGCCACATTAGGGCAATAAAGGGCCACTGTGGGCACAATGTCGAATATTAAAAAGTCACCAAATTCCTCCGGTCTAATTTCAATCTGGAACTAATTTTTGTTCTGACTTTCATAAACCAGGATGAAACAGTGCTGGTCAATCTTTAATTGTAGCCTTCACAGTGAAGAAACAAGCATACAATTTTTTAGTTTTTACAAGATTAACTTTCACCTATTTTCTCTCTGGCATGTTCTTTTAGGAAAACACATTGCTTACCATAGGCTACCATAAAGAATATATTGAACATACATGTAATTGGTGGCTTAGGCATCATAGTCGAAATATCTTGAGACCAGTATAGAGGGACTGAGCCTCGAACTTGAACATAAGAAGAATAGCTCCCTGCAGAAAATGACATCACCGAAGCATCACAAAGTATTTGTTCAGTTTCTACTTCATTAGCAACATCCCCCTAAAACAAACAAAATAATGCAATTACTGTAGACATATTACCTTTCAGAGCAGCAATTATAAATGTTGAAATAACAACTGTGAATGACAAGACTAATTAAAACTAAAAATAAGGGATGTCAAATCATAAGAGCACAAGAAATCCAAAAAAGGGGACTGTATTGGTCATGTAACTCACAGTTGCTAGCTTCTACACTGTAAATAAAAACCCCGACTTCCACAAGCCAAAAATCAAGTTAATCCCATTTCAAACCAAGGCCAAAACAAGCCAATCCCTAAGAACTCCAACACTCTATGCCAGGGGTCTCCAAACTATGACCCGGGGGCCGGATCAGTGCCAGCTGAGCAGGCATGCCGAGCAGGCATGTGGAGAGGCCGCTGCTGGACCCTCCCCCCCACCCCAGGTGCTCCCAGCAGCCCCATGTGTGGAGTGTTGAATGCCCCCGTGGCAGCAGCCAGAGGAACAAAGGGGGGAGGGCACAGCAGCGGCCAGAGAAGCAAAGGCGGGGGATTTTGCATATATTGATTATTTTCACAATCGCTTTGGCCCGCGAAGCCCCTTCAAAAATCTAATATGGCCCTCGTCTCATAAAGTTTGGAGACCCCTGCTCTATGTGACTAGATCCACCCTCCATGCCCCCGGCATGCAGTCTAGGACTGTGGTGGGCCTACTGTGCACCCCTGACTCTCTCTCAATTTGTCCTACTTGCTGGGAGCTGACCAAAAAAAAAAGCAGCAACAAGCTGTAACAAGCTACAAGCCAAAAACTAGCTAACAAGCAACTTCACAAGCCAATTAAGCCAAAAAAACCAATTTCTGCATTTTTTTCACGTTTGGCGTGTCTGATCGCAACTCCCTTTTGCTTACTCTTGTACCAGCATGCAAAGCTACACGTTATTATTGATCACAAAACTGTCCATCCCTTTTAAAAACCAGCTACAAAATATTTAACTTAAAACAGAGGCTAGAGTTAGTGCAAAAAGTTGTTCTAAATATGTCCAAGAATCACACTGGGCCAAAATGTTGATCTGCTTGCTGCCTAACTATGGAGCTGAAGAGGCATTAGTCCTGAAGAGGTCTGACTGATTGCAGTTTGGTTTGATGCAAGCAAAACATATTGTTAGGTAGTGGCTCAAGGTGATAAATAATTAGGATTGAGGTCAGGCAGGCTTTGGATAACTCATCATCAGATTAATGAAAAAGTTGGTTGTCTCCCCACCTCTGGCCCCAATCCTCCAATATGATGTACTAGAATAGACCCAAATGTCTGTGCAAAGCCTAGAGGATGTCAGTGGAAATCGCAAGGGAACAAAGGTCTACAACATCTCACTGCAGTTTTAGGCCCTAAATATGGGTCTGCATATCAGGCTATTTCTCTATAGACTGGATTTCAACAGCTATTACATTCAGTGCAAAGAAAATGTGCATACACATGAAATAACTATGAGTAACTATATAAAATTTCAACATATCTGCAGTGATAAATTATGAATAACTACAACATGAATTCTCTACAGCAAATTAAATTCCATTTGCCGCTGCTATATCTTCCAACTCATCAGAATTTTCTTTTTGACCTCACAGGTAAATACTGCACTATATTCACTGAAGTGCTACAACAGAAACTTTTCTTATCCTGGCTTTCATTTCTTATATTTAATTATCACAAAATAGTAAAATTTACATTTTTCCCCTTGACATTTTCACTATGGATCTGATAACTGTAAAAGTAAGAATAAGCTACCAAAACCTTAAAGACACAATCCTGCTCTCCATTAAGGAAGTAGGATAAGACCTTCATGTAGTACAGTACAAAATGAAAGTTGAGAGAGATTTACTTTACCTCAGAGTTTGCTCCTCTTTTCAGAAAACGTGTTCCAGCAAATTTACTTGATCTCCTGGCTATCAGAGTGACATACACTGGACGACCATAGATTAACAGTTCTTGGAAGTAAGGTTAAGGTTTACACATTTTGATTCCCAAAACTATTTTCCTTTCACTTACTTTAGTACTGGCCAATGTTTAAAAAAATGTACTCCAAAGAAAATGTATTTTATTATGTTTTTTTCTGAATGAAAACCCGATTTTAATATTATTTCATAAGACCTCTAACAATACAGGTGAATATAATTCCTTTTTACTTTTTCAAATTTCTTTAATGAGTGGGAGAGACATTAATTCCCTTTTCAATCATAATCACTTGTATAGTGCTTTCCATTTTCAAAGCTCTTTACAATAAATCAAATAATCTTCACAACCACCTTCGGGAGGAAGATAAATATTACTTCCATTTTACAGAAGGAACAATGAGGCAGAGCTGTTACAAAATTTATCTAAGGCCCCAAGAGGAGTCCATATCAACTCTGGGATTAGGAACTCCTGAGTTCTATTTCAGAATCCAAATAGGTTATCCTCCAATGATTTCTCTGGAAAGGCAGTTCACTTGCAACAGCTTCAGTAATCAGACTAGGTAAAACCATTGAAACATAATATAGAAGCAGTTGTGATTTGAGCCCCGTTTATACTTTGCCAGGTATTGAATTAATTTACCCTTAATTATCTTTGATTGCTTACATACTGAGGCAAGACACGCACATCTAATTGTTAGATTTGTCCTTCATTCATCTCTTCTTGAAGATTGGAACTATATTTGGTAACATTTTAGTCATCAAGAAGATCTGCTGCAAGTAGGTGTTAAAAGCATGTATGTAGGGAGATCTTGAGCTTTTTAATGTTTTAATATTAATGTAATTAAAACAGAGGGCCAGATCCTCTAGAGAGGCCACTTTGTGCTGCAATCTTAGCACATTCTGGCCATAAAGCAGGCATAATAAAGCACTGAGGTGAGGACGGAGAGGGAGAATCAACTCTATGACACTGAGCCAACACAGAGGCTATGTTCAGCATTCACACTACACACCCGGTCAGTACCCAGCCCAGGCCAGCGAAGCTAATGTTCCAACCAGTGCACCAAATTCAGTGATGAATCCTGGTCACATGCCCTCTGAGGCACGTTGTGCACATGCTAAGAAGATATCATTCTGATCTCTGCTGTTGGTATCACAATGGGACTCGCCAAGATGCCACTGTAAAAGCACTGATTTGTGATTGCCATTTTGGCCAGTTGAGGCCAGTAACTGCTCCTGTAAGCTAGAGTAGCCTTGAAACTGTTCCAGAAGAAGCCCTGCAACCAACAGTCCCAGAATCACAGGAGCGCACAAAGGGAGCTTCAGGTCACCTTTGAAGCCTCACCCAACTTGTGCTGTGTGCTCAGCAACAGCCAATTATCTGAACCCCAACATTAATGGGCAGTTAAAAAAAAATCATGAAGTGATGTATTGTTGTTTCTTGACTTGTCTGAAATAACTGAGGCTCATCTAATTCAGGGATAAGTATCACTATACTCCCGCTCCCATCCCCCACATTTTTTAGAAAAGAGTAATTTGAGTTTCATGATGATTAACTTTACCTATGCAAAATTACATACTAAAAACTAAGGCCCCAATGCTACAAATATTTATGCAAAAAGAATGGGATAACTCACATGCAGAATTACTCATATACAGACGCTTCTGCAAAACAAGAGTCTAGGAATGGAGAGATGGAAGAGAATACAATGAATTCAAAAGATCTTTTACAAAAAAAGGTTATACCTAAATTCTGAATCCATAGTCATATTCCCCTTTCTTCTTTCATTTTTTCCATGAATGGGCTTGTATATTAATGATGTATTTTAAAGATGAGAGATTAAAATCTATAATATGCTGCATTCTTATTCACTATTAAGATGAGAGGACAGTTCATTTCAATGATTTATTATAGGTTTATATCATTTATGTATAAAAGTTAAGATTTGGATATATTTTCCACTAGTGTTGCAGTAGAGTAAGGCCTTAGAATGGATTTTTTAAAAGCATTCAGTGTCGATTTAACTCTGGTCCCATTGCAGTCAGTAAGAGTTTTATCACTTACTTCAACTGAAGCAGTGTTAGGTCTCAGTGATTTGAAAATCCAATCCTAAAATAATAAAAATAATCCCTGTGGTTTTAGCAATAATATCAGCACATCTCAGTCAATAATTAAGCTCTACCAGAGTTTTCTTTCCCCATCTTCAGAGCTCCCTGATAAATACCACCTGGTCTCAAAGGGGTTTTTCAAGTTGCTCTGCTATGACTGAAATCTGCAATTAGCTCCACACTGGTACAGCACTCTGCATGCATGGAAGTGATTGCAAGATTGGAACCTTATTTTTCCATAGTATTATCACACAGCGATTTACTCTAAAATGCTTGTAAAATGTAAAATGCTTGGGTTAAGAATTTTCCTTCATCTTTTATAGACACTGTAAGGACAGTACCTTTCCAATTATAAATATTTTTTAGATCCTATGTTTTTAAAATTTGGCAAAATAATGCAAAACTAATGAAATGACTGTCATAAAACATGTGAAAATCCTTTTGAAATAGAGTTTACGAACAACTGATGGAGTAATTAATCTTTTGTCCTGTCCATACACAAACTTTTAAATACAATAAACCAATATTTGCTCTCTTATAGTAAAAAGGATACTGGATTGCCCACAAAATCCATGAATAATATATAACAGCCAGTCATGATGAACAGTGTTTTTTACTGTATCCAGCAGCTGACCATTCCATACGTACTTTTTATATGGTTCACTGCAAATCCCAAATACACCTAAAAAGTTAAAATGAAAAATGCATCAACAATAATAAAAAAAGAGCTCAACAATGTTTGATCAACAATATTTGATAAAAGAGCTCAACAATGTTTGATAATTTCATTTTTAAACACAGTGTAACTTAGGCTTTTAATTTGATTATTCTTGGCCTCAATTCAGGAAACCACTTAATTATATACTTTGGGACTATGCTGAACAGGAATGGATTTAAGCACACATTTAAAGATTTTTATACTGTCACTCATCATTGTAGTATATGAATGCTGTCCATGTAAAATCAATAGCAACAAAGTCCCTAATGGATTTCATGGGAACTACTACCATCTCTCCCCGTAACAGATCAGAACACTCCTTGGTGACTTTTTTGGAGGGGCAGAGGGAGGAAAAGGGGGTTGGGAATCAAAACGGTGTTTGAATTGTGCATTTATGAAGGAATGGCACTCTCAGAGAGGAAGACTTTGCAACATTTTCTAAAGATGTTCAGACTCTGGATTCACCTGGTATACTTTGAAGACTGTTCCAGATCCCTTTGACAGAGAATACTGTGACCCAGCACTCCCTTGCTTGGTCCTGAGCTTTGTGATCTACTTTTGTCCCAGAGGAGCACAGCTGTCAAAAGGTTCACAAATTGAAATCTGGTCTGAACGTAAATGGGGTTTGATCCATTAATTGTTTTGAAAATTAGGATCAACACCTTAAACTGGCACTGGAAGCTGACTGGGAGTCAGTGGAGGGACTTGAGCCCAAGTCTTGTGTGCTCATTGTGGCCTGAGCCATATAGAAGGTACACAGCTGCATTCTATGCATCATCTTCACATTCAGCTTTGGATACAGTGACCTACAGTAACTCAGTCAGGCGGTGACAAATGCATGGATCACTGCAGCCAGGTCTTTCTTTGAGAGAAAAGGACAAAGTTTCCTATAAAGCTAGAGGTGAAACTGTCACATTTTTGTAAGCCACTGTTACCTGGTCATCCAAGCCTAGTGAGGAGCCAAACAGGACCTAGAGGGTTCAAATCACTTTGACAGATGGGTACTGTATGCTTTCAGTGGAAGGCGAAGACAATATCTTGGTCACATCTTTAAATCACTTCCCCTTTCCATCACCTTAGTCTTGCCTGGGTTCAACCTGAGCCAGCTGCTCTTCATCCAAGAACTAGTTTCCTGTAGGCATTCTGACACTGTAACTGGATTGTGGCTGCATCAGCTGAGAGTGAGATATATAGCTGAATGTCATCAGCATACTGTTGGCAGCAAAGCCCATAGTCTATCCCAGTAGTCTCATCTACATACTCATCTACTCTGTACCCCTGTGGAACACTGCAGATGGGAGCCTTCACAGAAGAAAAACAATTACCTCTTTCCATTCTGAGCTCTGGGATGATGGGCCATCTACTGCTGCTCTATCATATAGACAAGTTAGTAGTACCTTGTAGTCCTATGTAGAAAAGATTGCAGAGAGATCCAGCTGTACAGGCATGGAAATCTCACCAGAGCACTTGGCCAGAAGTCAGTTGTCATTTAGTGCCACTAACGCAGCGTCTATGCTATGCCCTAGTCTGAACCTGACACGATACTGACTGATGTCACAACTTGTTGGAGCTTGGTGGTTACTACTTTCTCAATTATATTGCTCAGGAACGGGAAGTTGGAAATAGAACAGAAGATGAAGAAATCTTCAGCGTGTGCTTTTCTGAACTGGGGCCTAATTTGCTAACCCTTTTCTAACACAGCTGTTAAAGATTTGCATTTAAAAACAAACACAATGAAAACATTTTTGAATCAGACTCTCATGTCATTTTTTTTTGAATTTCTCACAATCATAGAGACAGATTCCAAGTCCAAAAGGGATCATTGTGATAATCTACTTTGACCCATATAACATAAAATAATTTAGAGTGTGTAACTTTTAGAAAGATATCCAGTCTTGATTTTAAAATGGTCAGTGATGAAAAATTCAGCATGACCCTTGGAACGCTGTTCCATTGGTTAATTACTCATAGTTACAAATTTACATCTTAGTGCCACTCAAAATTTGTCTAGCTTCAACTTCCAGCCATTACACGATTATATGTTTCTCTGTTAGGTTGAAAAGTCCATTATTAGATATTTTTTCCCCATGAAGGTACTTACAGACTTATCAAGTCACCTCTTAACCTTCTCTTTATTAAGCTAAGTAGATTGAACTCCTTGAGTTTAACACTACAAGGCATGTTTTCTAATCCCTTTGTAACCTGTCCTTTAAATCGGCTTCTGTACCCAATGACTGGAAGATAGCTAATGTAACGCCTATATTTAAAAAGGGCTCTAGAGGTGATCCCGGCAACTACAGACCAGTAAGTCTAACGTCCGTACCGGGCACATTAGTTGAAACAATAGTAAAGAATAAAATTGTCAGGCACATAGAAGAACACAAATTGTTGGGCAAAAGTCAGCATGGTTTCTGTAAAGGGAAATTATGTCTTACTAATCTAGTAGAGTTCTTTGAAGGGGTCAACAAACATGCGGACAAGGGGGATCCAGTGGACGTAGTGTACTTAGATTTCCAGAAAGCCTTTGACAAGGTCCCTCACGTAAGAGCCTTTGGTAAATTAAGTTGCCATGGGATAAGAGGGAAGATCCTTTCATGGACTGAGAACTGGTTAAAAGACAGGGAACAAAGAGTAGGAATAAATGGTAAATTTTCAGAATGGAGAGGAGTAACTAGTGGTGTTCCTCAGGGGTCAGTCCTAGGACGAATCCTATTCAAATTATTCATCGATGATTTGGAGGAAGGGGTAAACAGTGAGGTGGCAAAGTTTGCAGATGATACTAAACTGTTCAAAATAGTTAAGACCCAAGCAGACTGTGAAGAACTTCAAAAAGATCTCACAAAACTAAGTGATTGGGCAACAAAATGGCAAATGAAATTTAATGTGGATAAATGTAAAGTAATGCACTTTGGAAAAAATAACCCCAACTATACGTACAATATGATGGGAGCTAATTTAGCTACAACTATTCAGGAAAGAGATCTTGGAATCATCGTGGATAGTTCTCTGAAGATGTCCATGCAGTGTGTAGCAGCGGTCAAAAAAGCAAACAGGATGTTAGGAATCATTAACAAAGGGATAGATAATAAGATGGAGAATATCTTATTGCCCCTATACAAATCCATGGTGCGCCCATATCTTGAATACTGTGTACAAATGTAGTCTCCTCATCTCAAAAAGGATATAATGGCATTAGAAAAGGTTCAGAGAAGGGCAACTAAAATGATTAGGGGATTGGAACGAGTCCCATATGAGGAGAGATTAAAGAGGCTAGGACTTTTTAGCTTGGAAAAGAGGAGACTAAGGGGGGATTTGATAGAGGTATATAAAATTATGAGTGGCATGGAGAAAGTGAATAAGGAAAAGTTATTTACTTGTTCCCATAATAGCAGAACTAGGGGCCATCCATTGAAATTAGTGGGCAGCAGGTTTAAAACAAATAAAAGGAAGTTCTTCTTCACACAGCGCACAGTCAATCTGTGGAACTCCTTGCCTGAGGAGGCTGTGAAGGCTAGGACTATAACAGGGTTTAAAAGAGAACTGGATAAATTCATGGAGGCCAAGTCCATTAATGGCTATTAGCCAGGATGGGTAAGGAATGGTGTCCCTAGCCTCTGTTTGTCAGAGGTGAGTGATGGATGGCAGGAGAGAGATCACTTGATCGTTACCTGTTAGGTTCACTCACTCCGGGGCACCTGGCATTGGCCACTGTCAGTAGACAGGATACAGGGCTAGATGGACCTTTGGTCTGATCCAGTACGGCCTTTCTAATGTTCTTAATCACTCTTGGAGCTCTTCTCTGAACCCTCTCCAATTTATCAACATCCTTCTTGAATTGTGGACACTAGAACGGGACATTGTATTCCAGCAACAGTCACACCAGGCCCAAATACAGAGTACAATAACCTCAGAATCATTGCTTCCCATGACAGAGTGCCCCATCCTACAAGCATGGCCTACATTCTTTGTTGCTAGATGTATATATTGACATTTAGCCGTATCAAAACACATATTGTTTGCTTTAAGCCATCTTACCAAGAAATCCAGACCAGTGTAGATGAGTGACATTTCCTTTTCATTATTCACAACGACCCAAATGTTTGTGTCATCTGCAAACTTTATCAGTGACCATGATAGGTTTTCTTTCTGATCATTGATAAAAATGTTAAATAGAGTAGGGCCAGAAGCGATCCCTGTAGGACCCCACTGGAAACACACCTGTTCAATGATTAATTCCCTATTTCCAATTATATTTTGAGTTTGAGGCCTTCAATTTAGCCAGTTTTAATCCATTTAATGTGTGCCATGTTAAAAAAAATCTCGCAAGATATAAAATTATCAAAATGGCTCATAGTTCCAAATCTTACAGATGCCTAAGTATACTACAGCAACATTAATACTTTCATAAATAAGATGAGGAATACTTGTGGCACCTTAGAGACTAGCCAGTTTATTTCAGCATAAGCTTTCATGGGCTGAAATAAACTGGTTAGTCTCTAAGGTGCCAAAAGTATTCCTCGTCTTATTTACGGATACAGACTAACACAGCTGCTAATCTTAAACCAATTAATACTTTCGTTAGTCAAACCTGTAATCGCATTTAAAAAAGTTGCCAAGTTAGTTTGACAGGATCCATTTTCCACAAATGCACGTTGATCAGCATTAATTATATTATACTCCTTTAATTCTTTATTAATATAGCATATCAGCTACTCCACTATCTTGCCCAGGATTCATGTCAGACTGACAAGCCTAAATTACCTGGGTCATCTTGATTACCCTTTTTAAACATTGGCACAACATTAGCTTTCTTCTAGCCTTCTGGAATGTCAGTATAATGTAGTCCTGTTATAGAAGATGAAGTGTTCACTGTATAATGTAGGAGGTACAAATGCCAGCTTGCTCTAAAAATATAATTTATTCTAACTTAAAAATGGGTTACAATTTGGTGCAGAATGTCCTTTCAACTCTAAATATACAAAATACTGTAGGTAAAAAAAAAACATTAAAAAAATGTTGATCTGTGAACTCTGCAAGCAGCTCAACTGCTGCTTCACAGCTACCAGAATAGGGATGCAGCAGCTATGTATCCTACAATGTAAATGAAAATCTCTTTATAGTAAGTACTTGGCTCTTCAAATCCTAGCAAGTTTATATATTATATATAATAAAATCTTTAACTTTGAAAAACATATTTTTTTCAGAAAAATGGGAAAGGACTAAAGTTATAAACTGTATGTTCATTGATATAGTCTAGCATATTTCTACAGCACTAAACAGATACAGCAAAAACAAATTATAATCCAACTTTGTTGATGATGCTGTACTAAAAATAATTAACATGAAGTTTGAGAGGAAGAAACCAAGTAACCAACTTAAAATAAAACAATGTTCAAGCGTTTCTGTGGGACAGGGAGTGGAAGAGGAGGATGCACAGAAAACATGAGAAAACAGACATGAAAACATATTAATGTTTTTGATTAATAGCCCTTTAAATCTGCTATGTTTGACAGATCCAAAATGGAAGACTCTGGTTGCAGTTTAAATTAATGTGTTTTTTGTTCAGATTCCCTTGTAGAGCCGAATGGTTTAAGTTAGTGGGAATATCATACAATTTGTCATTAATATTTACGAACATTAAGACAAAATTTATTAGCACTGTTTATACTTCACTGAAAAACTGATTACTGCCTCATTTGTAAATTCATACCTATTGGGTGAGCTGAATAATCAACTGCTGAAAAATGTCAGCATGCTCAATTATCTCCCTGAGGTACAATGTAAATTACTAAAATAAATGATTAATCATCTCTAAAAATTACATTGCTCATATTCAAATATCTATAATTGGCACTTTATGTAATATTTTATTAACTGAGGACTGTTATGAGACTGCACTGATCAATACAAAAGCTGGATGTTTCTGCAAGGTAGGCTGAATTGAAAAACAGTTCTAACTGCATTTGTCATTAACTACATTGCTATTAATTCGGTATGTTTAAAATTCACTTACCACTTCCACCTTGTGTTGTAAGTCCCTCATCTTCAAAGATATCAAAGCTCTCCTGTCGAGTCTGAGTTGTTTCAGTTTTTAATATTTCAAGTGGCATTCTCAGGATGGTAAGATTATACTGAAGAGAGTGTGACAGATCATAGCTGTAGCTGAAACCAAGATTAAAATTCAGTAAAAATTATGGGAGCATGGAATACTTCTGAAAACCCTTGCTTTCCGATGTATTATTCTTTATTGCAGTGTAGGCTATTTTGCCTAAAACAGCAAACAACAATGAAACTAGACAAACATACTGTAATTACAGAATGGTAGTTTGCACAGGGGATCCTGCAAACAACACATTACAAGCTAATGAATAGTTTATGGCACAATGGCTGAAACTTTAACAAAAAACAAGGTAAACAAATGAAAGATTTAAGCAAAGAGTGACTACAAGCACCCAGCCTGGACATCAGCCATTCTTTGTTCTGAATAGAAGAGTCTAAGGTAAGAATGGCTATCAAGCCAGAGATGCTAGCTGGCCCACTACACATGTCCACCTTACAAGAAGGCTAAAGCCACAACTGAGACAGACTCCAGGCAGTTTGCCAGTTTCTTGTTCCAGCTACATGAGTCCCACTATTCTGAGAGACATCTGTCCTTCCTGACATCCCAAACGGTCAAATAAATGTGACTCCTGCAAACATTGTCTACCTGCAAATTTGTGAAATAACATGTGGAAAACTGAACGTGATTTATGGTTTGGCCTGTACAGAAAATACAGTGGATGTTCATCATAATATACATCCAGCAATTAAAAGTTCTGAAGCTTACAAAAATCTTTCAGAAAAACCCAAATTTAGGGATTCTGAGAATTCAGATCAAGACTAAGCTATATGCTTTCTATCACTTAGGCTCCTGACCATCTTAGGGACTCAGACTGTCTCCACACAGAATTCAAGAGGTTCATTGCTCAATCTGCATCCCATTATTATCCTGATACAGCATATTTCAGAGTACAGATGAAGCACTTCCCTACATTCACTCCTACTGCACCATTCATTCAGCTGTCCTTCCAATAAACAGAAATCTCTCTTCCTTATGAGAGAAATACCCTTCAAACATGACCTCTCTCCACCCTGTCTAATATTTCTTCTTCCATTGCACACACCTATCAGGTTATGCCTTACTGCACCTGGGAGTGAGCCTCCCAGCCTGCGTAGATAGACCTGTACTAGCTTGGTTCAAGTTAGTGCATTAAAAATAGCAGAGTGAATGTTGCAGATCCAACAGAACTCTGGCTAGCAACCAAACTTAGACCAGGGGGTCACGGTGGTCTTGACCATTTATTTTAAGTAGCATGTTGCCCATAAAAGTTAGTTCTGAACACTCTGATAGTAAACAAGTAGCTCCTCTTGGAGTTATTTTTCTTTCTAAAATATAGAAAGAAAAATAAAAATGTACTGATTCTTTAGATTTTATGGTTTTTCATAGTTATGTTTTCCAAAATGTACCTTTCTGAATTTTCTGCTGTAATTGTATTAAGTACGAGATTTTATAAAGCCAAACCTCTTAGCAGTGAGGACCACTATCTCCAAGTCAGGAGGGAATCCAAAACAGCAGCAGAAAGTAAGTCTCTTGGGCCTTGTCTACCCTACAACCTAACGTCGACTTTCTAGAGTTCGAATTAAAAAAGCCCATGGTATACATTTGATTGTGTGTGTCCCCAGTAAGCGGGCTAATTCGGTGGATCACGTTCATAGTTCCATGGCTACCATCGACTCCCAGAGCAGTGCACTGTGGGTAGGTATCCCACAGTGCCCGCAGTCCCTGTGGCCCCTTGGAATTCTGGGTAAAGCTGGCATTGCAAGATGGGGGCAAAAACAGTCTCGCGGGTTTTTCGTTCACACTTCCCGTCACTCACCCCTCCCTCCATGCAAGATGTGGCAGAGAGCCGTTTCACACTTTCCGGGCCTGCAGACACCACACTGCTTGCAGCAGAGAGAGTAGTGGTCAGCCAGCCACCGCTCCTGCTAGAACTCTGCTCCAGGCACTCGTAAAAAATATGTCAAGATTGGTGGCTTCAGCAACTCCCACCAAGTGGCATCTCTTCTGTCGTCTTTCTCCTTTCTTCTTCAGTCAAACGCTCCTGTTGTCAGCTCTAACCTTTTCCATGGATTGCCCAGAGGAGTCTACCTCGAAGGTCCTCCCATTGTTTGGCCGGAATATCTATTCTGGTGGCATCAGCATCACTCGCCCTGCAGCTGCTATTCTGCCGTGCTCCAGGCACTCATAAAAAGTACGTTAAGTGTGGCGGCTTCTGCAGCTCCCGCCTCGTGGCATCTCCTCACGTCTTTCTCTTTCTCCTTCAGTCAAACGCTTCCGCTGCCAACTCTGCCTTTTTCCTCTGGACTGCCCATGCAGACGCCATAGTAGTGTGGGCATGGAGCCCGCTCAGCTCATTGCAGCAGTTACGGGCATTGCAAACAGCTCGTGAATTAGTGTGCGGTGTATGCAGAAAGGGAAAACCCATGTGAGAACGCAAAGGCAAGGCAGTCACGAGAGTGAAGAGATGGACACAGGCCTCCCCAAATGCAGTGCCATCGGCAGCTTAGGGATCCTGGTGGCAATGAGGTAGGCTCATGCAATGGAATGGCGCTTCTGGCCCGGGAAACTAGCACGGACTGGTGGGACTGCATAGCGCTGCAGGTCTGGGATGATTCCCAGTGGCTCAGAAACTTTCGCATGGGTAAGGGCACCTTTATGGAACTGTGTGACTTGCTTTCCCCTGCTCTGAACTGCCAGAATACCAAGATGCGATCAGCCCTCACAGTTCAAAAGCAAGTGGTGATAACCCTCTGGAAGCTTGCCATGCCAGACAGCTACCAGTCAGGCAGCAATCAGTTCAGAGTGGGTAAATCTACAGTGGGGGCTGCAGTGGTGCAAATGGCCTAGGCAATCATTGAACTGATGCCGTCAAAGGTAGTGACTCTGAGAAATGTGCAGGCCGTAGTGGATGGCTTTGCAGCAATGGGGTTCCCTGACTGTGCCAGGGCTATAGACGGAATGCATCTCCCTATCCTGGCACCGGACCACTAGCACTGTGAGTATACAAACTGCAAGAGGTACTTTTCCATGGTTCTGCAAGCGCTGGTTGATCTCACAGGGGACATTTCATCAACATCAGCATGGGTTAGCCGGGCAGGGTTCATGACGCTCGTGTCTTTAAGAACTCTAGCCTCTTCAAACAGCTGCAGGAAAGGATTTTCTTCCCAGACCAAAAGATTAGTGTTGGGGATGTTGAAATGCCAATTGTTATCCTTGGGGACCCGGCCTACCCATTAATGTTCTGCCTCATGAAGCCATACATAGGTGCCACGGATAGTAGTAGGGAGCTGTTCAACTACAGACTGAGCAAATGCAGAATGGTGGTAGAGTGTGCAGTTGGGCATCTCAAGGGACGCTGGCGCAGCTTACTGACCTATTTAGATCTCAGCATCAGACATATTCCCATTGTAACTACAGCTTGCTACGTGCTCCACAATCGCTGTGAGAGCAAGGGAGAAATGTTTATGATGGGATGGGAGGTTGAGGCAGACTGCATGGCTGCTGATTACATGCAGCCAGACACCAGGGAGGTTAGAAGGGCACCCGCTGACGTGGCGCGCATCAGAGAAGTCTTGACAACTAGTTTCATGGCAGGGCAGACTGCAGTGTGAAACTTCAGTTTGTTCCCACTTGTGCTGTTTGTTTATGCATCCTGAAAATCCACCCCCTTGCTCAGGCTAATATTTTAACTTTTTTTTATTTCTACGTGTCCTTTTCCTTTCTCTTTATCTTCTGCATTGAACCTTCAGCCAGCCGCCCTCCCATGTTCCCTCATTGCTTGTTGAGCGATAATAAAGTCATTGTTGTTTGAAAACCATGCACTCTTTATTAAGGGGTCATTGTATGTTAGAACTGAAGTTATACCAATTTTTCCCTTATAGCAGCTAGCTTTCTAATGACTGAGGTGTTCTGGTCAAGATTCTCAACAAAGTTTACCAGTACATGCAGAAGGAAGTGTTGAAGTGATTCTGAACCAGTGGTTCTCAACCTATTTACCATTGTGGGCTGCATCTGCAGCTCTCTGCATGTTATGTGGGTCACATCCACACAATATATATACACTACCAGTATGGCCCTGAGGATGTCATGTGGGCCAGCTGGGTGTTGACTGGGCTGCAAGTGGCCCACGGGTTGAGAACCACTGCTCTGAAGCATCAGCACTTTGTTTTGGATTAGGGTAACAATACCAGAATACCTATTTTCATAAAGCTAGAACAATTTTACTGCAAAAGAATGAGACCACGAACATGGTATGACACTAAACTTTCGGACATTCATTTAATGAAAATATTGAAGTGGGGGTTCATTTTAGGGTGGGGATTGGCAAATAATGCAATTGTGAACATAAAACTGTCAAAAAGGAGAGCTTTTTGGCTTTTTTACATTGTGAACAACCTCTCCAATGTCATATTGTGAAACACATTACATGAACCTGTGGTATATTTCACCTTTGAAAAACGAATGTAAATCTCTTTAAAATGATGGGAGGATGCAAACACACACTTGACACTGTACCTCAAAGCAGCAATCTGTAACCCTCATACTCATCATTCACAGATAGTTGTGATATTTCATACAAAGCATGCCATGCAAGATATCGTAGGACAGGTCATGATCTGCTGAAAGCCACTGTTCTGTCAAAATGTGTGTATGAAATTAGGAGATTTTGTTGTATGGTTGTTATTGAAATAGGTTAAGAATTTGGGAGTCGCCCACTGCTGTTTCTCCAGTGACAACAACAAAGGAGACCAGCACCTGGGCGGGTGTTGAAGGATCACCACCAGCCATTGACCAGCAGGGAGTTGTAAACAAGGGATTTGCAATTCTGTAAGAGTTGCACAAGCATCACACACTGGGCATTGCTCAACTCTAATTCAGCAATGCCCACCAGGAAATATCTGGGCTAGTACTTTCCAGGCACATGGATTGATGGTATAAATAAGGGACAGAGGCAGGATGCTTCTACCTTTCTCCTCCCCGACCTATGCTGAAGGCAACAAGAACGCTGGTAAGCAAGACTTGAACTTCGGAGACTGGTCCCAGGCTTAGAGAGAAAGACTGTATCAAGGACTGTAGCCTACCTGATGCATCCAGTGGGTGGAGAAAAACTGCTTGATCCAAATACTGCTTAGTCTAATACGATTTATGATTTAGACTGCGTGCTTACTTTTTATTTTCTTTGGCAGCTCTTTGATCTTTTATTCTTAGCTCTTGTAATCACTTAAAATCTATCTTTCTGTAGTCAATAATCTTATTTTAATGTTTTTTTTTATCTTAACCCGTGAGTTTGTCTGAAATGCTTGGGGAATCTGCTCAGGTTACAAAGATTAGTGCATGTCCACTTTCCTTTGATGAGGTAGTGAACTAATTAATAAGTTTGCACTGGTCAAGAGAAGGTCTTAAGCTGCGCCACAGGAGCATACTTATGAGGTACCAAGCTCGGGGCGTGGGAGATCTGCTGGTGTTTCCCTGTGTATAGTTCACGAGGAGTATTCATGAAACTTAGCTGGGTGTGCTGTTGCATGCTGGTGGCTGAGTGATAACAGCGCCTGGAGGGGTTTGTTGCTTGTCACTGACAAAGCACTGAGAGAGACAACCCAGGCAGGAGAATTAAGGGGGCAGAGCAGTCCCACTGTTACAGGTTGTACTCCAGAGATCTCATCGCACACACGCACCCTCTCTTTGCTTTGTTTTCTGCACACATTTCTCTAGTCCTCAAATAGCTACCTGGCTGTACCATTCTCTCTTCCCTGCTTTTCTGCTACTCCAGAGTTTCTCTCATATCTAGGAGCAGCTAGGACTAGACACAGCAAAATGAAGTAGCATTAAAAGCAAGTCAAACGAAGAAGTATATGGAATGATCTAATCAGAACCAGACGCCTCCAGATACAAGGACTGTAGCGTCCACATGGTACCTCTCTTTTATTTGCTCCTGAACTGAAATAAAGCTTTATTTCTGAAAAACGAGATTAAGAACGAAAAATACTAAGAAAAAAGTAAAAATTGAATAGGAGTCTCCTCTCTCATCTGATTCTTGTGAAGATGATGGTGAGAGGAAAAGAATTCTGCCCTCTGACTGGAAAGCATGAAAATCCTTGGCTCTTCATATATTGCCATATGTTTTACTATAAATGGGGAAGGGAAAAGTCCGCCTATCAGTCTGTATTGGATGAAAAAGTCACAGAAGAGTTGTGGGATATTAGTATGTCAGTGTGGAAAGCTTTTGCAGACCACATTGTTCCTTTTCTGTAGGAAGAGAGAACACTTTGGTCTTTAAGGCTGTCACCATAAAACAAAATTAAATTTGAAAAGAAAAATAATTTGTGCACTTTAATAATCTAACAATGAAGAGTTTTACAAAGTTGTACTACAAAACATTCAGTTAATGGCCTTTAACATTATTGATTTCAAGGCACTTCCAGGTAAAACTTGAAATCTGACTACACAAAACTGTGCTAAGCTACCAACAAAATTAAAGACAAGATTTTAAGATATCTGCTAAAAATTGAGATTATAATAATTAGTAATTGTTGTTAAACACTTACCTAAAATAAAAATTGCTAGACAGGTCCACATTTTGAAATATTCGTAGATATCTAAATAGAGTAACACAGATAAGGAGAAAAAAAATTATTCTAAAACAGCAACTTCTCTTCAACAGGCACAAAGTGAGACATTGAATAATCAGTTTGAGGAACACCCTGATCAAGGTATGCAAAAGTCTACTCATTGTCCCCAGATGTTCCCCTGTCCATTACTACAATTCTGTATTTTGCAGTATTTTATCAATCATCGCAATTCTGCTGGAACATTGGAAAATCTGATACTGTTCTAGACTATATTTATCCATTGTTTAAAACTTGTGTCTCACAAAAATTTTAGACCACCATGCATCGATTTCTGTTGCAATTTCATCATTTCTTTAAATACACTGTGGATCAAAAACTGCAATGTAGCCAAGCAAAACAAACTCCAATTGATAAAAAGAAAGTAAGAACTGCAGGATTTAGTGGTCATCCAGACAAAGAAACCATTTGTTCTGTTGCAACCTGCTGTACACCTAAAAATTCTCTAGGTCTCAAGGACAATCATATCACTATGTAGGAAAAGTTAAAATTAATTGAACTTCCAAAAAGACAAAATAGCGTGTATTTCTATTTCATGATTTAGGTAACACGTTGATGTTTAATAATGTACATCGTACTCATGTGCCCTGTTAGTTTCTAACAAGCAGTATTGATGTGTATTACTTCTGCATAACTATAATGTGTTCTAATGTGGAAACTTACTTAATGGTTACCATTAACTTGATCTATTGCCTGCAGTTAGTTTATGGTGATGTGTGCAACCTTTAGTTAACACGTACATTGTACAAGACTGAAAATGCTCTAATGTTTGTTTGGGAACTCAAAAAAATAAGTTACCCCCACTCCTGCCAAAAATGATGCTGGGATATATTCACATATTCATGACTACTGATCTCAGAGGGCCACATTCCTTCCTGTATGAAAAATCTGGTGTACGTAACTAATAGGAGTCTATGAACCTTAGTTTGCAATATTTCCTCAGCACTTAAAAAAAGCTATGTAAAAGCACAGTCTACCACCACCATTTACCTTGCTTCATCAGGATGAGTAACCCGTACAGAGTCATTTGGAATGTAGATCATATTTGTATCTTCTATTTTGTATATTGCATGCCCTCCAATATCTGCCATCTTTCTCCGTTTTGTTATTAACACAATGTAGTAGCCTTCTAAAAATCTAACAAAACCTGTTCAAAATTGGAGAAATGCAAGAAATAAGAACCCATTTGTTATGAGTTGGCTTAGTCATCAACATTTAGAAGGACAATATCAGCTACTATTTCAGTGCTTTGCACAATATTAAATTTTTATAAACATTTGAAAGCTCTTTTCATAAGCACAGTAGGACTCACTTTTAGCCGACTCTCAATCTGTTTAAGTGTGTGTTCAAATCAGCTTCAGCCCCAAAAGAATCAATTGCTTGAGGGTGGGGAAGATGAAGGGGATTTGGGAGTCCCTGACCCTGCTTCTTGGTATCAGGAACAAGCCCTGATCCCTGCTGACTGACTTCTGAGAGGGAACCCTCTAGAGATCTCTCATCACAGCTGCACTGGAGCAGCAGCAAAAAGATAGCCCGAAAAAGAAGCTGTATCAGCAATAATAAAGGAGCAGAGGGGCCAACTAAAACCATCCTCGCCTCCACATTTTCCACCACTTCTGCTATATTAGCCCACCTCTGAAAAAACTGCTCTGACCTTCGCAGGAAAAGGAACACCGTAAGAAACATCATCTTCTGAGGCATCTACACGAGGCTACTTGATTCTGATTGCTAAATGGCAGCAGAAGCTCTTCTGGTATTCTGTAAGTACTGGAGTGAGGGATTTAATTAACTCTATTTTTCGCATTATTGTTAACTACCTAGTTTTTGATCAGAGATCCAATTTCTGGCCTTCAAGCCAGGTCCCTACATAAGAATGGCCATTCTGGCACAGACTAGTATCCTATCTTCTGACAGTGTCCAATGACATTTGCTTCAAAGGGAATGAAGAGAACAGAGTAATTATCAAGTGATCAGTCCCATCATCCAGTCCCAGCATTAGACAGTCAGAAGCTTAGGGACATCCAGAGCAGGGCAGGAGGGAGGTTGCATCCCTATCTTGGCTAACAGCCACTGATGGACCTACCATCCATGACTTGATCTAATTCTTTTTTTAATCCAATTTTAACTTTGGATTTCACAACAGCGACTTGCAAGAAATTCCACTAGTTGACTGTGTGTTCTGTGAAGAAGTAATTCCTTTTAGTTGTTTTAAACCCAATGCCTATTAATTTCATTAATCACTGGGTGATTCCTGGTTCTTGTTATGTGAAGAGGTAAATAACATTTCCATATTCTCTTTCTATACATACTTCATGATTTTACAGACCTCTATAATATTTCTCTTTAGTTGTCTCTTTTCCAAACTGAAAAGTCCTAGTCTTTTTAATCTCTCTTTATACAGAAGCTGTTCCATATCCTTAATCATTTTTGTTACCCTTCTCTGTACCTTTTCCACTTTTAAAATATATCTTTTTTTGAGATGGGGTGACTAGAACTGCACACAGTATTCAAGTTGGGAGAGTACCATGGATTTATATAGTGGCATTATATTTACCATCTAATCTCTCTTTCCTAATGGTCCCTAACTTCTTCTTAGCTTTTTTGACTTCTGCTGCACATTGAGTGGATGTTTTCAGAGAACTATCCAACCATGGCTCCAAATTCTCTTTCTTGAGTGGTAAAAGCTAATTTAGACCCAATCATTTTGTACGTATAGTTGGGATTATGTTTTCCTATGACATTACTTTGCATTTATCGACATTGACTTTCATCTGCCATTTTGTTGCCCAGTCAGCCAGTTTTGTGAGATACCTTTGAATCTCTACTCAGTCTGCCTTGAACTTAACTATCTTGAGTAATTTTGTATAATCTGCAAACTTTGCCACTTCATTGTTTACCCCTTTTTCCAGATATTTATGATTATGTTGAAAAATGTTGTACTGGTCCGAGTACAGATCCGTGGGGGACACTGATATTTCCCTCTCTATGTTCTGAAAATTAACCATTTATTCCCATCCTCTGTTTCCAGTCTTTTAATCAGTTACTTATCCACGAGAAGGTCTTCCTTCTTATCCTATGACTGCTTCCTTGGCTTAAGAGCCTTTGGTGAGGGACCTTGTCAAAGGCTTTCTGAAAGTCCAAGTACACTATATCAGTGGAATCACTTTTGTCCACACGTGTGTTGACTTCCACAAAGAACTCTATTAGATTGGTGAGGCACAATTTCCTTTTACTCTTCCACAACAAATCGTGTTTAAATGCGTGTCTGACAATTGTTTCCTTTACTAGAATTACAATTTGCCTGGGATTTAAATTAAGCTTACTGTCCTGTAATTGCCAGGATTGCCTCTGGAGCCGTTTTTAAGAATTGGCATCACATTAGTTACCTCCAGTCATCAGGTACAGAAGCAGATTTAAATGATAGGTTACACTGAGATAAAGGGTTTCTGCAATTATTATTTTTTTAAATAGTAAACTAGAATGTGGCCTATCCTTAAGCATAGGTACTGATTGGCATCCGCATGCTCTGTTTTGCAAAGTGATTGGAGAATGGAGTTAAATCATATTTTCTCATTTGAGCATCAGAGTGTTATTCTCCTGGAATAAGCCATAAGCAGTTGTAAGTAGAGCCTCTCTCCTTCCCAGCTTCCTGGATATTGCCTGTCCCGATCCCAACCGCAAGAGGGGGCTATTGAAGACTAGATAGGGCCAATAAGTTCTCTTTCCCAGAAGCTGGAATTTGGAAAGGTACTCCGCACCGCTTTCCAGGAGCCAGGTGAAGAACTCCTCTGTGGTTCCACTAAGAGCGAAAGGTCATGGTGTCACTTATGTGGATTGGTGACAAAGGCTAGGATATGGCTTTCATTCAATTTTTGCTCAACAAAAATATAACAAATATACATCTTAAATTTCTGATATGTTTTATCAAACAACTTTATTTTTTAAAGTATACTATTATGGCATCTTCAGAAATCTGAGAGATGCAATTACTTAGATTTCCTCCAGAATACTAAACCTTCCAGCTGTTCGGTAACCTTTTTCAGAGACTTGACTGCCTAAATGTTTTCAGAGCACACATTTCACTAGTTTTCAAAAAAAAACCTCACCAATATATAAATCAGAAGTTACCCTTTGATTTAAATTACGTTACACAATCTGCCAAACAAGTTACATTTTCATGCATGAACTACATTTAGTTACAATTTCCACAAAACTTACAATTTTTTTGTATTTACAAATACAAAAGAGACAAAATCAATGGCTTGAAGTGAGAAATAAGGATTATAAAAATAAGAAATATAAACCTTATGATTTAAGGGATCAGATAACTAACATAGATGCCTGGATTGGAAGAATGTGTGGGTGTTATTCTTCAAAAGCATCTGGAAACAATATACCAGATTAAACGAACCACTAGTCTAACTACAGCAACTCCAACTTTCCTATGATAAAAAATGTGTATTTATATGAATGACCAAGGCATGTTGCAGAATGCTGAGTAAACCAGGCCACTGTCCAACTGAATGGACTGTCACATCACACTTGGATAAGATAAAGATTCCTGATTTTTCAGGCATCAATAAGATATTTACTGAGATCAAAATCAGAATTTTGCCTGGAGAAGAGAAGACTGACAGGGGACAAGACAGTTAGTACATAAAGGGTTATTACAAGGAGGAAGGAGGTGAATTGTTCTTGATAAGCTTGGAGGATAGGACAAGATGCCATGGGCTTAAATTGCAGCAAGGTTTAGGCTGGACATTATGAAAAACTTCCCAACTGTCAGGGTAGTTAAGCACTGGAATAATTTGCTTTTGGAGGTTGTGGAAATTCCATTACTGGAGATTTTTAAGAGTAGGTTAGACAGACACCTGTCAGGGATGATCTAAATAATATGTAGTCCTGCCACAAGTGCCAGGGACTGGACTAGGCGACCTCCCGAGATCCCTTCCAGTACTATAATTTCATGATTCTACTCTCATTCTTCTTACAAATAATGAGCACTGTTCATAACTTCTAAACAAAGGAGAGTTCAGAATTTTCCAGTTTAACTTGGCATTTCCTATTAATATGGGGATATTAATAAATGACTAAAATAAACAAGAAAAATAAATCCAATGAAATCTCAGTGAATGATCCTCTTGCAGCAATGCAATGCCATCTCACTTAATCTTTCTTTACAGTGGTCTTCAAAGTAGTCATAACCTCTACTTTCTCTGCAGCCTTGGATTCAGAAGTTGACGAGAATATTAATGTAAATTAATCATCTTCAAACCTGGTGGACTGTTGCAGCACACTTTCTAATATTCATTTACGACATCTTCTAATAAAATATTGGAAAGTGAGCTTAGGTGCTTTTGGGGAAGGGGGACAGGGAGGAGAGAGAAGACTGGCAGCATACCTTGAAATCTAAAAGATTCAGGCTCTGTCAGACTAAAGTAAGGATCAAATTCCAGTGCTGCTTAAATGCTGATTCATTCCTGGTTGGGATGCTGTTGAGATCAAATGGACTTGACATTTAAAATACAGCTCTCCCACTGTTTGCTCATCATGCCTGTATAAGTGTGATATAAGCAACACCTATAAAGTCATTGTAAAAAGTGCAAAAAAGTGTACTTTGTTAATATTTGTTACTTTGGTACATGATCTCCATGTAGAGTGGATAATATCCTGACTGGTGAAAAGTACTGCAATTACCACTTGTGGTCCGAGTTACACTTTCTTAGAAAAAGTACCATCAAAGAAATAACAAGGGGATTACCTACGACACCAAAAGCAGAGACTGCTCGAGATAACCCAGAGGAGCCCTTTTGTCCAATCTTTGTTCTATTTCCCAGATCTAGGCGGCCAAGAAGTTCTCTCACCTCTTGTTGTGTGTACACATGCTGAAAATAGAAATGCATATTGAACTTATTCTTTTGGTTATCATTGTTACTTTACATCACAGAATAGTGGAGTCTTTTTAATTGCACAGTTCTGTTCTGAAAAATGACTAAAAGAGAATATCAAGGTTTCCATTGTTTATTGGCTCTCAATTTCATAACATATGGGGTCAAGATTACATAGCAAAATTGTATTTTGGGACTTGATCTCCACTGTCAGTCGAGTCCAAGACTGAGCAATCTATAAGATAGCAAGTACCTAATCCACCAAAGTGATTGTTTACAATTATTTTTTAATTTCCTTTAAAAGAAAAATTGCACATTTAATAAAAAGTGTATTTTTTATTAAGTTAAACATTGATTTTGTCTTATTCAAATAAATTAAATAATTGTATCTGATAAATTAACATTTTTCTTATCCTAATTTGTCTCCTCATTTCTAACAAAACCTACTGGCATTAATCTCCATTTATTGAAGTGCTAGGGCGTTTTTCATTGGAATGGTGAAAAATCCTTCTGTCCTGCCATACATCCAACCATGTGGTCACCTTGTGTTTTCTGTACTTTAACGGTTTTCTGTAATTGTCCTCTTAAACAAATTCTTTTGTACAACTAGGGTCTATGTGGACACTTATGTACAGGGCTCTACCAAATTTACAGCCATCAATAACATATCACAAACCATGAAATCTGGTCTCCCTCCTCCCTCCCTTCCCGAAATCTCATCTTGTGTTTTTTACCCTATACTATACAACTTTCATGGGAGAGACCAACATTTCTCAAATTGGGGGTCCTGAACCAAAAGGAAGTTCCCAGGGGGATTGGGGGTGTCGCAGGGTTATTGTATTGCCATCCTTACTTCTACACTGCCTTCAGAGCTGACTGACAGACAGTGGTGGCTGTTGGCCAGGCGCCTAGCTCTGAAGGCAGTGCACCCCCAGCAGCAGCAGAGAAGTAACGATGGCAATACCATACCATGTCACTCTTACTTCTGCACTGATGCCTTCAGAGGTGGGCAGCTGGAGAGTGCCAGGTGCAGACCAAAGGCTCAGCTGTGAAGGCAGCAATGCAGAAGTAAGGGTAGCAAAACCATACACCATGCCATCCTTACTACTTTGCTGCTGGTGTTGGCAGCGGCTCTGTCTTCAGAGCTGGGCTCCCGGCAAGTAGCCACCACTCCCAGATAGCTCAACTTTGAAGGCAGTGCCGCCACCAGCAGGGGCAAAGTAGTAGAGGTAGCAGTACGGCAACACCCCACTACAATAAACTTGAAATGCTCTCCCCACCTCTGCCCAACTCCTTTTCAGGTCAGGATCCTTACCGTTACAACACCTTCACATTTCAGATTTAAATATCTGAAATCATGAAATTTATTAATTTAAAATCCTATGACCGTGAAATTGACCAAAATGGACTGTAAATTTGGTAGAGCCCTACTTATGTCCATACAGAATTCCACTGAGTGGAATGATACAGTAGACGGTGCAGGCAGATCTCTTTGCAGGATTGAAGCCTCGTGCCCTGATCCTCCAAAAACATATGCATATCCATAACTTTATACACATCAATATTCCCACTGAGTAAAAGTAAGGAAGCAATCACACATATTTATGAAGTTAAGTAGGTGTGTAAGTCTGACGGGCTGGGCATTACACCATAAAATCCTTGAGGCAGGGACCATGTTTTTACTCTATTCTGTACAGTACCAAGCTTTGTCGTCTGTTATTTCAGCTGCGTAAGTGATTTCAAACCAACTCAAAGCATTTAGCTAAGCAGTAGTTAAGCGAGTTCATTTTGCATTTCAGAATGGAAAAGTGAACATAAAACAAAACTCATTTTGTTTCATGTGTATTACTTGACATTAGGAGATTACAGCTAACTGCACAGTTAACAGAAACCAAGTGTCATGGAAGTACGAAGTAGCAGGATGACACATTTGTACTAAAAGAAAAGTTTGGCTGTCATTTATGTAGAAAACAAATCACACACATGTGAAATTGAGAGCCTCATGAAATACTCCTGAGTATGTTGATCAGCTGTTCTGAACTTACCTTATCATCAATTATAACTAAATCCATCGGTTCAGTGCGATCAATTTTCAAAACACGATACTTGGTCTCTGCATGATTACTCCCAACAAGAAAATACCGCTAGGTTTAAAAAAAAAAAAAGAATATATTGTAAAAGAAAAAAAACCCCAAAAGTATAAACATAACAACAATAGTATTATATAGCTGTAGAATCACAGAATATCAGGGCTGGAAGGGATCTCAGGAGGTCATCTAGTCCAACACTCTGCTCAAAGCAGGACCAATCCCCAACTAAATCATCCCAGCCAGGGCTTTGTCAAGCTTGACCTTAAAAACCTCTAAGGAAGGAGATTCCACCACCTTCCTAGGTGACCTATTCCAGTGCTTCACCACCCTCCTAGTGAAAAAGCTTTTCCTAATATCCAACCTAAACCTCCCACACTGTAACTTGAGACCATTACTCCTTGTTCTGTCATCTGCTACCACTGAGAACAGTCTAGATTCATCCTCTTTGGAACAGCCCTTCAGGTAGTTAAAAGCAGCTATCAAATCCCCCCTCATTCTTCTCTTCAGCAGACTAAATAATCCCACTTCCCTCAGCCTCTCCATGTAAGTCATGTGTCCCTAATCATTTTTGTTGCTCTCCACTGGATGCTTTCTAATTTTTCCCCATCCTCTTGTAGTATAGGGCCCAAAACTGGACATGATACTCCAGATGAGGCCTCATCAATGCCGAATACAGGGGCATGATCACGTCCCTCAATCTGCTAACAATGCTCCTACTTATACAGCCCAAAATGCCGTTAGCCTTCTTGACAACAAGGGCACACTGTTGATACATATCCAGCTTCTGATCCACTGTAAACCCCAGGTCCTTTTCTGCAGCAATGCTGCCTAGACACTTGGTCCCTAGTCTGTAGCAGTGCATGAGATTCTTCCGCCTTAACTGTAGATTAGCTCTATCTTAACTACATCAAATAAATTTGGAAATAGTATTGTTTTAGCCATCAGCATTTCAGGTACATTTTGTATGTATTTCATGAAGATTCTAATCAATCCCCATCACTTAAAAAGCCCCTCAACTCTCCACTTCACAGCAGAGAGAGGAAAACCAATTTAAATCTGGCGAAAGAAAAGCTGGCAGCCGTGTGGAGAAGGAAAATGCAATTTACATAAAAGAGTCCTGCCCCCGCCGTCCACTTAGCCATCACTGAACTCTCTGTAAAGTCTCCAAAAAGCCTGCTTGCATGCTTTAGTGGCAAGGCTACAAGATGAAGTTGGTGAACAGTCTTAAGCAAGTCAGTTGTTTTTTCCAATAGCCTTGGGTTTAAGGCTTAATGGAAACAGTATCTTTCTGTGAAGTACTTTAAACATAGAAAAAGTGATGAGAAAATCTGACTGATGTTAGTCAACTTGCTCTGTAGTCTTCCACATCTAAAGCATTTTGGCTTTCTTGTAGGCTACACTTGCAGATGTAGAGCACTTTGGGTTAAACCAGCCTTCAGAGAGCGCACTAGGGAAAGCACTCCAGTCTGTCCACATTGACAGCTGCAAGCACACTGGTGTGGCCACATTTGCGCCACTTGCAGCGGCATTGGGCGTGGTGCATTATTGGCAGCTATCTCAGCATTCAAGTGGCTGCAGCGTGTTTTTCAAATGAGGGGGATGGGGAGGAGTATGTTGTGTGTATGTGAGGGGAGAGAGAGAGAGAGAGTGGGTTTTTTGAGTGCTGAGACGGTGTCAGCACGCTGTCTTGTAAGTTCAGACCCCCTGCCTCCCACTCACTCAGTAAATGTTTGCTTTGTTCCTTAGCAGATAAGCAGCTGCTGTCTGCAATGGAGCTTTGAAAAGGTACTTCCGCATTCCTGCAGCATTTCACAACAAAGGGAAGAGTGACCACTTGGCTTAAGGGGATTATGGGGCATTTCCGGAGGTCAATCAGAGCACAGTAATTTAACTCCTCATTCACACTGACCCTGAAGCATCTCACCCAATACGCAACAGCCATTAATCCTCTTGTCGAGGTGGAGTACCAGGAGCGCTCCAGCCAGGGAGTCAGAGCGCTCTATGCACCCTGCCAGTGTAGATGGGGAGTAAGGTAGAGTGCTCTGGGAGGCTTTATTGCGGTATAATGTAGAAGTGTAGCCAAGCCCAGAGAACATCAGCACCAACACCATCATAACAGGAAAGGTAAAAGAACCTAAACTGATTGACTGATATATATGGGGGTCAGAGTGCCAAGGGGCAGGGGAGGGAGAGGAAAGAAAAGAGAAACTCAGAGACCAAAATAGAGACAGAGAAAGGGGAAAACGCAGAAAGAGAAACTGAATGAGATGGAGAGAAAGAAATAAAGGGCAATACAGTGGATTCCGGTTAATTGGGCCATGGGTAAATTGCGGCAGCCGCTTAAGCGGGACACATAGCAAAGAACGGAAACAAAGCATCCCTTTTATTTACTTCGGTTAATTGGGGCAGCCGCTTAATCGGGCCAAATTGTTCCGGTCCTGATGTGTCCCAATTAACCGGAATCCACTGTATTACTGATGTCCTACTATTGTTGTCCATTTTTTTTAATTTAGTAACTCTGAATATAATAGTTACTAAGAGGTTAGGCCTTAATCCTGCAAGGAACTTCACAAGTGCAAGGATCTGTCGATGGGGAGCTCCTTGCAAGAGTAGGATGCCTGTAAGTTAATTATTGCCTAAAAATGTCTTTTCATGTCAATCGCAGTTATACAGAGTACTCATAATACATTACTCCAGTTTTACACCCTCTCATCCCAGCCCACAGATTAACTAAAACACTATTCAGTCCTTACCACAAGAAGAATTTCTTCACATCATTGGTATATGTGGAACACAATATGGATGATAGCTAATTTAAATAATGAGCATTTTTAAGCTCTGATTCTGATGGCAGACTTAGAGGGAAGAGCATTGTAAAATATGGACATCTATATATCCAAGAACAAACTAGAAACACTGATTCCTTGGGGAGAATCAAGTGAAAAGATATAAGAGAAGTAAGAAAGTAATCAGTCAGGCAACACAAATATTTTGATGGACAGATTTTACTGGGAAAAAACCCCCTATATTTAAGAACATTCTACATACTATGCTCAGAAATTATAGGGGTTTATTAAAAAATGTCCAACTATTTGCCAGGGTCTAAACATTACAAAGTGAGAAGTCCACCAAAATTTCAAATCTTAATCCAAACACAAATCTTTACAAATTTAATTTTAAACAGCACTGATAATTAATACAGTAACTGCATTTTTAAAAACAAGGCTATTTATAATATTTGTATTTCTACCTCTTAAATGAAATGTGAAAAGAAAAGTGAACATTTGCACTGTAGTCATTACATGACAAAAGGGCAAACGAAAATTGAATTATCTTCTACATTTAGGATAATTAACAGTAAGTGCAGATTACAGGACTGACTTGCTGTAGGAAGCTCTTGTTTTGCTAATTCCTTCCATTAGTACTGTCCTAAACACAACAGGGTGTAGCCTTTAATAATGCTCAGCCTAGTAGGAAAACATGGGGAAATCATGTGGCTATACTCAGCCTTGCTCTTAACTTGAACGGTCACATGGATTTAAGATGTGTGAGGAGGATCAGCAATAAGATTTACACAGTGCCCAGGTATCAGAATTCATACAAGCTAAAAAGTGAAGATGAACAAAAAACTTGTTTTTGAAAACACATGCACAAACTTAAGTCAAAATATTTAAACTGAAATTAACAGAATTTAAAGCCCTATTCAGCATTCTCTACTACTCTGAAAAAACTTCAGGTGGTATCCTGGTACCTAGGTATTACAGTATATATCGCATGGTTCTCTGCAAAAGGGTTTCCACTTACAGAACTGTGCCACAGTATGTGTGCATATGGTTCTTTACAATTAGGATTATAGCGGTCCACCAAGCCATAACACACACTCCTCATTTAAATCCCCCTGGAGAACTCAATTCCACAACTTCCACACTGCAAGTAAATCGATTTTAGTTACCTTGCATCTTTACTTTAATTTTTATATACAGTAAACACAACAAAAACCACAGACACACTCTTGCTTAGACTGACCAACCATGTGATCTTAACGCTTCCAACCCTTATTCTCATTGGCCATGTACTCCCTAATTTGTAACACCCTCACTTATAAAAATTTAGATTGTAAGTTCTTTGAAGCAACTATCATATCTTTCTTTGCTGTGAAGTGTATAGCACATCATGAGCACCACTGCAGTTAGAGTAATGTCACATTTTAAAAGGTCAACCATTTTAAGTCCTCTAAATGGATATCCTTGGTCTGATTTCTTAATAATGTGATGTGCTTCTGGAGGGTGGGGTTTAGTGACGTAAAATGATAGTCCTGTTGGGTTTTTTGGCCATTGAATATACAATAGTAAACAGCCTATACAGCTTATGCAGCAGATTTTTTTTTTCATTATATATCTATATACCTATATCTATCTCCAGAAGACAACACTGTCTTATGGCAGCCTCCGATAGAGGATCCTCCCTAAATAATATAAGATGACAAATCTTGGGATCCATAAGTGCAGGAGTCAAATGTTTCTGACTCTGTTACAGGGGCCATATATACATTATACACACTTGAATACATCATATATGCCAAGACCAAGTGAGATAGAAATAGATCTGCAGATAAGATCATTCAAATTCAGGATGAAGACTTTTTTCACTAGACGGTTTCATTTTTCTTTATAGTATGTATGATACGATTTATAAAAACATAAAATTGGGCCTCATTCTAAGTTCTGCTTTCCCATATTTACATCCCCTCCACCACCACCAGTCTAGACTGAAAAGCAACAATACACAAGATGACCACCACACAAAGATATACAGCAAATACATTACCTGTACAAAGACATTCCTTTGTTCCTGGAATATCCCCAGTAAAACAAAGATTTTATTTCACATAACAGCAGGTACATTTGCAAATAATTAAAAATATAGCACTTAATATCACATAAAACAGAGTATAGAAAAATCACAGTATTCACATTCTCAGGGATTGGTAGATTAAGCATTTAAAAAAATAAGTATCTACAAATGGAACACAACCAGAACGAGCTTAGAATTTGGTCTTAGAAATTTGGTGTTGAAGTAGAGAACTATTTGAAGCATGTAATAGGCTCCAGGAGGAGCCCCTGAAATTATCTAGAGACAGAAAAGACATGAGGCTGGCCCTTCTGCTATAGCTCTGATTTAATAATTCATAAGGTCACCCACCTTCCAAAGACAACACACTAAAACTTATTTTTTGGATCCTTCTCCACTGTGATTGCCTACACTTCTGTTTATAACTTTCATAAAAGTTGTGGAGTGAGACAATTTTTGTCCGTTTCACAGCTGCTCTTAGGGCTCTGTATAACAATTTCATAAACCGTTTTTTTCTGCTGCTGATTCAGAACAGAGGCTTCGGAACAATGGCCAAGAACTATCTATTTGAAGAGTGAGGAAGAACACTTACTCATTTACATTTAGAAGGTTATCTTTGGAATCATAAAAGGTGGAAACTTAATTTAAAAAAAGCAGCCAGCTTCTGAAGATACTGATGATTTAAGCTCCCCTGCTCACCAGATAAAGTTTCCCATTTTCCACTGGTGAATAGACAAATTAGTTTTTAAGTGAATAGAGGTAATGTAAGGAAAGAGCATAAAATATCTCACATACTAGGAACCCAACAAAAGACAAACATCTGTCAAGATTTATAGAAGATTTAATCCTTCAAATGAATATTCCTTACTATAAAAAAGTACCTACTGGAAAGAAACTAATGTGATAAGAAAGGGAAAATACTGGCTGTATTACTGTTTTAAGCCTGTCTGATGTATAGGACAGGGAAGATTCTTAAAGACAATAAAAACAGCTAGTGAGGCAATAGGTAGGGACAAAAGGGAGGGTCATTGAGGTTATGCTAATGGATGCCTACAAATAAACAAAACCAATCAACCAGCCAACCAAAACCAACCCAACCCACCTGTACGCGAGTCAGTAGGGGCCCCCAGGCCACTGGGGGTGGTGAGGAGCTACTGGCTCGCTTCCACACTGCGGCCCCACCTCCCGGTCACGGGGGAATTAGCGGTGGGGGGTGGAGCGCCCACAAAGTTAATAGGGCGCCCCTCAGGCAGGAGAGCACTCACTAGGGTTTGGGGTGTACCTCACAGTCGAGCAGGCACCAGCAGGAGTCAGGATCCTCGGTAGCAGGGGGTTCCAGATCCCCGTCGGCGGCCGCTTCGGCTGCCCACGGGTCACTGTCGGGCTCCGGCGGTACCTAGGGGTCCTCAGCTGCTAGCTACTGGGGTTCTCCTGCAGCGTCCGCCTCCGTTGGCCATGGGTCCCTGCAGGTTTCCGGGAGCTCCTCGGGGTACTCGGCAGCCGGCAGGTCTGGAAACCGCAGGCTGTCCCCTAGATCAGGGCTCCCTGGCTTGGCAGCAGGGTAGGGAGGGAGCAGCCTCCTTCCCCGGTGCAGCCCTGACTGAGCTATGGGCCCTGCCCTTTATACTTCCTGTCCCACCCTTCCGTTTCCTGGGGGCGGAGCCAGCTTGGTCAAGGCCCGCCCACTCCGGCTGCAAGAGGGTTTCTGTTCCCTCTGTCTCAGAGGGAGGCCACCCAGCCTCCCTACACCACCAGCCAAAGGCTTCCAGAGCTCCAAAGGCCACCTCTGGGCAGATGTTGGTGGACAAACTGAAGGAAGTATGTAAAAAGTGAGTCGAAAAGTTGATCCTATTGTGTAAATAAGAGGCCAAGGAAAATCATAGTAGTAACCAATCACTTCCTATAGTACTTCACTCTAGATAAAAACCTTGAAGGTATATTCTTCTGGATTTCCAGTAAAAAAAAAAAAAGGACAGCAATAGTCAACCAAAACCAACCGAAGAAATGTACTACAAAAAGCTATATCATCCAATATCACTGTGAACTACATCTTCAGTAACTGTCAGATCACACGAAAAATCTAATTCGATGTTAAATCATGAGTGGAAGTGTCAACAAAAAACTCATTTGATCTGAACATTTCTACTTAGATATATCTATGTTCTATCCTCAAACACAGCATAAAAGTTTAAATGTTTTCTCCCAGTTTTCTACTTACCACGGTTTAAAAGCAAGTATTCCACTCAAAATATTTGAGGACTACCCTTTCTCTCTCGTTACCTTAGTTTGCCAACAAGTAAAAGGTACACAACAGTTTCATCGCTTGAGACTCTCTCTCTCACTCTCATGTGAGAGTTTTATTGTTCGTAAGATATTTTGAGATCCTTGGATAAGTGCTGCTATGTCAGTGTGAAGTATTATTACTACAACAATTCTAGCATGGCTGCACAGAAGACCAGAACACACTAGTGAAATGGACTAGTTCCCAAGACCAGAACACACTAGTGAAATGGACTAGTTCCCAAGAACTCACTACCAAGAATGAATTTTTGCTTAAAATCATGTGTATCTTAAGAGACAGTATTATACAAATAATCCAGAGACAAAAACTAAGGTGTGATATAAGACTTTTGGTCATACTTGGCTTGTTAAAGTTGCATTTTGTTGCTCTTCTTATTGGAGTGACCTTAATCAATATAGATGAGGAAAAAGAATGTGACAGGATCTGTCTCCACTTAATATATGGCAACTTGCTCATTACATGAAAGAGGACTGAAGATTAGAGGAAATTTTATCTGAAAACAAGATGCAGAACACCAACCAGAATTTCTGGACTTGACTGGAAGACTGCTATTTTGGACCAAGATTTTCAGAACTTGGAGCCTAAAGACAGGTTTATAAGCAAGTAGCTCCTAGTGAAGTAATCTGTAAAAGAGCATCACTGTAGTCCAGCCCACTATAATTTTTCAACTTCAACTAGGGCTCAGAGCACACTTTCCAGACCTGAAGAAAAGCTCTGTGGTTCAAAAGTTTGTCTCCCTCAGCAACAGAAGTTGGTCTAATGAAAGATGTTACCACACTCACTTTGTCTCTCTGATATCATGGGACCCACATGACTACAACACCAACGGTATACGTGTAGTTATTAAGCTTTTTTATATTATATTATATAATACATATATTTGTTGTTTAGTCAATAAACAAACAATGGCAAATAAATCATTCTGAAGTTATAAAAAGAAAGGAAGTTTAAATCAAATTGGAGTACAAAGAAGGAAAGGTTTATTATCCCGACTAGGGAAACTTACTCATGACAGAAGTTGGATATTCCAAAGATTAATTTTGAATGACACCTTCCAGCCTATAATCCTTAATGCAGTGTTTTTTTAAAAAATAGATTCAAAACGAAAAAGACACACATGCTTCTCCTTGGCATATTTGTCTTGTAGGATTTTGTTAAATCCAATAATACTCTGAAAACAATTGTACTGGTTCTGATGCCAAGAAAGGCAGTACAAAATTCTAACCAGTTTCAGAAAACCCAACTAAGCCCCAATAACTGAAGGTGTTTGGGTAATAACGTTCCTAATTTTTAAACTGCAAAAGTTACAGCAAAAGTTGTCTCTGCAGAAAAAATTAAAATACTTATGAAAAATGTTTGCAATTTTGTGGCAATCAAAAATCTGTAGCTGCCTATGGCATATGTCCCAGCACATAAGCTCTGCAGATAAGCAGGCAATGCGCTAATTACACTTTCTATTGAATTGAACCAATGATTGGGGAACATGCTGGGCTGCTTGCTGAGAGACCTTAGTAAGAAAACTGATTTGGGATCCTAGGCTCAGGACTAGTAACTGTTTTAGCACACTGTGATCTTTCTGCTTGCATACATGCTGAACACTGACCTTTAGGACAGCACAACAGGAGCTATCACCTGCAGTCAAGTCACCTTCCTCCTCCAAGCCAACAATAAAATTGCTCAGGAAAAATGTTGCCATCCAAAAAATATTTCCATGATTGCTGTGATATATATTGCATTTGACTCCTGAAAACCAGAGCTTAGAGCATGTGATAAATGTCCTAACATAATAACGATAATCATCGCTAACATAGGGTTGGACTGTCCTCTTTGCTGTTGCACATGGAGGGGAGCGAAATCAGGTCTATGTGGATATAAAGGATAGCAGCAACTAAGAAGCATACTTGCCCTCCCATTAATCCAGCAGAATATCTGAGTTCTATGGGACAAATTATAGGTCAGGGTGGTGATTCTTCTCCATTTTATCGTCTTCACGAAAGCTGGTGAGGACTATCCAACATAAGAAAACCATGACTGAGAGAATCAGAGGGGTAGCCGTGTTAGTCCGGAATTGCAGAAGTGACAAAGAGTGCTGTGGCACCTTAAAGACTAACTAAAGTATTAGAGCATAAGCTTTTGTGGGCTAATACCCACTTCGTCAGATACATGCAGTGGAAGTATCCAGGGGCAGGTATAAATAGGTAGGCAAGAACCAGGTTAAAGATAACAGGGTGGGTCCAATCAGGCTGAACCAGCTGTATCTCTAATCAGGGAGGGTGAGGTATTCCTCTAGCAGCTGAACTGGAGGTGTGAACAACGAGAGAAGAGAAACTGCTCTTGTAGTTAGCTAGCCATTCAAAATCTCTGTTGAGTCCCAAATTGATTGTGTCAAATTTGCAAATGAATTGCAACTCTGCTGTTTCTCTTTGCAGTCTGGTCTTAAAGTTTTTTTTGCTGCAAAATGCTGACCTTTAAGTCTTTCATGGTGTGTGCAGGGTGACTGAAGTGTTCTCCTACAGGTTTTTGTATATTGCCATTCCTGATATCTGATTTGTGTCCATTTATCCTTTTTTGTAGGGACTGTCCAGTTTGACCGATGTACACAGCAGAGGGGCATTGCTGGCACAAAATGGCATATATTACATTGGTAGATGTGCAGGTGAATGAACCAGTGATGGTATGGCTGATCTGGTTAGGCCCTGTGATGGTATTGCTAGTGTAGATATGTGGGCAGAGTTGGCATCGAGGTTTGTTGCATGGATTGGTTCCTGAGTTACAGGAGTTATGGCGCGGTGTGCTGTTGCTGGTGAGAATATGCTTGAGGTTGGCGGGTTGTCTGTGGGCCAGGACTGGCCTGCCTCCCAAGGCCTGTGAAAGAGAGGGATTGTTGTCCAGGATGGGTTGTAGATCACTGATCATGCGTTGGAGAGGTTTTAACTGAGGACTGTAAGTGATGACCAGTGGTGTTCTGTTGTTTTCTTTCTTGGGCTTGTCTTGCAGCAGCAGGCTTCTGGGTACACGTCTGGCTCTGTTGATCTGTGTCATTATTTCCTTGTTCAGGTATTGTAGTTCTGGCATCATAATTAATATTCAATTAAAATCAAGTTAATGGAACCTAAAGCAAGACATAAAAAACCTTCTTGCTTATTCACCACTGGTGAGTAGAAAGCTTTACCTGCCAACTGGTGAGGGTCTACCTCATTTTTTATCTAAAATAAAATAGTTATGTTTCTAGTTCTTACAGCTGGGAAGACAGCCTTTCACATGTGCATTAATGCAATGCTGTCTTCCAAAGTCTGCAGACAGATACAGTAGACTCTTGATTATCCAGGATGACAGGGAAAAAAATAATCCTGGTTAATAAAATCCTGGATAATCACCATCCATAGGAAATATGGGGGAGGGGGTTGGTTCACCAGCCACCCTGCGCTGAGGCAAAGGGGTGTTGGTTCACTGGCTGCCCTGTGCCCTGGTGGGGGTTTTTGTGTGTGTGTGTGTGTGTGTGTGTGTGTGTGTGCTTGGGACGGCAACAAAGCCAGAGCCAGCCCTGTAAGTTACACGTATTTATTTTTTTTTGACATCCTGGTTAATCCACATCCTGGTTAACCCAACTCTGGATAATCGAGAGTCTACTGTATTCAACTATTGCACAGATTGTCCAAGCAGCAAAGAGCTGAAGAAGAGCTCTGTATAAGCTTGAAAGCTTGTCTCTCTCACCTTGTCTTTCTAATATGTTGCGACTAACCTGGCTACAACATTGCATATTAATAAGACTCAGTTTTACAGACGCTATTCACATATAGGAAACAAAGGTCTTGTCCTCACTTGGCGCAGCAGAAATCAGTTTTTTGGCAATCGATTTATCGCGTCTTGTCAGGATGCGATAAATAGATCGTCAGCGGCGCCGCGGTCAACTCCGGAACTCCAGCTCGCCGTGAGGAGTAAGCCGGAGTCGACGGGGGATCGCACCGCCGACCGTCGCCGCCATGAGGACAGGAAGTAAGTCGGCTGTAGAGACGCCGACTTCAGCTATGTTATTAACGTAGCTGAAGTTGCGTATCTACAGTCGATCCCCCGCCCTAGTGAGGATCAGCCCAAAGAAACAGAGCACTAAGCCACTTTCACTATAGTTGCTGCTTGGGTAAGCTACAAACAGGAGCAGAGGAAAACAATGTAGCCATACACCGGGAAGGAAGATCAAAAAGGTGAAAATGACCTGAAGAACAGAACCAGACCCTCCTCACTTCAGCAACAGAGTAGCAGAGCACTCCCAACAAGTTTAGTGAGGCCTTTGGAGTGAGCCAGAAGAAAGCTCCTCATTTCTGTGACACAGAGGCTCCTTATCAAAGGGTCCTTGATTACTGTCCGACCGCTCTCATAATTTCCCTCAACTGGGAAAGCTGAAATCAATAATAAAAAATGCTTACTAATAATCAATATTTCCAGCAAAATTATAAAACAATAAAAACTAATTCTGCCAAGCCTATTTATCAGAAACCTATTATTAGGAGGCAAGAAACTCAGCAGCCTCCCCAATCTCAGCAGTCTTAAAGGGATGGGTGTCTTTCCAAGGCTTTGCTCCTGGATGTCATTCATAAGTCGTCCCACTCTTTCGCAACACCTCCTATCTGATAGGTGTCTAGTAAATTGTTCAAACTCGGATTTTAGGTACTTTTAAAGTTCCATACAATCTTTTAATAAAATATTTTGCACTTCTATATCATTCTTTCCTTCCTGTGTACGCAGGAGACCTATTCAGCTACAGTTCCAAGTTTGGAATGAAATCCCACAGGAAATAAGAGCCACCACACCCCTTACCACCTTCAGCTCCAAATTCAAGGTACATTTCAACCTTGCTTTTACCAATATGAATACACAGCAAAACTATAGTATTTATTTAAAATTTAAAAAACCTCTCTCAATCTCCCCCTGAGAAGAGGAATAAAGAAAGAACTACATGTGCCATATGCTAATCATGTTGCTTAATCACTTTTGAAAGGCCCTAATCTAAAATGGGACTTGGGTACTGCAGTTCTGAGCAATGCAATGCCTAACTTTTAGGCACCTAGAAAATCACAGAAACATGCTAAGATCCACAAAGCCTGAGTTAGGTGCCTACGGTCTCTATACAAAGAATGGGGAGAGAAAGGCACCTCAGAATGAGGTCCAAAAAAGTCACTGTGGTCAGCTGCCCTGAAGCCAACTTGCCCCCTCTCCCTTGCAAGCCCTGGGAATTTTAAATCTCATTTCCTGCTTGCTGGCTTCCCAAAGCAGTTTCCCAGGTGGCTTCCCAGGCCAGCACAGCTGGCTATTACACCACACACGCTCTCACTTGAACCACCGCTGAGTTGTTGGATCTGATCAGTATATGGGAAGAGGAGACTGTTCAGTTGTACCTGCGAGTGACCCGGAGGATTTGGGACAGATATGGCCAAATTTCTCAAGGCTTGTGCAAAAAGGGCTATGATCAGCAGTGCAAAGCAAAGATAAAGGAGTTGAGGCAGGCATCCCATAAGACGCGGGAGGTGAACCATCGCTCTGGTGGTGCACCTAACACAGGGTTGGGCCAACTACAGCCCTCGGGCCACATCTGGCCCACAAGCTCCTTTTGTCCACAAGCTCCCGGCAGGGGAGGCTAGCTCCTCCTCCCACCTCAGCAGGCCACATGAGCAGCGTTCTAGGGGGCGGTGCTGCATAACAGCGTGACTGACTCCAGACCAGACATGTTGTGTGCTCCATTGGATCAGCGCGGCACCACAGCTGGGTGGCATGCTAAGAGGGCTGGGGTCAGGGGGTCTTGGGTGAGGTCAGGGGATGGGGAACAGGGGTTGGATAGGGTGTGGGAGGCCCCGGGGATGGGGGGGTGGTTAGGGGTCGGGGCAGTCAGGGGACAAGGAGCAGGGGGGTCAGATGGGGTCCTGGGGGGTGATAAGGGGCAGAGGAGGCCTCTGGAGGGAGCGATCAGGGGACAAGGAGCAGGGGTGCTTAGATAGGGAGTGGTGGGGATGGTTAGAGACAGGGGTCTGTGGAGGGAGTAGTCAAGGGACAAGGAGTGGGGGGTAGAAGGGTTGAGGGGCACAGTCAGGGGGCAGAAAGTGGAAGGGGGTCAGATAGAGGGTGGGACCAGATTGTTTGGGGAGGCACCATCTTCCCTACCCCACCCTCCATACAATTTTGAACCCCCATGTGGCCCTCAGGCCAAAAAGTTTGCCCACCCCTGAATTAGTGTAATGACTAACTGAATGTATTTCCCTAGTTAAGTTTCTTTTCACAGGTTCTTATCAACTGTCAGACACAGATCCACTTGATTATCACTACAAAAGGTTTTTTTTCCTTCTGCTGATAGTGGCTTATCCAAATTAAACAGCCTCTTAGAATTAGTATGGTAATTTCCAACTTTTTTTGCTTTCTGTGTGTATAAATGCATCTTACTTCTGTTTGTTTCATTCTATGCATCCGACGAAGTGAGCTATAGCCCATGAAAGCTTATGCTGAAATAAACTGGTTAGTCTAAGGTGCCACAAGTATTCCTCGTTTCATTTCGTGATTAGACAGTTGGCAACCCTGGGGACTCCTAGGTGCTACAATGATACAGCAATTAACAAAAATAACTTTTTAGATAATGCTTTCTTAGCCAAAAGGCCAAGAAGTGTCCATCAGCAGCAGAGAGACACACATAAAGGGCTGGTCCTCACTAGGGCGGGGGATCGACTGTAGATACGCAATTTCAGCTACGTTAATAACGTAGCTGAAATCGGCGTATCTACAGCCAACTTACCTGCCGTCCTCACGGTGGTGGCGGTCGGCGGCACGCTCCCCCGTTGACTCCAGCTTGCGCCTTTTGGCGAGCTGGAGTTATGGAGTCAACAGGGGCGCTGCTGGCGATCAATTTATCGCGTCTTGATGAGACACGATAAATCAATCACCATAAGATCGATCTCTCCCAGCCCTAGTGAAGACAAGCCCAAAGATAGGTAGCTCCGGGATGGGGGGGAGGGGTTAAGCCTCCCCAAACCCAGGCCTTAGCCCCTTCCCTCTCAGACCTGAGGCCAGTCCTCCCCTTCTCCCCTGAAGCGGGAGGAAGCTCATCTCCAGCCAGAGACCTGCGGCTCGGCAGGTCCGTGGCAGCTCGGCTAGATGCCTCCGGGGTGGGACGTCTCGGGCGGGACCGCGGTGAGAAGGGAGGCGGGGGGCTGGCCTGCGGGGGGTGCCTGCATGACCCATGACAGCATCCCACTGTTAGTGAACCTGTATCCCGCCCCTGCAGAGAAAGGTGAGTGACACGTGAGATGTTTCTCAGAGCCCCACAGACGCCGCTACGGGCGGCGGGGGAGGGGCCGCGGGTACTTACAGCTCTGGTCTCGTACAGCACCAGCTTCTGCACGCAGCAGATAATCGGCGCCGCGGCGGGCATGGCGACAGCGGGGTGGGCTCCGGGCCCGCCCCACGACAACGGGGGAAGGGGACAAACGTTTAACGGGCGGGGGACGGACGGGTTCCTGTAGCGAGCCCCGCCCCCCAGGTGGGGCTGTCGAGCCGCTCGGGGGCTCCAGCGGCGGAGAGTCCAGGCCTCTGGGGCGGGATGAGACCAGAGGCGGGTTGGAAGCTAAACGGGCCGGTGCGGCTGGGCAGCCCCTGCGTGCAGGGGGCGCTCCCGCGCACTTCCGCACTCTAGGAACCGGAAGCGAGGCTGACACAGCGCGCAAGCGCAGACCCGGAGAGCGCATCGGGTTACCGCGCCCCCGTGGCCCCGACACGTGACGGAGACCGACTCCTCGGCGGCTTTGTCGGGTGTGGGTGGCCGTTGGCTGCCGCCGTCAAGCGGCCTCCTGCCTGTCAAAGGGAAGCGATGGAAATTGAGGCGGGGCTCGCTGGTTGCTAAGGGTTACGAGGCTACACAAATCAGGTGCCGGGCAGCGAGCGGGGCTCCCGGCGAAGGGGCCGTTCCGTGCCTGTCCCGCGCAGTGTAAGTGATGCTGCCACGGCCAGCGCCCCCCGTCCCAATCTCCCTTCCCTCTCCTGGCGCTCTGCTTCCCCCGGCTGCGCGGGGATGTGGCGCTGGGCACAGGCCTTACGGGCGCTGCGCCAGAGGGTCCCCCCGCCCCAGTCACCGGCAGAGTCCGAGCTGCGCTGAGCATCTGCGGCAATGCCCCGTGCGGACCCCGCCGCCCTGGCCCGGCGGAGGGACCGAGTCCACCGCCAACGGCCCCAAGCCGGCCGCGTGACACCCGCACCCGGCCCCGCGCCTGGCTCTCCGCCGCGAAGTTGGTTGGTGAGGCCCCGATCCTTAGTCCCAGGCCAAAATGTTTTACAGGGAGAGGAAATGTTCAGAAACGTCATCAAATTAATGTGTTAAAACTTCAGTGAGCGATCAATTACCTGTTTGTTAATTAACGCGAACAAATCAGGAGCTGGCTGTACAGGATTTCTCCGGCCACCCCAAGTGACGGGCAGCCTGTTTTGAAGGAGCTGGGACAAGTCTCCTGACAGAAGCCTCATCAGATTTTGTGACCCTCCCCCCGCACACCCCACGAGATGATTCAGTTAATGTGTCGGCAAAACAAACCAGCCCATTTTCTCCCCAACCCCTTTATTTCCTGAGGATCTTGAGTGTGCTACATTAACAACAAACCAACTGCACTTCCCTTGCCAGAAGAGAAAGCACTAATCCGGGTTGATGTCTTGTGGTATCTTGGTAGAGCAGCCTAGGGAGGGCATTGCTCTCTGTTACCACCACCAGCTGCTTGTCTGCTTTCTTCCCCTGGGGTTTGCAGTCTCTGACCCTGCCATGTAACCTTCCACTGTACAAGCAGAGGAGAAAGCTAGAGTGGAGTTTGCTGGAGGTACTGGAATGAGTGCACCTCACCTAATAAGTCTCTTCAAAAGAGGATGTGAGGCCTGTTGTAGGATTGGAGTGAGCGGGGACCTGTAGGAAAATTACAGGAGAGGAGCAGAAGATTTGTTTAACCTTGTGCACTATCAGTAGTCCCATTGACACTTATGGGCTACACACTGTGTGTAGAGTTAAGCATGTAGTGTAGACATAGCCTAAGTCTTTGCAGGATCATGGCCCAGTTGTGGAGGCAGAGAGTGAAGCTGTAAGGATACTGAAGACCATAACATAAGGAAAAGCAGGGAGAAGAAAGGAAGCAGTTGGATCTTGTTTGAGAAGCACAGAGAAACTCCAGGACACGTATCAATATCAGAGCTGTCAGACTTCAACACTCTGCCAATGACACCATGCAGTCCCCCAGATGATCTGATCCTGACTGGCCATCAAGAAAAGTTTATCTCACAGAACCAGGAGTAATGGTCTCAAGTTGCAGTGGGGGAGGTTTAGGCTGGATATTAGGAAAAACTTTTTCACTATGAGGGTGGTGAAGCACTGAAATGGATTACCTAAGGAGGTGGTGGAATCTTTCCTTAGAGGTTTTTAAGGTCAGTCTTGACAAAGTCCTGGTTGGGATAATTTAGTTGGGGATTGGTCCTGCTTTGAGCAGAGGGTTGAGCTAGATGACCTCCTGAGATCCCTTCCAATTCTGATATTCTATGATTCATATTGTGAGTCAGGGATTGAAAAGGAGGAAGTCTATCAAGATCTGAAAAGAGCTAAGGGGATGTCATTTTAGATTTTTATTTTTTTTTTTGGTGGGGGGCAACTTTAACCCTGACTCCAGGGGCTACTTGGGCATCTAAAAACTCTAGGTTTTTTGCAGATAATGGGGGAGGTGCACAGCCAAAAATAATACTTAAACGGGTGGGCTTAGCTCAAAAAGTTTGAAATCTCAGGGTGCAGGGAGGGGGTAGCTAGGTGCTGTGTGCAAAGAGGGGGCTAGCTTTGGGTGCAGGCAGTGAGTAAGTAGTGGCTGGGAGAGGTGTAACTCAACATGCTGGAAGGGGCTGTATCAGAGAGTGTGCTGCTGGTGTGGGGGCCAGCATGTGATAAGACCCTAGTTGGCACAATGAGGGCAGCACACTGGGGTGGGGCAAGGGACATTCTGCCAGCCCTGGTACATGGGGAGGAGGAGGAAACCCCAACATCAGCCCCCACCTGCCTCTATGCAGCAGGTCAGGAGGTAGGCTCAAGGTCCCAAACAGCATGGGCAGTGATGGCTCCACAACAACGGGAGGCAGCAGGATAGAGCAGCAGCTGCAAACAGAAGTGAAGCAGGGGGAGGAGGGGCAGCATCTTCCCTCCTGCTATGAATTTCACCCAAATGTGGTACAAAAATTGGAGGATAGGTGCCCCATACCCCTTAAGTGGCACCCCCATAATGGGTTTAATGAAGGTTCTGCTAATCTCTTATTTTTCTGAAGTTATTCCCCTCCCCCTGCATTGTTATGCTCAATAGTTATATTTGTCTCTGTCAATATCCATTGTTCACTAACATGATCAATTGTTATTCACTATGTTTTCCATCTGCTTACTCATGTGTAAACCATTATGCTTTGTATTATAGAAATAACAGTTTGGTTTTTTTCTAATTTAGACTATTTATGGCTTCACCAGAGAAACAACAAGATTATCCCTTTGTAGATATATTTGATGAAGATGAAGCCGAAAAATCCTTTCTGTTATCAGAACCTACAAGCTTAATTATCCTTGGAAAGCCAGTAAGACATCCAATTTCTATATTTTAATTTGAACAGCTCATAAACATTATTTTCCCTCAAATTGATTTGGTAAAGGTTTTACATTTTCTTTTAAAAAAATTTGCTTAGTAATACTGTCAAAGCCACTTTAGGGCCTAATGTTGCCTTTTTTTTTTCATTCCAAAACAACTGTTGAGGTCAATAAGAATTTTAGGAATGAAGAATGAGGAGCTTAAATCCTGCATGGTGCCGAACGCCTTTCACTTTCATTAAAACCAGTAGGAACTGAGAACACTCTTTGCAGCATCACCTGCTTGCTCTATAATGGACACAGATAATCAGGAAAACTGCTTTAATAAGATAAATTTAAGGGAATAGGGGTTTGTAGAGGCATGACGACTCACCGCTGACATGCCTCCTGCTGGTTGTTCAGGAATTAGGTCTTTTCCAGCTGGAGTGCCCTCTGCAGGCCGGTGTCTCACCGTCACTGGCCTTCTCGTGTCCCTCCCAGACCCCAGTGCCCTTTTACCTGGGGTGTTGCCCCCTGGCAATATCCTTACACTTTCTGGGTCTCCCACCCTGGGGAACCCCCACCCCCTATCCCCACCTTGCCTCAGCCTATGGACTACTGCCAGTCACCATCTAGCCCCCTTTCACTGGGGCCAACTGCAGTCTGTACAAGCCAGTCATCATAGGCAAGGAAGGTGAGTTTGGGCCTGCTGCCTCTGCCTACCTGTGGGTTGTGCCCCCCACACTCCGCAACCCCAGTACCCCTTTTGTCCTTCCACTGCAGCCTGGGGGATTTCTGGGCCAGAGCTCTCCAGCTCCTCTGGCCTTCCCCCAACCCTGCTCCACACCAGGTACCATCTCAAGCTCTCCAGCAACCAGGCCCATCTGCCTCCACAACTACAGGAGACTGTCTGTTTCTGGCCCACTGCCCTCTTATAAGAGCCAGCTGAGCCCTGACTGGGGCATGCCCACAGCTGAGCCTGCTTCCCCCAATCAGCCTGGGAGCTGCTTGCTCCCAACCACAACCCTCTCCTGGGCTGTTTTAAGCCCTTTAAGGCTGGAGCAGGTGACTACCCCACTACAGGGTTGTTTTTTTTCTGTTATACAGCATGAGTGTTCTGTTATCTTAATATGATTACAATTGCTCAGCCTGTTTCGGTAGGGTTTGATTTTTGTGGGGGCCTAATTGACTTGTCAGTTACAATGAGAGGTATTAGTACTGTGATTAAGGGTCACAGATTTATCCAAGATTTTCCTCTGCTTTTCACAATGGCAGACAATATGTTTGTTTTTATGTTCATCACATTTTAATATTTAAAACATATGATCAATTACAAATTAAAACAAATATCAGTAATAGACAAACTTCATTGAATAAACTGAGTTACAGAAATATATGATAATATTGAGTACTATTTAGATCTTATTTGTTTAAATAAAACTGCCCTTTAATCGGGAAGAACTGGAATCCATCAAGGCATCCTGACTGAGAAGCTTGTATTATGTGATTGCTGTAATTTAAGGGCTTCTCTTTTTCCTTAAAAGTTATGTGACCTGTTGGACTAAAACAATTTAATTAGGAAGTTGCAAGTACTTTGTTGTTTTCCTTTGAGCCACTAGAAGTTAAAAAGGAAAGGCCTACCCTATTTTAACCAATAAAGGTTTCTCAGAAATTCTATCTTGATGCAAATGTGGAAGCAATTTTAGATTTTCAAAGTTAATCCAGCCTTAGATGTCATTCAAAGAAAATGCATTTTTTTATCCTTGGGCATGGAAGCACAGGAAGAATGGACATTCTCAGCAAGAAATGCCACCCTCAGTAAATTTTTATTCTTACTACCTGGCACTGGACTCATATATTATTGCACCATTGAAGTTCAGAATGTAAATATACAAAAGGAAGGAAATTCAAACATTAAGCTTTTATGGAAACACTAAGTCAACCATATATATTTTTCATTTATTTCATTCAGGGGTAGACAACCTATGGCACGGGTGCCAAAGGCGGCACACGAGCGGATTTTCAGTGGCACTCACACTGCCCGGGTCCTGGCCACTGGTCTCGGAGGCTCTGCATTGTAATTTAATTTAAATGAATCTTCTTAAATATTTCAAAAACTGTTTTTACTTTACACACAACAATAGTTTAGTTATTGTAGACTTTTATAGAAAACGTTAAAATGTATTACTGGCACGTGAAACCTTAAATTAGAGTGAATAAATGAAGACTCGGCACACCACTTCTGAAAGGTTGCCGACCCCTGATGTAATTCACTGATAGAGCAGCTATCACTGTATTACCAGGTACTTCTTTTAAAGTGAACTCCATGGAAGCAAACAAAAGCTAAGCCAAATAAACACATTTTCAGCATGCTCAGACTCAGGCTAGGTCTACACTAGAAACGTTTGTCAGGATAATAGTACAGTATCATCTAGTGATTACTTACAACATTATTATACTGGTAAAAAGCTCTAGTATAGACACAGTTATATGTCTGTTTTGTTCAGGGAACTGATATAATTTGTACTAGGAAAAGAACTCTTTTGCTGATATAACCTGTGTCTTCACTAGTGGGTATTTGCCAGAGAGCTATACCATCAAACCCTTTCTAAGGTAGGCAAAGCCTCATTTGGAATGAGTATGGCTGTTTGGCCAGATTGGCAAGCTCCACCATGGTTTAGGTGGTCTCACTGGCCTGCATCGTCTCATTATCAGGACTTTCCTTTTTATATGAGGAAACTTTCTGCATGGCACTAAAAAGGTGTTCAAGCCTTGAAACAAAGATTAGGAACCTGTTGCAGGGTACTCGGTGTCCCGTAGGAACGAGGCACCACACAGCTGTTGAATATAAGTAGTGAGTTTATTGAAGGCAAAAGTGACACATCCGCAACGGGGGCTCCCTTCGTTGCTGCCACTGAGACAGGGAAAGCCTGCCGCACCGGAGCAATGCTCGGGATGAAGCCCACTGCGTGTGGGAACACAGGCAGAGAAATAACAGGAACATTTGCATCTCATGCATACCTGATGAATAACTAATACCTTATTTCTATCTTGTTAGTATTACATAATGCAAGCAGGTGTCTCATTAGTATTGCACAAGGCAAGCAGGCAATAAGAACCAGTTAACTCCGGCATGTAAAATATGCAATAACAGAGCAGCAACCAATAACAGCAGCCTGACCTACAATACTCTTTCTTTCCCTGGAGCCGAGAGGGGGGAGCGCTTCTAGATGCCCATCGTTACAATTTCTTCTGGCCTCCTACAGATCCAATAATATAGCAGGGTTCTGATAAGCCCACTACAATTTTAAGGGATATTTTATCAGAAGAGGAGGAGTTAGTGGAGCAACTTGAAGAGCTGGATCCTGACTTTGGGGAAATAAGCTCTCCAGAGGAAAATGTGGCGTTGACTTCAACTTCATGACCATCAGAAAATGTGGTGTTGTTCCATGAGTTAGTGGACAGGATAACAAAGGCATTGGACATTCATTTAGTTCCCATTGAGGTATCCCATTAAGGTACCCTGTATTTGACATTCTCGGAGCAGCTATCAGATAATTGGTTACACTTCTATTGGATGGGTTATTGCAACCACTTAAGTTGATTTGTGCAATACCTTCATCAGCTCAGCCTATGTAAAATAAAAGCTGATAAATTGTATGACTTTCCTCATGTGGGTCTTTCAAATGTTTCACACACACCTCTCCTCAAATTCTTTAGTGGTGGAAGCTGCATTTCATAGATCTAAGAGCACTCATTCCACTCCTTGGATATGTTTGGGAGAAAAATCTTTTTGTCCGATATTCTAGGCATGCGAGTGTCAAAGTATCAAATTATTTCCCTGAGGAACAAAGGAGATTATTGAATGCTCTTTTAATGAAAGCGTGAAGTGTGGCCCAGCATAAACTGAGTTCAGCTGTCAATTCATCAGATACTTCAGCCACAGCTATAGCTACAGCTGTTTCTTTGAGGCGTCAAGCCTGGTTGAGATCAGTGGGTCTTCCTCATGAGATGAGGATGAGAATTGAAGATCTCTCATTTGAAGGATACTACTGTCTATTTAGGGTAAAAACTGACAGGTTTTAGAGAAAATGAAAAATGTGAAATCTATGGCTAGATCTTCTGTTTTTTTCAGTCAACAAAAGGTTTGCCATCAGTTTCACTATTTAGATATCAGAGACAGTACCTACCATCTTCATCTGCATCTTACGTCTACCAAAGGAGGAATTATTATCGGTCCCAGAATCAGGGGTCAGCATCAGCAGCAGTGGAAGAGGTACTTTAAATCTTGCAGCAGAGGGAAATCTATGGCTTTATCTTTTTCTGAGCTTTAGTCAAGGTCTCAGCTTTGACATGACAACAGAGGAGCTACAGAACACTCTGATACCTGTACTGTTCCATTCAGGAATCACCTGTCCACTTTTACTGCCAATGACAGTCTATAACATCAGACAGATGGATTCTATATATTATTTCAAGTGGTTGCTCAGTGCAGTTATTTTCTTTTCCAACCTTCTCCCCCTGCCTTTTATCCCCTTTCAGGGATTCATAGCATAGGGACCTTTTGAGAGCAAAGTTTCTCTCTCTTCTGAAATCAGGAGCAATATTGGAGGTGCCTCACAAGTACAAGAGGAAGGGGGTTTATTCACATTTCTTCCTGATTCTGTCCCATCTTGAATCTCAGAAAATTACATTGGTATTGAAAGAGGTTTCATTTCCATACCTCTATTATCCCCTCCCTTTCTCTTCAGGATTGGTTTGCAGATCTAGATCAAAAGGGCATATATTTCAGTAAAGTCATCTCATCAGAAATAGTAACTGCGTTTTAGTGTAGGAAAGGAACATTTTCAGTACATAGTCCTACTTTTTGGTCTATCCAGTGTCCCAAGGGCTTATTATTTCATTCTATTATTAGAATGAAAAATCATTCTTAACTCAGATCAAACACAGAGCAGTTCAGGTGGTAACAGAAAATATTACAGCCTTATATTACCAGAACAAACAAGGGTGTACAGATGCAACAAGTCTTTGAGAATGAAAACAGGATAGTCAACCAGTGGCAATTCATGTGTCAGGGGAAAACAACACCCTTGCAAATTACTTAAGAAGGTTAATCATTCAGAATCATCGGTGGTCCCTGAAGGAGGTAGGGGTAGCAGAACTCCTCTGTTTGGGGGTGTCAAGTGCTCTTAGTGCAGTCTCTCAAGGGGTCCCAGCTTTTTCCTGACTGGTCCCCTTCAATTCATCTGCAGTTAGATCAGTCCATAAACTTTTAAATTAAATTGAGTATATCAGCCCTGAAACTTCAGGGCTTATAGCAAGCGTTGGCAACCTTTCAGAAGTGGTGTGCCAACTCTTCATTTATTCACTCTAATATAAGATTTCGCATGTCAGTAATACATTTTAATGTTTTTAGAAGGTCTCTTTCTATAAGTCTATAACATATAACTAAACTATTGTTGTAGTAAAGCAAATAAGGTTTTTAAAATGTTTAAGAAGCCTCATTTAAAATTAAATTAAAATGCAGAGCCCACTGGACCACTGGACAGTGTGAGTGCCATTGAAAATCAGCTCGCGTGTCATCTTTGTCATATGTGCCATAGGTTGCCTACCCTTGGCTTACAGTCCACTTCTTGGTTCCACAGAGGCATCCTAGCATGGAGCTATTGCCCCACTATCCCAAACCTTTTTGCTTCTCTTTCCCTCTGTGTTCCCCATCCTGTATAGCTGGCTTTGTTTTCTTTATTGGTCCCACCTGTAGATGCATGTCTTCAGAATTAGCAGTTCTGGCAGCTCTGCAGGAGTGTGATCAGTCTGACTGCCTCTTCTCCCTTCTGCTTATGTACAGTTTGTGGTTTGTATACCCCATTTCTATTTGCATGAAGAGCAACAAACAAATCTTCATTTGCTTCACCTCACTGGTTGGGTGATAAAACTCTGGGGTTGCTAGAACAGTCTTATTCATTCAATGTACAGAAAGATCTTGTTAATTCAAGAAAAAAGTCTACACACAAATGTTATGATTATAAATGGAAAAGATTTGTATTGTGGGTTAGCATAAATGAGGTGGATCCGTAGACTATGCCTATTAGTTGCATTTTAGACTATTTATTATATCTCAAAAGGTAAGGTCTCTGTCTCTATTGAGTTCCACCTGTTCACAATTTCATCATACCATGTTCCTGTAGATAGTAAATTGGTATTTATTCATGATGCATATAAGAGATTCTTAAAGGGTCCTAATAATCTATATCTACCAATATCCCTCTTAAGATTCCTAAATTTAACTCTATATGTTTTAGGGCTAATCTGAAAACTTTGCAAACCAGTATCTTTAAATTTACAACAGTCTAAAGCATCTTCAATAGGCAATCCATTGAATACATTTAGAGCTTTACCAGTTAATTTCGCAGTCAGGATAGGAACTCTTTTATCATCAGGGATTTAATGTATTACACAGCCTTGTGAAGGCAGTTAGATATTCAGCAATATCATCTTCCTCACTGTATGCAGGACATACGTGGTCCCACTTGTGGATTTTGGAGTGATGGGACTCATTGGGGTTGGGGGCCTCTGGTTCTGCTTCTCTAGCAGATCCCGCTGGTGTTTTCCTCTCTCTCTCTCTTTTTCTTTTGTTTCCAGTTCTTTTGGTTGCAATAATCTCTGATGCTCCCTCTTCTTTTCTGTAGCTTCCTGTCTGGCCATCTTTATAGTTTTATAGCTGTCTCACTGGTAGTCATTTTTCTGCTTTCTTGTGCTTATTTCCCTAACTCGAAATAAACAAACAGAAAATAACAAAACTGTGACCTCCTACTGACTGTTCTTAGCCACTGCACTTAAGAATCACTTAAAATTACAAATATCAATGCTTAAAATATGAACTTCACTTCGAGTAACAAGACATACATACACCCTGCTCGTTGTGCCACTGTGACATTCCCCTCTGGTGTTATCCAGACCGGTGATCTGCTGGGTCACGCCAATCCGTTACTCTGGGAGCCAGCCTTACCCGGTGCTGCTGTGAGAACCCCCCACTCCTGGGCTGTTCATGCACAGCCTCTGGCATGTAAGCTGCTCCTTGAACTGTGCAACTGAATGACACTAGCCAATATCTCCAGTCCCTGACACAACCCTAGGAACCTTCGTCTTGCAGTATCCAGTGGGCACTGCAAGCTTATATGAGTTCATCAGTTTAACAAATTGATATGTACCAGGCTTGTTATCCCAAGGGGAGTCTCTGACATGCTTCAAACCAAACACACTGCTTCAGGGAGAATAAACAAACACATTTATTAACTATAGATTTTAAGTAATTGTAAGTCAAAGCACAAGTCGGATTTGGGCAAATGAAATTAAAAGCAAAACCCGTTCTAAGCTGGTCTTAACACTTTCAATACCCTTACAAACTTGGAAGCTTCTCACCACTGGCTGACTAGTTGTTCTTCAGCCAGGCTCTCTCCTTTGATCAGTGCTTCAGTCACTTGATGGTGATGTCTGTAGATGGAGGTGGAAGAGAGAGAAAGAGCGTGGCAAACATCTCTCCCTTTTATCATGTTCTTTCTTCCCTCTTGGCTTTGCCCACCCCTTTAGGGTCAGATGAGGTCTCTAACTGACCAAGAGAAGGGAGGTGACTCATTCGAGAGTCCAGCAAATCCTTTTGTTGCTGCCTAGACCAGTGTCCTTTGGTTCCGGTGAGACTGGGTTGAGTTTGTCCCATACATGCCCTGATGAGGTGTGAACTGTCCCTCTGCTCTGGGGGAATTTTTGCCTGGTTTTGTTTCAAACCATGAGGACACATTTTTGGCTTCATAATTATATACATGAAATTACAACATATAACATTACTGTAACAGCAATTGCTATAGTATTACTATAACAACAATACTCATTGCATCATGAGCCTTCCAAAGACACCCAACATGACAAACTTTGCATTGGATGCCACACAATCATTTTGTAAGAATGAACATGGAGGTGCAAGGTGTTCCCATGAGGTACAGAACATCACAATGCCTATGGTGATTTTCATCTTGATCAGTCTATACATTTACTGGTGTTTTTCCCTAAATCTCACAGCCAGGATGATGAGGCTAAATTACATACATTGGATGCTAGTAGGGCAGTAGCTTACTACTTATGAAGCATTTCAGACAATCACCCAATCTCTTTATCTCTTGTAAGGAGAAAAACAAAGGCAAAATGAAAACACTTTGTAAGTGTGCAAACACTTTCTAAATGGAGACTACGTATTAGAGGAGCATACAGGCGAGGGTATCCCTGTTCCTGAATAGGTTAGGCCACATCCTGCCAGAATACAGGTAGCCTCTATGGGGTTACAAGACACAGTTCTCTAATAGAGCAGCTTACAATTCATACACAGAGTTGAATTAATACTTTCACTATACACTACTCATTAAACTTGGGGCTCAAAGATTTCTGTAGCACCTAATGCGTTGTGCCTTAATTAACCTGTGTAGACATTGCTGGTGCACTTTAACTTAGTGCTTTTTAAAACAGTATTACGTTAAAGCACACTAGGCAACCTTTAGTGCATACCAGTAGAGCCAACTGACCATTTAACATGCAACATATTAGTGTGCGTTAGAAATCACACCCACGTAGAACACATTCTCCACCATGTATACAAGCCTTTAGAGTCTAGATCAGATGCAAAGTTTGGGAAAGCAGTACTTCAATCCTTGTTCAGTTAGGATTCTGTATCCCATCATCCTGAATGAGATGTAACGCTTGTTAATCTATCCCACAAATTGAATATATAGAGTCCATCTTGAAGAACTCCAGTTACAAGAAAGTAACTTTCATTTTTGTATGGACTATTGGCAGAACATGCAAAGTTAATCAAATTAATGTTGCTCTAGGCATCTTTAACTGTTTCACTTACTGACTTTTTGTATTTAAATTCTCAGCCTCAAATGTACACTAAATTAGGTTCTTGCTTTTTATTTTCCTTTGTGATTCTTTTTCCTCTAAAAAAATAAACTGGGGACATACTTAAAGGACTTAGGAAACAAATGCTTACAGATTTAACAGCACTGCTCCAAATTTGTGCCAAGATGATGCACATTATTTTAACATAGAAACATTAGAAAATGTACATATTGCATGCGTTCATGATGCAAGTTTCAGTCACTTGTAATGTTCTGAATAAATTTGTCAAATTTATCAGGATTATGAATCTTCATTGAAGACTAACTTACATGTCATGTTTGATACTTTAACTTTCAGATATTTTTGGGTTAAAGTGTAATTTTACTCTGAAAAGTGACCATAAAATAGTATTATAGGACTTCCTGTTTATTTCTTGGATCCTTCCTTCTTTTGCATAATCATCAATAATAAAGGTTCAGCAAGCCAAATTATGCCTTTAGGTACATCTGTGTGGTATGGAAATTAGTAAACAATTTTGTTGATGTTGCACAAGACCCAGTGGAATTGGTTCACTCTTAGCTATGCTGTCCTTTCAGAGCTAACATAAGTGAAAACAAAGCAAAAATGATTTTTCACTGAAGTTATCAGATAAGACTGAACATGAACAGGCACCAGATCTTTGGAGTAATAAAGTATAAGTATATAGCCATTCTTCAGAGTAGGGCACATTTTGAGTACAAAAAAAGTTGCAGAAATATTATCCCCCTCCTCTTCTTTTTACCCCTCTTGCCTTACTCAGAATCAGAAGAAAGGTTTTGCTCAAACTTGCCACCCCCCGCCCAAACTTAAATGTAGCCTGAGATGAAGGATGTGAAGTTTTAGTCCCACAAAAACTTTTTATAGAAACTCACGAGCAGCTCATATTAAAGGTTTAAAATAGCCTTACTCATAAATAAAATATATTTAATCTGAAGGAAATCAATTAAAGGGAACAATTATAATATATCAATAATAGTGGGAAATACAATACATGTTGCTCAGTGACTTTAGGCGGGTTTGTGTTATAGCACATAGCACACAGGCCCTGATTATGACTTATTACAAAGAAATAACAACAGGACATGGATTTCATTGCATTTTTTTATGTGAGTAATGGCAAAGTCATTCTAATTTTAAGAAAATATGTCTTTTTTTTCATTTTAAGGGTACTGGGAAGAAAACATTAGCTAGAAAAATAGCTCAGTTATGGAAATGCACATTGATTGAAGGTAAATATCAACTGTAATCACAACACTATAATACTTTTTATTTTAGCTTTCTTTATGTTCCCTGAAATTCTAAATAGTACATTATTGACCAGAGTGAAGGGCTTTGGTATGGGCAAACTGGTAATTTTTCAGGAAACAGATCATTGTTGAACATGGTAAATGCATCTTCCTTTTAGCTACGTGGGTGCTAAACAAGTCTGTTTTCTCCTCTTCTGCAGGAGGGAATGTACACATAATGACCAAACCTAAACCAAAATGGAACCAGGTTGCTGGCACTTAAATTTAAAAAGGTCATAGAACAGTTTTTAGACTAAGGGCTGGGGGAAAGCTGACAAGTGCAGAGGAGCATGTGGTTCGGACATCCCTTAGGGGAGGACATAGGGAAATGGAGATTCCCTATGTCCTAATAGGGAGGAGAGGATGGAAAACGATAAAATACAGGAAGGATTTGATGAGAAACAGTCAAATGAAAAAAAGGCCCATTCAATTAGGTCATGCAATAGGGGACAGCAAAAAAATGGCAAGTTTTTAAATTATTTATATATCAGTGCTAGAAGTTTAAATAATAAGATGGGTGAACTAGTATTAAATGAGGATATTGATATAACAGGCATCACAGAAATGTGGTGGAATGAGGATAATTAATGGGACACAGTAATACCAGAGTATAAGATATATCGGAAGGACAGAACAGGTCATGCTGGTGAGGAGTGGCACTATATGTGAAAAAGAGTGTAGAATCAAATTAAGTAAAAATCTTAAATGAACTACATTGTACTATAAAATCTCTATGGATAGTAATTCCATGCCTGAAAAATAAGAATATAGCAGTAGGGCTGCATTACAGACCACCTGACCAGTATGGTGTTAGTGACTTTGAAATGCTCAGGAGAGTAGAGAGGCTATTAAAATATAAAACCCAATAATGGGGGATTTCAACTATCCCCATATTTACTGGGTATATATCACCTCAGGAGGGGATGCTAAGATAAAGTTTCTTGACACCTTAAATGACTGCTTCTTGGAGTAGCTTGTCCTGGAACCCACATGAGGAGAGGCAATTCATGATTTAGTCTTAAGTGGAACACAGGATCAGGTCCAGGAGGTGAATATAGCTGGACCACTTGGTAATAGTGACCATAATATAATAAAATTTAACATCCCTGTGGTGGGGAAAACTCCACAGTGGCCCAACATTGTAGCATTCAATTTCAGAAAGGGGAACTATGCAAAAATGAGGAGGTTACTGAAACAGAAATTAAAAAAAGGTACAGTACCAAAAGTAAAATTCCTGCAAGCTGCATGGAAACTTTTTAAAGACACAACAAGAGAGGCTCAATTTAAATATATGCCCCTATTTAGAAAAAAGTAATAAGGGAACCAAAAAAGAGCAACCGTGGTTAAACAACAAAGTAAAAGAGGAAGTGAGAGGCAAAAAGGCATTCTTTAAAAAAGTGGAAAATAAATCCTAATGAGGAAAATAGAAAAGAGCATAAGCATCAGCAAATTAAGTGTAAAAATATAATTAGAGAGTCCTAAAAAGAATTTGAAGAACAGCTAGCTAAAGACTTCAAAAGTAATAGCAAAAAAAGTTTTAAATATACCAGAAGCAGATAAACATTATAGATTTCAATTTTTGTGTTAGCTATATCCTTTGTAAATTTCAGTTTGTTTCTTGTGCATTAATTAGAAGCTATGGAAGCCCTCTGGTGGCCAAAAAAACCTTGAGATTTTCGTGGAGAGCAGAGGCTTTATAACATACCAAATAAAATGTCTTTATCACATTTTGAAAGCTTTAAGTTCAAATCATGCTAAAATTTCTCTTTTAATAAAATCTCTTAACTTTATTTCCATTAATGCAAATATAGATTAATTAAATCATCCCACTTTTTTAATACAAAGACACCTGATCTAAATTACTTCATATGTGAGACAAAAAATAGAATAAGAATATTTCAGCTAATAAGGATCAGCCCTCTTCTCTGCACATGGAACTCCCCTTGATTTCAGCAGGGCTTATATATGTGGAGGGTTTGCAGGATTATCCCCTGAGCCTCACCCCATCATTGCAGTTCATAAAGCCATATGTAGGAGCTTTGAGTGTGAGGGGGTATCAAACTAGCACGGTCTTGTTTAATTTGACCATTTAAAAGGTAACCATTTTCTCAGCTGACTACTTTAAAACTGACAGTACCTCTACCTCTTCACCCACGAAAGCTTATGCTGTAATACATCTGTTAGTCTATAAGGTGGCACAGGACTCTTTGTTGCTTTTGCAAATGCAGACTAACACGGCTACCCCTCTGATACTGTTCTCTTTTTGAAACTTGACTTTTTAATATGTGAAATGGTTTTGGACTCAAAGATTCAATGCCTGATTCCACAGTATTTACATTATGATACTATGAAATCACTAATAAAGACAGCCATGCTAGACTAACAATGTACATGAAAACATACTAATTCACACATGGGATGTTTTATTAATTGCTTTAATTTTGTTCTGTATCCTGTACATTTTTTAGCTTTGGAAGTAATAGAAGAAAATATTACTGCAGGAACAGAATATGGACTTAAGGTAAAATCTACTGTTTTATTAAATTTCATGACATTCATAAGGCCCAATCTTGTTCCCCTGGAAGTCAGTGGCAGCTGGATGGGGCCACCATGCAAACATTATAAGATGTTATGCTGTACATTTTCCTTTAGATGCAGGAATTGCTTTTTGGAGGTCAAAGTATTCCTGAAGAACTGATTACAAAGATGATTCTGAAAAAGATTGAGTCACCAGAAGTTGCTCACTTTGGTATGTGTTGTCTTTTTTCAGAACTCTTAAAGTATGCCCATCCTAGCCCTCTAAAACTTAGTTTCGTCTTTTTGTATATCCTTAGCATATGATTTTTAAAAATTCTGCTATATTGCAAACTGTTGGATTCAGACAGACATTTTTGCCACCAGCACTGTAGAATCTGTCCTCATTGCTTCATGCAGAAAATGGACGTCTGTAAATTATGGTGACCTGAAATGGCATTTAGGGAATACTGTATTGATAGTGGAGGACAAAAGACTGCTATGTACTCATACTCACACCAACAAAGTGTAATTTTTCAGCCAAATTATATCCTTCTGATTTTCTGTAATAAAGATGAGATACCATCAGAGATTGTGTCAAAACAAATAGTTCTAGAACAAAATAATTTTAAAAAGGAATAAGTCCCCAGATCCAGATACTGTACTTCAAAGAGTTCTGAAGGAAATTAAATAGGAAGTTGCTGAGCTGCTAGCAAAGATATGCAAATTCTCATTTTAAAACAGCTGCAACACCGGAGAATTGAAGGATAGGAAATGTATCTATTTTTTTTAAAGGCCATATGGATGATCTAAGGAATTATACACTAGTAAACCTTGTATCTGTATCTGGTAAACTGGTAGACACTATAACTGAAAACAGAATAATAAATCACCTGGAAGATTGTGAGAGGATAGTCTAATCAGAGCACAGTTTCTTCAAAGGAAAATCATATCTCACTAATGTTAGAATTCTTTGAACATGTCAATAAAATAGTGGATAAAAAAGAACCAATGGACATAATTTTGACTTTCAAAAGGTCTTTAACAAGGTCAAAAGAGGATACTAAAGAAACTAAATACTAATGGGGTGGGAGACAAAGTATTGTCATGGATCAAAAACTGGCTAAGACACAGGAAGCTGTAGGAATAAATAGTCAATTTTGTCATGGCAAAGGGTTAACAGGAAAGTGCCTCAAGGATCTGTATTAAGATTGATATTGTCTAATATACTAATGATCTGGAAAGGAGGATGATCAATGAGATAGCAAAATGTGTAGATAAAAAGTTATTTAAAGTAGTCAAGCCCAGAGAAGTCTGTGAAGAACTTCATAGGGATTTAACTAAGCAAAGTGAGTGGACAACACAGTGGCAGATGAAGTTAAATATTGATAAATTCAAAATAATCCACATTAGAAGGAAAATTTTGAACTCATTGTACAGTTTATTAGGGTTCTAAATTAACTATACCAAGTCAGGAAAGGGACCTGGGGGGTCACTGTGGACATCTCAATAAAAACCTCTGCTTATTATGCAGGAGTGGTCAAAAAACAAAAAAGATATTAGTTTGCATCAGTACTAGGATGGTGAATAATGTGTAAAAAGTTATAGTGGCATTATATAAATGGGTGATATGTCCTATCTGGAATACTGTGTGCAATACTGGGCTCCCCTTTTCTAAAAGGATAATGCAGAATTAGAGTAGGGAACCATTCAGAGGAGGGTGACAAGAATGATTAGGAATATGAAAAAATTCATACAGAGAGATGTTGAAGAGATTGGGGTTGTTTACCTTAAAACAAAATGAATAAGAGTGGTCATGATAAAATAATAGCAGATATCTAGAAAAGATAGATAGGAGTTCTTGTTCTCATAATACAAGAACAATGGGATATTTACTGAAAGTAAAAGGTTGCAGATTCATAACTGGTGGGTAATAGGAAATACTTTTCCACTCAAACCCTAATTACATTCTGGAACTCATTGTTACAGTATGTTATTAAAGACAAACATTTGGCAAAATCCAAAAAAGAATTGAACATTCTTATATGGGGTAGAAAAATATTTAGAATTATAATAGTTAATTATTTTTTAAAAGGAGTATTGAAAGGGATATAAAACTCATGCTTCAGGATTTAAGACTATTTCTAATTACTGGGAACTAGGATTAGACTTTCATGGGGACAAGTTTATCCTACATCTGCCTACTGAGTGTTTTCTTACACTTTGAAGCATCTGGTGCTGCCTCCTGTTGCACAAGAATACTGGTCTAGATGGATCAGAAGTCAGATCCAGAATAGCTGTTCCTTTGTTCATTTGAGTCACCTGGAAGCCCTCAGGTTCCATCAGCCTTCAAGGACAGAGTACCAAAACTGGTCCTTTACCACAGCAGGAAAAGTCTAGTTACAGAAGGAAATGTCAGAGTAGCTTTAACTTCCCCCATCTCCATTCCAACCCAAATACTAGATCCGTAGTGCAACAGACGAGCTATGTGAGCTGAGTCAGAAACCACTTAGGATGATCATCATGACAAGCATGAAATCCTGAGATACTCCAGAAAAGTAATCATTCGCATGGACATTGAAGTCACAAACATTGTCAAGCATGGTGCCATCAGTGCTATCACAACATACAATATGGTCAGTTTAGTAAAGGTTTCAGGTGTTTTGAATGATCAGTACACAAACTAGTCCATCCCAGTCTAGGATTCAGACACCAGATGGGCACACTCAGGATGGCAGACTTTCTGCACTTGAAACTGGATGCAAAGAGCACAGACATGAATCTCACTTGTCCCACTGTTGCCTTATGTTGCTCCATATGTATGGCTGAAGAGAGATCTAGGTTATTCAAAGGGTATATATACTGTTGTAACTCTGACCACTGACCTTTACAGTGAAACAGAGAGTCTAGTTCCCATTCATTGTAAAGGAATTTGTTCAGCATCCCATGGATCTCCCACCTCCCTAATACAAGGATAACCCTCTATGTCCCAAGAAAAAATAATCCAATCTCTCAGAAAGTTCTCACCTCCAGAGCATGGGAGTTGATTCCTTCCCAAAATAGTTACGGAATTCCTGTTCCCTATTGAACTCACCTCCATAGGTTAGTGTGGCTCAGTGTATTTCCAAACTAAAACATCTTCTATTCAAGCCCTCTTATTCCATCATTTTCAATCACTGTAATATTCTACCTGCCACTAAGCAAAGAACAGAATTATATTAGATGCTAATGAGCATGCATCTCTCAGTATAAATAGCCTATATAACTTCATGCATTATTAGTAATTGCTGCATGATTCAGATTTTTCAGATTGGATTTCAAAGTAATATTTAGCACATATACAATTGTTAGGGTCTATTTTTGCTATTTTTCTCTATATTCATTAACTGAATTAACAGTCTGAGAATTATATAGTTATCTTGAAAGTATTGCAGCTTTCTTATGTCACTTTGGGTAATCACAGGTAAACCTTAGCTAGCAACATTTGTGGCCATGACAAATGGATTCTAGTTATACTTCTATCTAGATGGAAAGTATAAAACAGATAAATATAAATATCTAGTATATTTAAATAACTTTCCTAAAGATGTATTTAACAAATTTTATTTGGCAGGTTATGTTCTCAGTGGTTTTCCTTCTCTCTCAGAGGAATACATGACTATTTTGGAGCAAATAGAGAAAATTAGAAATCTAAAATTAAAACCGAAGTTCCTGATTAACATTAAGGTAATGACAGCTTTGATAACTTGCTAATCATTTTCATGCTTATTCTTAAAATAAGATTAATATTTTATAGGAGTCAGAGTCATTTTTTACATATATTACAGTATGATACTGTTGCTAAGGGCCAAATTCTGCTTTTACAATGAATTTTACGCTGGGTTTACGCTGCTGTAATAAACAGCAGAATTTGGCCCTAAATCCTGATCCTACAAAATATGGAGCATCTCCTATTACTTCAGTGGGATTTATAGTCATTGAGCACCTCATGGTCAGTTTCTAAGATTGGAACAAAAGTTACATGTTCCATAAAAATAAAGGCTACGGGTAATAACAGGGTGTGAATATTATAAGTCAAGGCCTGTAGATGTGCTGTTTGAGACAATCTACAAATATTCTTGGGAAAAATAAGTTACATATTTGAGTGAAAAACAAGTTACTTTATAGTCCAGCCCTCCTTGTCTAATTGCAAGCAATGGTGAAAATACTACTTACAGATCAGTTATTTACAAATCAGATTTGGACTGAATATGCAAACTCCTCTATGCTGTCTTGCAAAATTTACTGAAATTCCCCATGTAGATGTATAGTGAAGTACCAGCCAGACACGTTCCAAAAATGACTGTAATATACCTTTAGAAATACACATTATTGTAAGTACAGTAGTCTGAGGACTTCTTATTCCATAGTTCTTAAAAAGAAGAAAATATACTGGATCTATTAGGTCTTTTCCCACTCTGACTTCTGAAATAATGAATGAGCTGCGGAAACAACAGTATTTGTTACATTTTGCATGTATTCTCAATAAGATTTTGCTTGTGGTTGCTCAAACGCTACAGTAAGTGCCTAGATACGTAGCATATATGTGAGAGAGATGGTAGTTGGTAGGCTGTAGTGGGGTAGTGGGAGTGCTGCCCCTTTGCTAGATGTCAATACATTTTTCACACACAGCACAAAATTCTACATATTTCATAATTTAAAGACTTAAATTTGAACATGTCCAGTGAGCATTTTAACTGCTCTTTTGAAATTATTTGGTTTCTGAGAGCACAAAATAATTTGAAACCCCAAAACAAAATTCCTTTTTGTCCCATTTTAGGGGAAGGAGTTGTTATTTTTAATTATAGGAAGTTGAACCTTGTTTTAATAACAGACAGTGCAAAAGACTTATTCCAGGCAGAAGGTTCTGTATGTTTTCACACATAAAATTCCTTATAAATGGGTGATACAGTTTTATGCCAGCAGAAAGGCAATTCTTGACTTCATGTACATACCTCATCTCCCGCTTTTGACTTCAGTTGATGGAAGGTTGACACCTTAACCTCCAAGGAAGGAATCTTGACTCTACTGCAGTCAAATGAGAGTTTTGCCATTGACTTCAGTGGTTCCAGGATTTCACCTAGTTGTAATAGAATTGTGACTATTTTCACTATGTAAAAAAAAAAAAGAAGAGGAGGAATCTCTTTAGAAATGCATGATCTGTGAATAGCTTTTCATTACTCACTTTGGAAAAATATTGTTCTATTTGTATATCAAAAAAATGGCAAAGAAGAGGCTCCTTTGGGATGGAAAAAGGCAAATCTCAGCAAATGCCTCCTCTTGTCTGCTTCTGAAAGTTGTTTGCCATATGGAAATCACATGAGATTCCATAGTTCTTGCAAGGGAAGCAAGGCAATCTCCAGAACGCCAGACACTTCAGGGGGTTGCTCATGTGAACTTATCATGCCCAGTGCTTGGAGTGTGGTCCAATTAAACAATACAGTTTACCCCCTGTCCCCTAGGGACCAGCTCTAGCTCCTGCCCCGCTGTGCTTTTGCCCCCAGCCCTTGCCCCTGCCTTGCTCCAGTCAGAAGGGACTAATTTTGCCTCTGGCCCCTGCCTTGCTCCAGCTGAGGACCAGTTCTTTCCCTACCCCACCATGCCCCTCAGTCAGGGTAGATAAAAATCAATGACTTTTTTAAAAAAAATCCAAAAAATAAAAATAAATATTTAAATTGAATTTTTGAGGAAAAAAACTATCTAAAGATAGTTTTAATTATGATACATTATATTTCATCATGGAATAGGGATTATAAATTCTAATTCTACAGTATGAGACAATATATTCATGTAACATTTAAGAAAAGTTTTGTAAATGAGTTCTAATAGTTCATGAATTAGGGACCCAATCCTCTGGGATTCCACAGGCTTCTGTGTGGATCATTTAGGTTAATCTTTCTATCTGCCCCATGGGATTCAGTGCTTAGTCTAGGAGATACCATCAGAGTTGCTTAGTTTTGCAGTTCTCAAACTGTGGATTTAAGTCTTCCAAGATAACATGCTCGTTAACAGCAAAAATGTTTTAAAATAAATAAATAAAATATAGAGGGGAAAAATAACAGACCTCAGCTCTGTTGTCCTTCTGCAAATTTGTGTATACAGAGTCAATCCCTTACCTCTCTTTAACAGTGAAAAGTTTCAATAGAATAGAATAGAAGATTGTTGGGGGCAGAATAGATCTGGACAAGGAGAAGAAGTCTGGAGATAAATATGAGATGCAAGGGACATATGCTTTTTAGTGAAAATATTATGTTTGCTGTTGAAGAAAAGAATCCAGAATACTTAACATTGTTGTTTTAGTTAAATAAAACAATGTAAATGTCTGTCCGTTGATGATGTCCTCCTAATACAGCCTGGCAAAAAAATCCTTCAAATATTAATGATTAACCTGTTGAATTGGAGATAGTTAATCTCCCAATGTCTTCATAAATAACTGCTTCAATTATCTTTGGTAAATGAAATAACCAACCATTTCTGATATAACTGTAAAACTAATCTGAAAAAGTTTTCAAAATAAACATCTGTTTAAAAATGTATAGTGTGTACCTTCTGAAAATAAAACCTACTTTTATCTCTGAGTTGTGAAGAATATATTTAAGGTTATAACAACCAACAAGAATGCATTTTTATGTAGAAAACCATGATTAAATCAAGTCTTCCTGGCTAGTGATTTAAATCAAACCCACCCTGCCCACTGTGCTCTTGCCCCTGATCCTTTCATTCCTCAGGGGGCCTCCAAATATGTTTGGCTCTGGTTCTGTAGACATTGCTCCTCCCCTTCTGCCTCTCCCTGGATTAGCTGTCACTGTTTTCTCAGGCTTTTCAAAAATTGGGGGAAAGCCAAGTGAGACTATGTGGTAGGTGACTGGCTAATAGCTTTTGGAGTTGGTAATTGTCTCTTCGGGCACAAACAAAAAGGTTCTTCCCATGTCCTTTTGACATCTTGTACATTTAATTATTGACTGTCTTTTTTTAAAGTTGCATATGCCTAGAAAGCTACTTAGAAGTGCAATATATAAAAAATGTTAAAAAGTAGCCTCTATTATTTTTAAGGGAAAACAATATTATGACAAAAACATAAACAGGTTTTTTTCAATTATTTCTTAGTGTCCTGACTATGATTTGTGCCAAAGACTCTCTGGGCAAAGACAACATTCTGATAAAGGGCAGATATACCAAAGGAACCAGTGGGATCCTGAAATTATTGACAAACGGAAGAAAAAGAAGGATCAACATAAAGGAGAAGATGAGGAAGAGGAAGAGGAGGAAGACCAGGAAGAAGAAGATGAGGTAACTGATCTTAATCTACAGAAGAGACTCTCTTTATTAGCAGCCATGTCAGAAAAAGAATAAAGCTCATGGACATTTCAAAATAAACTAAAAAGCCTCAACTGTTAATCTGAATGCATTTTGTTCAACATTTTTTTTTGTTATCAATTTCTGTTCTGCTTTAAGAGATGTTCTCTATTAATTCAGTAAAATTATTTAATAGTATTGATAAGATTTCAAGTGGTTTACCAGTTTTGACATTGGACTACCATAAAAATACACTAGAATCTCAGAGTTATGATCACCTCAGGAATGAAGGTTGTTTGTAACTCTGAAATGTTCATAACTCTGAATAAAATGTTACGGTTGTCCTTTCAGACCTTCACAACTGAACATTAATTTAGTACACCTTTGAAACTTTTCTATGCAGAAGAAAAATGCTGCTTTTAATCATCTTAATTTAAATGAAACAAGCACAGAAACAGTTTCCTTACCTTGTCAAATCTTTTATTTTAAAATTTTCCTTTATTTTTTTTTAGTGGTACTGAAAACTAGTCGTACAAACTGTATTTTTTTTTTGGTCTCTGCTGCTGCCTGATTGCATACTTCCAGTTCCAAATGATGTGTGTGGTTGAATGCTCAATTCATAACTCTGGTGTTCGTAACTCTGAGGTTCTACTATACTGTGAGATAGTATCGTTTTGTTGGACCAACTTATATTGGTGATAGAGACAAGTCTTTGAACTACACAGAGTTTCAGGTCTGAACTCTATGTATCTTGAAAGTATGTCCCACCTTGTCTCACTCATGTCCTGGGATCAGCACAGCTACAATACCACTGCAAATAAAAATACTGTAACTTTTTTAACAATATATTAATTTATTTCACCTCCAGAGTGACTCTTCTTGGCATAATTAATAGACAATAAAAATAGTGTAAGAGTTTTGTTGGAAGGGGGAAAAAAACTAAAAATACTATATATTTCAAGTCTGAATAAAATATCAACTGATTATGTACAGCTAATCAAAAATAAATTATGAGGACCTACAAAATATATATAATGGATAAAATTCATGCTAATCTTTATGATAGGTTTTACCTCTAGAGCATCCTGGGGATGAGACTGGGCATGTTTCTTGTCACAGATGTCCTTCTATCGCTGTATAGCTGGTTATATACTATACTCTGAGTGTAGAGTGTGGTGCTTGGGCCATAAGTCTTAAAAGAGTGGTAACCCTCACTTCTAGGCACAAAGCAGTCCAGAAAATGGTAAGAGAAAACCAAATAACGGTGCATCCCACAAAATAATCCAGGCTTACCCAGTGGTCCCCTGTAAGGTCAGAGGACAGTAGTCTCTGAGGGGGGTCTGAAGCCTTACTCCTTATGTCCAAAGAACCTAGGCTATGCACCCGGGGTTCTAAACAAAAAGGGAATACAAAGTAAAGAAGGTTCTTCTAGTCCTTCAGCGGGTCCAGGTGGCAGAGGCTCTTCAGCTGTTCTTGTCAGTGAAGCTAAGGAGCTCTAGCTCTGCTTACCTTTTACTGCCATCATGTACTTTGTTTTTTGGCACAGCAGCCTCATCATATGAAGCTATGACCATCATTTTCTTCATTCATTTTTAGCCAAGTTTTTTCTTATATCCTTTCATTCCTCCTAGTATCCATAAGGAAATGCAGCGAGGCTTTTTTTTTTTTCACTATTCCATTTCTATGACTTTTTAATTAGCCCATTTAGAGAAAAATCTTTGCAAAGCTGACTCAATTTTTCTCAGAGAAACTTTCTTTCCATAGAAAATTGCCCACAATACCATAGAACACGATCAACAGTTTTTTGGTTTTGCACATATTACATAGCCTTTCTTTACATCTTTTTAGTAAGTTTAACTTATATTTGGCACAATGACCTGTTAACACTAAAAATGACTACTTTTTCTGTCATAACTGTGGAGTATAATATTATCTTCAGTTTTGGAGTGTACATCATAGAACCTTTGTTCTTTTGTTTCCTTAAGTCCATAGTTCCGCCATTCCTTTGCAAGCTCCTTCACGACCAAACTTTTAAATTCTTATCTACTCAAGATAGGGCTGGATTTAGGGTCAAAGCGACCCAGGCAACCGTCTAGGATGGTGAGCTTGGAGAGATGCCTGGCTCAGGAGTTTATTTTTGTTGTTATCAACAAAAGGGAAAATGGAATGTTTGAAGGGAAGTGTTTCAGGTACGCCATATGTAGATTCATTTTTTCACTAAACTAGAATATTCTGGACCTTTGTAGAATCTCATGGAATCTTTCAGATTTTCTAAGAAGTACATTTTCCTTAAACCTCCTAGAATGTTGTCAGCCATGTCCTGTTTCATTTCATTTGAGTACATTTCTGTTATTCTTAAAAAATGTTTTCTCTAAACTCACGGAAGCTTTTTAATTTTATTTGTTTATATATGGCATGAATAAATACAGAGTTACAGATGCAAGTGTTCAAATGTATTCTTATATGACAGGGATAAATCATGCATGCAAATCGTGCATCGAAGCGGTGAAATGGGCTACAAATGCTATGAAAATAAGGTATTCAAAATTTTAACAAATGGGGTGTGGGGGGCACTGAAGACTCTTCTTGCCTGGGGTACCATTTAGTCTAGGGCTGGCCCTGACTTAAGGCTAACATTCACCTCCTCTTTTGTAAAGCATGTTTTGCTCTTTTGTCCATCATGTCATTTCAATATGTGCCAGAATCCATGCTATTGTTATACAGTTTGCATTATTTCCATAGTTAGGAATATTATTTCACTTATTATGTCATTTCTACTTTCTGAAGTCTGTTCTGAATATCATTATGCCTGACAAGAAACAGATAAAATTACAGCTACAATTAGTCACACATCTGTTATCCAAGCTAGTGCCAACATAATCCCCATTAGTTCAGCCGTGAGAATGGTCACATAATTCAATAGCCTTTTAGATTTCTTGATTCCAAGACTAGAAAATGGAAAGCTGTTCCCACTGTTCCTCTGCGGTCATTTTTTTGATCCATTTGTATAGACTTTGTAAAACTGGTCCCATTTTTCATAAATAAATTTTAAAACATTATTGGTCATAATGTGTGGATTTTTCTTCAGTTTTTTTCATACAGTTCCAAATCCACAAATGGAAATAGCTGTCCAGCTGTAACATGATTTCCCATGCCTACAAATTTTTAGTTCTCTCAATTTTTTCTTTTTACATATCTCCTTTATCCGTTTTTTGACCCTGGTGTAGTATGAGGTAGTCTGTGGCAATCCATATCATTTTATCTACTAAACTTCCAACAATCTTCATAAATCTCTTGTGTATTTCTGATTTCATGATTCCCTTTTACCTTTACCCAAAAGGTTAGAGCTAATAGTTTCATCTTTAAATTTACAGGTGCTTCTCCGGTGGCTATGTTTAGCACATACACTGATGTTGCTGTCATTATGCCACATGCCAGTCACACAGCTTGGATCCACAGCAGTTCAAAGTTTCTAGCAGTTGTTTTTGAGGCTGAACCAAAAGCTTGGCATCTGTAGTCTAAAACTGATCTTATCAGTGCTCTATACAGGATAATCAATACTTTCTTATCTATATCCCATTTGTTTCCAGCTACCCTTTTAATAAGTTCATTCTACTTTTACATTTTTAATTCTATGTGACTTTTCGAAGTCAATTTATTACCAAACACTACTCCTAAGAACATAAACGTTTGAATTATTTGAATTTTTACACCATAAATAAATAAATCAGTCCCAATCTTTCCTAATTTTTATCATGGTTAAAAGTATTCTGTTTCTGCAAAAGAGAATTTAAATCCCCAATCATTCCCCAACTTGGAAATTCTCTGGAGAGCCTCATTTGTCTTTTATGCTTTTCATTTGTCTGGACTGCCTTAAGTCTTTTGTGCTTAGTCCAGATAGCACAGTCGTTTGCAAAAAGGGAAATACTGTTCCCATCTGCACACTTTTCAGTAGGTAATTTATCATAATGAAAAACAAAGTAGGACTAATAATACTTCCTCGTGGAGTTCCATTTTTAAACTTGTAGTTTTTGATAAAGCTGTTCCCACTGATTTGTATAGCTCTGTCACTTAAAAAATCCCTTATCCACCAAAACAGTCTCCCTATTATTTCAATTATGCTTTTTTAATGTCCAGGAAGACTATTATAAAGTTGTTAGTCCTTGTGCTTTTGTAAACCTCTGTTTCTAGTCCCACTATAAGGTCAAGAGTGCACATTCTTTTCTCAAACTACTTTGTACCTCAGTTATAATATTTTTTTTTTCTCCAAGTATTCAACTAGCTTTATTTTTATCATTTTTCTATGATTTTCCCGACACACTTGATGTGAGAGTAAGCTTCAGGTAATGTATGTAATTGGTATAACCAATGCTTGTTTCCAATCTATTGACAGCAGTCCTTTTTCCTATATGTCATTATATGACTGCAATAGAATTTTTAGACTTCGTTTTGAGAATGGTTGAAGCATTTCATTACTTGTATTATCTGTACCCGGAGCTTTATTTTTCCTTATTCTAATGACTGCAGTAAGTTCATGCATATTAAAATTTTTGTTTAGCATATCAATATATTCTCTCCAGCCATTTAATAGTTCACAGTTCTTCTCAGTAAATGTCCTTCTTTCCCAAAAAACTCATTGTTTTGATTCATATCACTTTGGACCTTTTGGAATTGTTTTGCTAAAACATCTGCCTTTCCTAGCTGGAAACCTCAGTTTCATTATTTATAATAAGACCAGGTATAAATTTACTTTTATTTCGAATTCCATTCATTCTTTGAATTTGCCTGTATATTTCAGAAAGCTTTGAATCTTTGTTCAATTTCCCACAGACATTTCTACAACTTTTTTTTGTCAATTTTGATAATTCTTCATGCCACTGCCTTATATCTTTTATAATTCATTAAGTCTTTACTATTCATTGTGTGTTTTGCTTGCTTCTATACCTTGTTTCTTTGCTTGACAATTTGCAATCCTCATTCCACCAGGGAACCATATTTCTAAGTCTGGGGCAATATGATGTTTTATAGACGGCCAGTTGCTGAAATTCTTTTTATTATGTTGTTATAGAATCCATTAGGTTGACACTTGTACAATCACTGCATAAATGTTCATCACATTTAATGTTGAAAAGACCCCAGTCAGCTTTTCAAAACTTTCAGCTAGGAACACTTTTTGTGTTTTTGACATTTCTTCAGCTTTGGTCCTCAGTATAGGGAAGTGATCACTTCCCATTCCATCTTCTTTATAAATTTCCCAACTGCATTTACTATCTATATTGTTTGTTGCAACTCCTAGATCCAAAACAGAAAAGGATCTGTCCACTGATTAAATCTAGTATGTACTTCTATTTTTAATATTACCGTGTTATGAATATCAATAAAGTGTTTTAAGCATTTACCATTTAAGTCAGTCTTCTTACTTCCCTGTAGCTCATTATGACCATTAAAATCTCTACAAATTATCAGTGAGTTTTTGACATTATTAACTAATTTTTCTAGTTCTAAAATAATTCATTTTTACATGGCTTATAAACGTTTTAAATCCATAGATGTTTTTGTTCTGCACGGGAATCGCAATAGCATCAAAACTTAGTTTCTGCCATCCATTTCAACTTAACTAAGTTCTTTTTTATATGTACACAAACCTTCTCCCCCTCTTCTGGTAGCCTTTGGGGTGTATCCAAATGTCCCTCCCCCGGTACTACTTGGCCTGCCAGAAGCGAGAGAGAAGGACTCCCTTCTCCTGCTGTGCCGCAGCCCGTGGGAGCTGCAGGGGCAATGTCTGTGGGAGGGGAAAGCACGTAGAGCCACCTGGCCATGCTTCTGCCTAGGAGCCAGAGGGACGTGTTGCAGCTTCCCGGGAGCTGCCTGAGGTAAGTGCCACCCAGAGCATGCACCCGCTCCTGTGCCCCAGTGCCCCAGCCCTGAGCCACCTCCCGCACTCTGAACCTCTTGGCCCCAGCACAGAGCCCCCTGCTGTACCCCAAACCCCTCGTAACCTCCACACACCGATCCCCTGTCTCAGCCCAGAGCCCCCTCCTGTACCCTAAACCCCTCATTTCTGGCCCCATCCCAGAGCTCCGACCCCCACTTGGAGCTCTCACCACCTGCCATGCCTTAACCCCCTGCTTCAGCCCAGTGAAAATGAGCAGATGAGTGATGGTGGTGGAGAACAAGAAACAGAGGGAGCGGGGAATGGCTTGATCAGGGATGGGGCCTTGGAGAAGGGCCGGGACCTCTGGGCAGAGGGCAGGGCATAGGTGTATGTGTGGTTAGAAAGTTGGCAACCATACGCTTGGCCCAGCAGGTCCAGGCAGGAAGCGGAAGGAGTGGAGCCAGCCATCTCTCATGCTGGCCGCTTTGGGTTGCTACTCTGCAGTGCAGCAGCTGCCTGGCTGGGGCTGCACCCTGGCCCCTGCTCCCTGCCCATGTCCGGCTTCGGGGAACAGGCCAAGTGAGCCAGAAACATGCCGGGGGGAGGGCTCCAACTTGCTCAGTCCCTGTCCCCAGCAGCTGGGCCCAGGCAGGGAGCAGAGGGGATGGGGCAGGCTGCTGCCCTAGCAAGGCTCTCTGTCAAGTAACCGCAGTGCTGCACAGAGCAGCGACCCTGGGCAGCCAGCTTTAGCCATGTGAGAAGCAGCTCCGTCCGACTCCCTGCCCGGGCCTGGCTGCCAAGGAAAGTAGCCAAACATGGCAGGAGGAGGAAGTGCAATGGGAGAAGGACAGAGCTCTGCCCCACAGTTAACTCTGGTGGGGTGAGGAGAGCATAGTGACCCTGGGCTCGGTGCAGGGCAGGGGGGTGGCTGGCAAGAGGACACGTGAGGTGGTCACATGTCCTCCCTTTTAGATTGTGCCCCCACGTATCAAGAGGCACGAGTCATCTATAGGCATATCGTATCCAGTAGATTGAACACAAGCTTACTTATTAGCCCTGTTTCTTGCACACCATAATCAGGCTTTTCCCCCTTTCAAAGATGGCTTTCTTAAATTCCTGATTATGCATTATTAAACTCTGCACATTCCAGCTAATGATCATTAAGACCCTGTTATATAAGCTGCATTATTTCCTACATTTAAAAAATCTCATGAATGCAGTCTGTCAAGAGGCTGTCTATCGTTAGATATTTTTCTGCTGCTTTTGCTATGATTTTAATCCTTTCATTTTTTTTCCATCTGCAAGATGCATTAATAAACTTCTCTTTAGCACAAGGTACATCATCTCCTATTCTGCTCATAGTCTCCTTCCTGACCAGAGATGTGTTCTGTTGCTCTTGTACTTCTTGTCTCTTACTTGTGTATTTTTCTTTTTCTGCGGTGGGACTCTTTGGCAGCCTCTACAGGTGATACTTCTTGAAAAAAATGGATTTTTTTGTATTTCTCTAGCTGATTCTGCACATCCTTTATAAGTTGTACTGTGCATTCCCCCACCATTGCTGCATTTAAGTTCTATTCCTTCTATGTACACAGTTCTCATATGAGTGATTTCTTCCACATATGCTATACCTCGTTGTTTTCTTACAAATAGTTGCTGCACATCCAAACCTTTCACAGTTATAACACATCACAGGAGTTGGGAGGAGTCTGTTGTTTAACCCAGAAAGATGGATATCCCATCTGGATCCTACCTAAAGTGTCCCACCTTCAAGTGTTCTGTGTACATCAGTAGACAGCTGGTTTCCACCCTCTCTCTTATAAAAGTAACTGTTTAACAAATGATAATTTCTCTTGGCCTATACTCTTTTGATATCATCCTCAGACAATCCTAACAGCACTCCATACATAACTCCTCTTACTTCCATCAGGAATTTAGGCAGTTGATAAGTACCTGTCATTTTCCTTAAAGGTACAGTTTTAAGAATTTTTTCAGCTTGCTCCTTCTGTGGACATTCTATCAATACAGCTCCATCATACATTCCTTTAGCTCTTTGTACATAACTAACACTTCACATGATCCATTCTGCCATTTTCAGGGGGTTAACATCATCTGTTTTTACATTTTCTATAACTGATTTGACAATATGAAATGTTGACTTTTACCTTGTTTTGTTTTTCATTTCTATGTATTCCATCTTTAAAACCTGATTTTTCTAATCTTTTTTCCTCTTTCCTGATCTGAGACCATTCCTCATCTGCTATTTCTCCTCAACCTCCATTGTCAGTTTCAACATTCAGTCTTGTTGCAGCTGGGGTCCAGCCCTACACTTCCACCCCAACTGTTCCTACAATCCAGCCTCACCATCTTCAGCCAGATACCAGTACTCCGCCCCAGCCCAACCTTCAACCTGCAGTCTGCCTCCAGCTACCTCAGTCCCAGCAAGCATCACCTCCAAATTCCAGCCTATTCTGCATCAGCCCCATAGTCTCCCTCAACCTCAAGCTTCAGCCAGCCCACTACCATGTACAGGGCTTAGATCTCACTTTTAAAGAGCTTCCCCTCTCCAGGTTTGACAGGCCTCACAGGTGCTCAGAGTTCGTGCTGATTGTGCCCAGTGGAGCTCTTTAACTTCTTCTTGACTGGGGTGGGATCTTGTCCCACCTCAGTTTTCCTTAAGGCTTAATTGAGAGCTAATTTTCACTCTATATGTATAAAAATGTAAGTTGCTACAAAATCGTGTGTGTGTTTGTTTGTTTAGCTCATGAAAGAAAAGCCCACTAATAAGGTCAGCCTTGTTTTTCATGCCTTTCATTTGTTAATGAAAAATTAACACAAAATATTTTTACCATAATAGCTAGAAAATACACAAAATTCTGCATGGATGAGAGCTTTGTGTAACTGAGTCCAGATGTTTACATCTGTAGTTTCTGCACATCTTTAATAAGCATATTGACACGAATGAAATGCAAATATTAAATAATAGTTATATAACTGGTCATGCATTTTAAGTGCTTTGCTGGCTCGGGGCCTGGTCAGATTGTACCTTATTTTGTTCTTCGCTATTTATAGTATTATTTATCTAGTGCCACAGGTGTACAAGGTGCTTTACAGATGTAAAATGTGACAAGGTCCCTACTTCAAGGAGCTTACAATTTAATATATACAAATAACTTAATGAGTAAAGATTAAATCAATGCAAGTGGAAAGGGGATTAAAGGGTGACAAAAAAGGGAAGAGGAAAAATATACCTGGGGACCATTATGAATTTGTCAGGGCTCCAAATGTTTATATGATATCTACCAAGATGAAAAATATCTGTGCTGACATGCTCCCAGAGCATGACCATGAAGTTTAAAGGAATAAAATTATTGTGTATTATTTATTGTGCCTGTATTTAGTTGTTAAAATATTGACACTCAACTTTCTGTTTAAATTTTTCTTAGAAGCTTAACTTATTTCATCCTTTTCACTGAGGTTTCTCCTTGTTTCTCTTCCTTGCTTCACTCCACAATTTCTTTTTGTGGTCTGTCTTTTCCTGTATTATCTACCCAGGGCCAGCTCCAGGCACCAGCAAAGGAAACACGTGCTTGGGGCGGCACATTTTAAGGGCAGCATTCCGGCCATTTTTGGGGCGGCACATTCCCGCCGCCTTTTTTTTTTTTTCTTTGCTTCGGCTTGCTTTTTCCCTTTTTTTTTTTTTTTGAGCAGTTGCGCTCTTCATGCTTGGGGCGGCAAAAAAGCTAGAGCCGGACCTGTATCTATAAGGTCTGTTTTCTCTTTTCCTTTGTTCTTCCTCCTCCCCCTTATCCTTTCACTTGATTATGTTCTCTTCTCTTTCTCCTCAGTATTTTCCTCAATAATTTCATTCCTCTTCTCATTTACTTTTCCCTTCTCTTACTCCCATACTTTTTTAATGTATCCCATCAGTAAATATTAGCTAACATTTTGATTAAAATATCTTTCTTCCTAGTCTGGACAAGGCCTTAGGGAGACTACAACATTTTTAAAGGTGAAAATATCATCTAGATATTTGTAGAAAAAACTATAGGCTGAATGCTCAGGTGCAGCAGAGGAGTGCACCATACACCTTCGGGGAAGGAGAAGCAAACATAGATTTATGTCCTCTCCCCGCACCTTATCTTGGGGACCAGTTCATTCCCATTTCCCCTGGGCTGCCTTTAAATTGCACTGCCTTATGATGTTGGCTAGAGGTGTCTAGAGCTCCTCCCATCCCCAGGAAACCCACTTGCCAAGTTAGCCGGTGGATTGCTATCAACGAAGGGAATCCTCAGAGGACTCCTTAATCTACTATGACACACACACAAAGAGTAGTAGGGTCCTAACTTGTCTTTTTCAATCCAGACAAGCTTTGGTTTAGTACATTTATTATTACAAGGTTTGAAATAAAGTATTTCTTTTCTTTACTTTAGGGAGCAGCAGATGCAGTCATGTTGTCAGATATTTTGCCTCATTTGGTGCAGAGGCCTGAAGATTTTTTGGAAAATGCACAAGCCAGGGTTAATCTCTATAAGGATATCATGCTACATCCTCTAGAGGTAAGAACAGCACAAAGTAATATTGTATGCACCAGAAGATCATTTGTTAACATTTTTTTAATATAATTTTTATGTACTCTGAGTATCTTGAATTTATTTTGCAAAGATGGACCTAACCCACGATCTGACCCCCCTCCTCAGAATTTTGAAGTTCAGATTAAAAAAATTCAGGATACAAAACAGTTCACTGTTGTTCCTGGTGTTGAATCAAAGTCCTGTAACATATTTTTGTAGTTTGGATGGGGCTTATAAATTGTCAGAACTACACTGTCATGTACTTCCATACCAGATATTGATTGGCTACAGATCTTGAATATACACAACAGCTGTGTTCATCATAAATTCCAGATAAGATTAGCTTTACATAAAGTCTTTTACTCACAGTGCCTCCAATAGGCAGAACAGTATAATGCAGTTTAGCATTCCATTACATCTCCCCCTTTAATTTCTACTTTCCTGCCATTTACAATATTTACGCTATCGTGTTATCTTTGAAGTTCAGAACATATCCGTCTGTTAAGTGTCTCTGAATCATTCTCTTTTTCTAATTTTACTGCTCAAACATAACAGTTTGGGCTCTGAATTCTTTTATTTACAACAGCTGGAGTTGTCCATCTTTTTTCTCCATCCAGATTGACATGAACGTGGGCACCTGGTTCCAGTTCTCTAATTGAGTGTCATGTATTGTAAAACTGTTCATCATGGCTTTTTGCCTTCATGTCTGACCACTCTGGAGATAGATTATTTTCTACAATTGGAACAGTAGTTCTTGTCTTCCTATTAGGAGTTGTGCTGTACTGTATCCAGTAGCTGCTGCTGATCTGTAACTCAGAAGAGTAAGGAATGGATGTTCCTACTATAGGATTTTCTGTTCAGCTTTCTCAATCTTTCCATTCACTTGGGGGTAATGTGGGCTGCTAGTAACATGCTCAAAATCATGTTTAGTTCAGAATGACTTAAATTCTGCTACAGTGAATTGTGGTCTGTTGTCCATCACTAATTGTTTTGGAATACTGAAGTGAGGAAAAGTGTACTTCAGTTTTTTGATAACATAGCAATGTCATGTCTTTCGAGTACATTTCTATATACCTATGTAATGCAATACCTATATACCACTGTGGCATCTTCTACTGGCCGTTCTGGGAATTAGCTTAAGTCCCTCCATGGGGTACCCTCTTTCAGTGGTGTCTCGCTCACCATTACCCCCACTTTGCTGTCTCCAGAACTCCATGAGCCGTGTCACTCCTCAGACCGCAGCATCTTCTTCTGGACTGTGCCCCGCTCCGCTGTTGTCCCCTCTTTTGGGGGAACCAGCAGTCTATAGTCGAACCATTTGCCTTAGTGGCCTGCTGCAGTCCCCAGTCTAGTCCCTTGCTCCAGGGGCAAACTGAAGTCTGTCTTGGCCACTTCCCTCAGGGCAAGTGGGGGCAAAAGAAGTGAGGGGACCCAGCTCCGCCTGCTACTCGACATCCCAGCACAGGCACCCTATAGCTGGCAGCCACTCACTGCCCCTCCTCCAACTCCTCTGCTGCCTCTTTCTCTGGGCCACTTCCATAGCACCTTATCTGCCCTTCAGGGCGACAGTCTGGTAGCAGTCAGCCAGATACTCCTTCTGCTCTGCTACTCTGCCCAGCACTGCTCTAGCCATGGTGCTCTTAGGTGGCCAGTCTTTATCCTTAGCAGGCCAGGGAGAGACTTCTCTCTGCTCTATGGAGCAGCCCTTTATATATATGCCCTCTGCTGGCCCTGATTGGCCTCTGCAAAAAGCCACCACCCAATTGTCTCACTTAGTGAGCCCTCCTTTAATTGGAGAATCCTGTGCAGGCTACCTCTGGCCTGCTTTAATCCCTGCTCTTCATGGTGTGGGGCAATTGCCCCACTACAGCCTGGAAAAATACTCCACTACGACCAGGCATGTTTTTTGAATTCACATAAATCTGAAGCTAGTCTCTTCCAAGGTTTTGTATTGTTCAACATTGTCTCTGAAGCTGATTTGTACTGGATCTCCTTTCAAAAGTCTAAAATTATCAAATCCTTTCTCAAGCTCCTCCACCTTTCTCACTAGGTTCATCATGGCCGCCACGCTGCAGCTGAGAAGGTCACTGGTCTTTGATCCTTTGATCACATACTTCTGAATGCAAAACTTTTGTCTTTATAAGTTTCTGTGGTGAACTGACCCAAGAGGTCCAGAATAACTTCTAAGGTTAGTCAGAGCTTTATCAGGCAATTTCAGCTCTGGAAGGGGTTGAAGGTGATTGTAAGTCCCTTCTGTGATGATTCTGTGTCTAGTAGTGAACCGGTATCAAGTGGAGTGCCCCAAGGGTCGGCCCTGGGGATGGTTTTGTTCAATATCTTCATTAATGATCTAGGGGATGTCATCGACTGCACCCTCAGCAAGTTTGCAGATGACACTAAACTGGGAGGAGTAGTAGATATGCTGGAGGGTAGGAATAGGATACAGAGGGATTTAGACAAATTAGAAGATTGGGCCAAAAGAAATCTGATGAGGTTCAACAAGGACAAGTGTAGAGTTCTGCACTTAGGACGGAAGAATCCCATGCATTACTACAGATAGGGACTGAATGGCTAGGCAGCAGTTGTGCAGAAAAGGACGTAGGGGTTACAGTCGACGAGAAGCTGGATATGAATCAACAGTGTGCCCTTGTTGCCAAGAAAGCGAATGGCATTTTGGGTTATATAAGTAGGGGCATTTCCAGCAGATTGAGGGATGTGATCATTCCCCTCTATTCGGCATTGGTGAAGCCTCATCTGGAGTACTGTGTCCAGTTTTGGGCCCCACACTACAAGAAGGATGTGGATAAATTGGAAAAAGTCCAGCAGAGGGCAACAAAAATGATGAGGGGGCTGGAACATATGACTTATGAGGAGAGGCTGAGGGAACTGGGATGGTTTAGTTTGCAGAAGAGAAGACTGAGGAGGGATTTGAAAGCTGCTTTCAACTATCTGAAAGGGGGTTCCAAAGAGGATGGATCTAGACTGTTCCCAGTGGTAGCAGATGACAGAACAAGGAGTAATGGTCTCAAGTTGCAGAGGGTGAGGTCTAGGTTGGATATTAGGAAAAACTTTTTCACTAGGAGAGTGGTGAAGCACTGGAATGGGTTCCCTAGGAAGGTGGTGGAATCTCCTTCCTTAGAGGTTTTTAAGGTCAAGCTTGACAAAGCCCTGGCTGGGATGATTTAGTTGAGGATTGGTCTTGCTTTGAGCAGGAGGTTGGACTGGATGACCTCCTGAGGTCCCTTCCAACTCTGACATTCTATGACTGTGATGTCAGTTCCGGAGTCAATTTTAAAGTCAATAGCCTTGCTATGAATATTCAATTTCACTCTCCAGGCAGGGTGTACGTCATCGCAAGTGATAGATTCCAGAAACAATGGCTCTTGATTGTCTGTAGTGTGTATGAGTCAATTCCCCACCTGCTTTCATGTGGCAAATAGCTGCAAAATGTCAATATTTCATGCATTTCTGACATTGTGTGGTTGGATATGTATCATGTGACTTTTTCCACACCTCGTGCCTGCTGGCTGGAATTTGTTCCTCTTAGCCTGAGAGTTCCTTGCCTCAGACGTCTTATGCTAGTGACACTTAACACTCAATTGTCTCTTTACACTTCCTAAGATAGTTTCAGGTTTTTCAGGTTTGTCAAGTTGCTCTAGGTTTTGCTGTCTCACCAGCTCAGACTTCTTTGCTCTCTGTATAACTATGCCTATGGTTAAATCTCTCTTCAGTTATAGCTATTGTGAAATATTTTTATCTGTTAACCCAGTAACCAGCCTCTCTCTGATATTTTCATTTTTTGCATTCCCACAGTTTTCAACCAATGTATGCAGATCTCTTATAAAACATTCAACATTTTCCCTGGCTCTTGAATTCTCTGATGGAAACACTCTCTTTCATAAACCACATTTCTCTGTTGTAGAAGATATGCAGTAAACATAGCCAGAACACTCTCACAGTCATCTTTGTGACTCTCTTTAGTAAAGTCAAAGGATTTAAATATATGCTCTGCTTCCTTCCCCATAGCATAAATTAAAGAAGATACCTGCATATCATTAATTTCCTTGTGGAGCTTGGTAGCTATGAAAAATCTAGCAAAATATTGTTTCCAGTCAGTCCATTCTGAAGGTTTGTCAAAGCTAAAGTGCTCTGGGGCACTGAAGAGTGACATATTGATGAGATCCTGCAATCTTTGTTGCTTTGTTCCTTCTGCATGCAACCTTTATTGCTGTTTTCCTTGTGTTTCTGTTCTTACTTTACTTCTGACACCATGTCATGTACTTCCGACTGCCATGGGAATTCATGTGAGTTTTGCCACTGACTTCAGTAAGAACAGGATCAGACCCATGTCATGAATTGGTTGGTTATACTCAAATAAGGGGTGTATGTGTGTCTTTTTTCTTAAACATACAGGACATGATGGCTGAGCAAGATTCTCAGTATCTTATTGAACTGGACGGAAATAAGCACCCTAATGAGCTCTTTGCAGTAAGTACGCTGCACATAAACTAAGACAATTTACACTAGAAAAGAACCTGTGTGCTGTAGCTATCATCTCTATTAAGATGACATTGGCAATGTTATGGCTCTATAACTTATGATGCTATTACTAAAAAATAACTTCTATGGGATTGCTGTTGCACTTGTTACTGCCAAAAGAAATCTGATTATGCTTACTAAACATTCCATATCTTAGTAACAAGCCATATCATGTTGCATCGGGTTATCATCGGCATCATTTAATATAATTTGTTAAATTGACAAACACTAATATTAGCACGGATGAAGTTATAAAGGCATTTATATTATACTCCTGATTATCCAGATAGCCTCGTGGGGATATAGATTGTATTTGGATAATTGAGAATTTGGATAATGGAGTAGGCAGGAATCATTCCGTAGCAGGGGGCCTGCCCCACAGCTGGGAGCTTGACCTCCTCTTCCTGGCAATCCTAGCTGGGAATTTCTGTTCTGCCCTGCTCACTTACTCCCGTGACAGCAGGACTCAGAGGGTTCTCTGCACTGCCACAAAGCTAGTGATAGCCAGTTTCTGTAGGTGCAAGGTGTAGGGCAGAGCAGAGACCCCCAGCCAGCCTCTACTCTGCCCTGCCAGGACTGCAGCATTCTCTCCTCCTTGCACCTGAAGGCATTGGGTGTCAGGGCCCTGCAGCAGAGCAGGGAGCCCTCTGCAGCTCTGTTGTCACGGCCCCATTCCCTCCTTCCTATGACATCTGGGATGTAGAGGGTTCCCTGTGTTGCTGCAGGAGCCATTCAGCAGCAGGGCGGCCTCTACCATGGCTTGGGGCTTGTATTACATAAGAGCATAAAAACGGCCACACTGGGTCAGACCAAAGGTCCATCTAGTCCAGAGATGGGCAAACTTTTTGGCCCGAGGGCCACATAGGGGTCCAAAATTGTATGGAGGGCCAGGTAGGGAAGGCTGGCCCTGCCCGCTATCCGACTCCCTCCCATTTCTTGCCGCCTGACTGCCCCCTCAGAACTTCTGACCCATACACCGCCCCTGTTCCTTGTCCCCTGACTACTCCCCCCAGAGACCCCTGTCCCTAACCATCCCCACCAAGACCCCACCCCCTATCCAATCCCCCTGCGCTTTGTCCCCTGAATGTCGTGACCCCTAACCACTACCCTGCCCCCTGATAGGCCCCCTGGGACACCCACGCCCTATACAACCCCCCTGTTCCCCATCCTCTGACTGCCCCCCAAGACCCTCTGGCCCTTATCCAATCCCCCGGCCCCAGCCCTGGCCTCCTTACCACACCACTAACTGCCATGCTAATCCGATGGAGCCCAGCCCCCAAAGCTCCTTGCTAGCTCCTCCCCATCCCCTACAGTTCCAGACCCAGAGCCAGATGGCACACTGAGGAAGGGAGGAACAGCGGGAGCTCTGGCCTGGAGCCAGACGTCGTGCAGCCGCCCCCCAACCCCCGAGTACTACTCATGCGTGCTGCCTGGGGTCCTTAAAGACAGCTCTGTCCGCCATTAGGGATTTTTTTCCCGAGAACCACTGTAACATTTCATGAGCTCCCCGGGGTTCATGTACCCCAGTTTGGGAACCAATGGCTTAACCTAAAAAATAATTCAGCCATTTTTAATGGCATTGTGGCATTGCTTAGCATTGCAATGCGAGACATGGATTACATTTCTGGATTGTGTTTTCCATTTCCCAGAAGGTCTACAGAGTCTGGACCACGCTCCAGTAAGCACTTATACATGTGCTTAACTTTACTACTTGACTTGATGTGGTTAATTTTATTACTCATGGTAATAAAATTAAGCACTTGTGTGTTTGCAGAATTGGGACCCAAATTTATATCAAAACAGTATTGATAGCCTTCTTTTTTAATGTATTTTTTGCTTAATGAATAACAAAAGCTTGTACTAACTCCCAGGTTTATAAACATATTCTGATCACCAAAGGACATTATTTCAATTCTCTCCTAACCCCTTTCATCATACACCATGAAAACCCTTTGCATACAGGACTCCCTGATGAGTAGAAAACCTTTGCAGTATTATATATCCCAGCCTAGCTCTACACCATTTACAGTTCTGGGACTCACTTCATGAAAAGGAGCAGGAAAGTTAGGGCTGGAGTAAGAGGCTTCTGCATGGTCTATCCCAGGGGTGAACAAACATTTTGGCCTGAGGGCCACATCGGGGTGGGGAAATTGCTTGCAGAGCCATAACTGTAGGACTGGGGCAGGGGGTTGGGGTGCGGGAGGGAGTGAGAGGTAAGGGAAGGGGTGCAGTGTGCAGGAAGGGGCTCAGGGCAAGGGGTTGGGACACAGGAGGGGTGTGGGATGTATGAGGGGGCTCAGGGAAGGGGGTTGGGGTGAACAGTGCAGGAGGGGGCTCAGGGCAGTGGTGCACGGAGTGGTGCAAGGTGCGGCAGGGCAGGAGGTTGGGGTGCAGGGGGGGCACAGAGTGCGGCAGGGGGCTCAGGGCAGGGAGTTGGGGTGCAGGAGGGGCGTGGGGTCCAGCAGGAGATTCAGGGCAGGGGATTGGGGCACAGGGTGCAGCAGGAGGCTTGGGGCAGGAGGTTGGGATGCAGGAGGGGTGTGGAGTGTAGCAAGGGGCAGGAGGGTTTCGGGTTGTGGGCTCTGGCGCAGTGCCGCTTACTTAGAGCAGCTCTGGGGTGGCAGTGGGGCCAGGGCAGGCTCCCTGCCTGCCTGCCCTGGCCTTGGCCCCAACCCCGGTCCCATGCTGCTCCACTCTGGGAAGCAGCCAGCACTCTGGCCTTGCCAGCCCTGGAAGAGGGGGAGCAGAGGACTCTGCGCACCTGTGGTTCCTTCCTCCAAAGCTCCTATTGGCCATGATTCCCCATTCCCGGCCAATAGGAGCTTCAGAGGAGGTATCCACAGGCAAGAACAGCATGAGGAGCCCTCTGCTCCCCCTCCCAAAGGGGCCGCAGAGACGTGCTGCCAGCCGCTTCTTGGAGCTGAGTGGGGCTTCAGCACCAAGGCGGTGGCAAATTCATGGGCTGGATCCAGAGCCCTGATGGGCTGGATCTGGCCCGTGGGCCATACTTTGCCCACAACTGGTCTATCCCCACTGAACATCCAATGGGAACTCTGCATAATATGTTACAGCGCCCCTGGCTGTACTATTGGGCAATGCTGTCAGGGCCATCCTTAGGCATATGCAGCATATACTGCTGCATAGAACACCTGAAAATTTGGGGCACCCCTGAGTTATAGTGTCCACCCTCCCGTTACTTCCTATCCCTGTTCTGATCATTCCTACAGGCTCCCACAGCTAAGTGCTGCAATCTGGTGACTCATCCTCCAGAGTGGATCTAGTAATTTAAAAGTGAAAAAGTCTTTCAGCCTGCCAGACCTATTAGTACAACACTGAAATTGTTAAAGAGCCATTCAAGTAGTAACGAAGCCATTTAACAGGCATTTGCCAACCCCCATACTGTCAGTTTCTGAATTTACTGACAAAAACAGTTGTGCTTTACTGTAATATTTAGTCAGAACATGTTAGTCTACAAGACCTTGGTTTAAAATTCGCTTTAAAAATATTTCATTAATGTGTTGCTGAACGTGATAAAATTACATCTCTAAAAAATCCTTGAAGAGAGCCCTTAAAGGGACAAAACCTCTTTCCTGCCAGATAGCTGGACAAACAAGTTTCCCTTTCTTTACTCCTGACTATTTGATGAACTAGTTTTAAGAGAACCCTCCAGCAAAATCAGTACCTTAGTAAGATATAAAATCCTGTGTTATAACTAAAACCTTTGGAAACATATTTTTTAAAGTTGATGAAATTTCATAAATATACCTATTGTTACGGAGATCACACAAAGTAAATTAGCATTCCCTTTTTCTAAAATCAATGAACATTGATATGAACACACTAGCCCTCTGTGACTGATTAATTTAAAATAATGTCTTTGTTTCAGTGAGTTAAATACGTAGTAATCTAGAATGATTACTTTATGAAGGTTTAAGAGTACATTTAAAATATAAAATTAGCTTAAAAATACTGATTAAGAAAATGTAAAACAGAGAAGAGCTGCATCATGTATTCCATAATATTTAATATTGTATTCAGCAGGACAGCTGACTTGCCCTCACTACAAAGTTTTTGCAAATACATCTGTGACAAACTACAGGGTATTTAAAAAAATCCGTCACTGACATTTTTTATTCCCAAGTTTGTGCTTTTAATTAGGTACCTTCTACACATCCAGTTTTCACCTTCTGGCATGCAATGGAAAACATGCTCCATTTTCTTCAGAAAGAAATTGCAGAAGTGTGATTTTTTCAACTGTCATTTGCTTCATTTGGGTTCAGGGTTTTGGCTGGAAGGGAATGATCATGGAGGGGGAGAGAAGAGAGGAGGGAGACAGTGGGGAGAGGGCAAGGCCTGGGCAGAGTAGGAAAGGGGCCTGGGGCACTGGAGTGGGAGTATGGATGGGGCCACAAGTGTGCTAGGGAGCTAGCCTCCCCAAGCAGCAGCTTCACCTACCACCCATGACAACAGGTAAGAGCGGGTCGATTCCCGCACATCCAGTGCACACTGCAGTCTCCTTAGACAGGGGCCGTATTCACAGAGCCGAATGCATCGGCACCGCACATTCTTCATGAGGGAGAGGGTACAGTGGGGACTCTGTGGGGACCTGACTCTCTGCCACTGTGAGGCAGGCCAGGCAGCTCGGGTATCCTTTGCTGCCCCGGACATAGGGGCACTAGTTTAATAATAGTGTGCAGGGCCCCATAAATCCTAAGGACAGCCCTGAATGCTGTGTATACTGTCAATATACAAATACCAAGTTATAATTGTCAAGCACATCAAGAATCTTTTCAGATCACAAAAACAATATTAAATGTTAATTTATTCAAGATAATTTTTTTCTTTAGTCAGTGATAGCCCGACTTCAATCCATGGGTCTTCGAAATGGAGCTCTTATAACCAGACTTCAAAGCCCAGAAGAAGAGCTCTCAGAGGGGATGGAAACTGTAAGTGTGATATTTGTATTCTAAAAATTTGATTGCCTTTAGTAATTACACTATTTGTGTATTATCCCTTATGTTATGCACTTTTGCTATGATAACTTTGTTTCAAACACTCTGATTTATCATCAAAGATTATAAATTCAAGTAGTGGGGGCATCTACAGTGTGCTAGTTTGGCAAAGAAGTGGATTTAAAAAAAATAGTTTCACACCTACCCATGTACAGATCAAAACTTTAGTAAACATCCTTAGATAAAACAAGTATGGGAAGCATATGCCTTTAATTGTAAAAAAGATTGGATCTGATTAAGAAGGCTTTGGACTGGACCTATTTTGAAAAAAAAACTAGAGAAAATCCTTCATAAAAACAGATTTGTTGAAAGAATATTTTGGTCAAAGAATAAAAATCCCATCATCAGGCTGGTTTCATACCATTTCCATTTTTCTCCTGGAAGCTTTGTGACATACCTAATAAAAAACAAAAATAAAAACCCTATGTGCTCACTCCCTAAAAGCAGACACATTTTACTTTCCACATTAAAATAGAAATGAGTTAGATTACTGTTGACCTATTCTATCTTCACCATTGCGTGTTATTTCTGTAGGGCGGTCTCCTGAAATAGATAAGTGCTGTGAGTTCTTCTATGTATAACTGAGAACATACATGTCTTACAGACAGACAAATCTTAGGGCTCATTAGTATGATATCTTTTGACCTCCTTTATACTAATAAGCATGCATAATGATCTTTCTTAATCATCAAAGATTTGAAAACTTGCTAGTGAGACCTTTCTAACTATGGTTACTTTTACAGAAAAAAATATATTTTCACAGAATACATCTTTAATAGATCCTGTGAATGGTCAATGAGTAAGGTTCCTGTGTACTAAGAAAGACAAAAAGTAATTTTGATAATGGATATGTTTCCCGTCCTCTGTTTGATATGTCTTGCAAATAGTTCTGTCAAATGATTAATATATCAAAACTGGCATTTCCGTTCCATAAACCGCAGTGTTAGCGTCACCTCGGTTTTTGGTCTCTTCTTTGCCCCTCCAATACAAATCTCCTTAGCTAGGGATTACTTGTGCTGCCCAATGTATTTAAGACTTTCTTTTTCTCCCAATCTACTATGACTCAGTTCCTCTTTAAATTAGCATTTTAAACTTTCCTTCATTTTGCTATTGAGTCTTTTAGTAATAACAGCTCTGAAGATATAATGTAAGTTATTAGTGCTCGATGCTCTTTTTAAAATGTATATATTCATTTTTACTACAAATCATTTTTTAAATAACAGGGTTATGTTTAAAAATGAAATATCTCAGATAGTTATTCCTTACAGTGGAGTACTGCTAGTCTTAAAAAAAACTTAATGAATTCACATATTTTGGTTTTAAAATAGCTACTAAGTATAATGCGACAATTCTTTAAGAAAGTTATACTCATTCTCTTAGAAAATCTTTCAAAATGAAAAACCACACAAAATAGGGAATATACAAAATATAGGCAAAAGGTGCATATACTTTTATTGTTGTTCTAATTAACAGGATGAACTTTTCCGGACTCTTTCGTCCTTCAAAATAATAGCACCTAGATACCGATGGTGTAGAAGCCGGTGGGGTCGAGCATGTCCTGTAGCTTTAAAAGAGGGTAACATTGTAATGGGGCTTCCAGATTTAGCTGTCAGGTAAGCAGAATTTGGTATGATTTGGATGTTTAGATCTATGTTTTAAGATTAACCACGTATATTTTTCATTTTTTTAAAAGTTTCCTAGGTAAAATGTATTTATTTTCATCTCAAGAAGCATTGAGAGCATTTATGTTGAATCCACGTCCCTATCTGCTACCACCTATGCCACTTCCTCCTTGCAAAGTATTAGTATTTGGACCCCCATTATCTGGAAAAACAACTCTTTGTAACTGGATTGCAAATAAATATAAAGCAAAGGTGAGTATATATAGATATTGTAAGTAACTTGTAGAGATAGACTTTCAGATTTTAGAATGTTATTTGAATACTAGTAAGGATGTTAGATGTAAGATACCATACATATGCTCTTCACTTTTGTTTGAAAGTAGTACTTATTGTTCAGATTGTCTTTAGTCACAGCAGTTTGATGTGAAGACTATTGGTATGTCTGATCTCAAAGAGTGATACATGCCACCTACTCATTCCACTAAGGCTACGTCCACACTGCATAGTAGATGCATATTCGTGTATCTACACATGCAAACCCATGCTTTCCAAGCTCATCTTTGAGCATGTACTTTGCATTGATACACACACTTCATATCTGCCCATGGCCAACATGTCTATATTGTTGTACACTGATTAATATCATGTTGTAGCTTCTGGGGATATAGCCTAGGGTTCTTAGCTAGCTGTAGTGACTATAGATCTTACTTTATGTTGTATTGTGGGAGAACTTGTTTATCCATTCTGCAACACTTGACCAGAAGTGCTCTGAGCCCACAAACACATCCAGCTAAGTTATTTTGGGTCTGCACACTCCCTGCAACATGAGTCAGCTCAGTAGACATCTGGCCTGCGCATCACCAGAACTCCACGCTCTGGAACCATCCCACCATCTTCAAGTAGAACCAAACCTGGGAACCATGGTACCTCTCTACATTTCCAGTAGTTTCTATAGTTGCAGGTGTTAGGTCAGGTGCAGCAAATCCACCCGCAATTAGCAATGATGGACTGTGGGGCTGCTGCCAACTTCATACGTACTAAGAGAGCCAAAATCCTGCAGCTCCTCCTCCGGCCAAAACCCACACTGGACCTAGTGGAGTTGATTGATGGGTCACCCCTATTGTCGGGACCAGTGACTCAGGAGACCGCCCCCTTAAAGGCCATAGTGGAAGGGGACCAAGAAACAATCTGCTTCAGTGTGATCTGCTTCCTATTCTTCCAGATAATTCTCAGTATTCCTTGGTTGGAACAGCACAATCCAGGTATCTCCTGGTGTTGGAGGAACATTAGTATCTCTTCTGAATACTGTCAGAAAGTGTGCCTCCAACAAAGCAAGCAACCCACAAGTGACCTTTGCCCAGATCCCCAGGATGGGAGGAAACCCTCAGAAGTTCCAGGTCAGAACTTCCCTCTCCCCCCCGACAAGTACTGGAACAGCTCAGACACCATGCCATGACCAGACAGGGGCCTCAGACACTAAATACATCTACCACTGCAAATAGGATCGATTAATCCAGGGAGCACAGGAGATTACAGCTGTATCAGGAGGGCATTCTGCCATAGCCAATTTATAAACAGAACTGTACATGCAAAAAAAAATATTAATCTGTGCTTCAGAAGATTAATACCCCAAACCTCTTTCAAACAAGAACTGTGTTTCTAGTCAAAAGTTAGTGCTTGTTGCTTGTTTAATTTTTTTTTCCAGTCCTGGAATCCATCTTGCATCCCAAGTAGTGTCAGGCTGAAGTGGTTCAGAAAAATGGCATGGCTACTGGGCTCAGCACAAATAAAATCTGCACACACACCCAGCATGTAATGAAAATTATATTGGGCATAATTTGGAAATCTCTCCCATTCTTAATAGCAATAATACAAAAAATAGTGACTGCTCCATAGCAAGCTCTGGCTCTGGGGCTTATTGTGCTGTTTCTTCCTCTGCAGATTGCTCCCCAGGGTCTTCCCCACACAAGTCCTCCAAATATTGACCCAGGATGTCCAATATCTGATCCTTCTGTGTAGCCTGATCTGAACCAGGAGGCAGCACTGTGAGCTGTTCTGCGTAACTCCAGACCCTCTTCCAATAGTGTCCCTTGTCCTTGCTTCCTTTTTTTCTGGCTTTATAAGCATGCCATCCCTGCTCAGCAGACTGTCATGTAGGACGGTAGACTTTGTGCTGTGTGCAGTTCCTAACAACCAGTCAAATTCCTTATAGTAGGGGCAGTGAGCTGAGTTGTTCCCTGATATACCATTCTCATCCTTCACTTTGCAATAGGCAGTCTTGTGGTACTCTCTCTGTTCCCAGCCCTGACTACCAGTCTGGTGGATCCCCAGTGCCACCAGCCGCTTTACTGTGGCTTCATAAGCATGCAGGTTTCTTGCACTCCTGTCAAAGTAATGGATCTTGCTCTCTTCACACCACATCTTGGCAGGTATCTTGGTGTGTTCTTCTGGCCACTTAGCAGCGTGCTGGGTGGAGGCAACAAGCAAGGTGTAACTGTGTTAATCAGACAGTTAGCATGGAAAGGGAAGAGTTAAATGCCCAGGAGCTGTATTTGAACCAGGAGATTGCTTCCAGTTCAAGGGAATCACATGGGAAGTTGGTGGAGAGATTTGTAGGATAGCACTGGCAGATTGAACACAAGCTTTGCAACATGGGCTTTTGCCACTATCACATTCACTGCTAAATGGGGGGCTTGGACACATGCTACAGCAAAACACGGGCTCACATTTATACCCCTGGGTGAGCCAGTCAGCCTGTGTTATATGAGGATACTGACGTGTTAGAGAGATTTGTGTATGCACCGTAGTGGGGCTGAGCTTAAACATAGTCAGAGCTCCGGTTTACTATGCAGTGTGGTATACCTTAAAGACATCTACACAGAACACATCACGGGACATTACCTGTACCAGGTCGAGTAACAGAGACTGCTGACCAGGGAAATAACCCACTCCTCCCTTCCCTGACAAACAGAGGGATGCATCCCACCCATGTACTTATTGCCTCTACCACTACTGACTTGGACTCTTACTACATCCCGTGGGTGGCGTACCCAAATACATTTATCCACTGACACTTTAAAAAACTCCCACACCCCAATCTGGATCTATGCTGATTATGTGATATGTATGTACCTCATAAACCTTGTATCTGTTACTTGCAATCCCCCATAACCCAAGCCTGACTCCAGATGTCCAGTACCTTATTTCTTAACTTGTGCATATTTTCATTTTAAACATTAGCTTTAATAACATTTTTATACCTTAATACTTTCAGGTAGCAATTTATTTTTACTAGCATAATATCTTTCCTTATGTTAACTGTATAAATGTATAAGCATAGGCAGACCTTACTGGCGGATATAGAGAAAACTGAAACAAAATTTAATCTTGTATCTTAAATATATAAGGCCAGAGTTTGAGAGGTGCTAAGTATCCACAGCTCCCATTGATTTTAATGGTTAGAGGGTTCTCTGCAGACACTCAGCACATTATAAGGTTTGGATTACACTTCTCTTCCCCTACGTCTCTTCTTGAGAGAGATGCTGAGACCATTTAATTATATTTATGTTCTTAGTGGGTCATTAGTGTATACATTCAAAATATATGGATTTGTAGGGAAATGTATGGATTTGTGGGAAAAATGCAGTAATTTTGTGAAATCTAGTTACAAGAAAGTAACCTATTTTGGAGGTTACAATTATAATACTCCTAATTTTTCCCTTATGTGGAAGATGTCAGTTATTTACATTAACTGTGTGAGGAGTCTATGTCTTATCTTCTGCACATAAGAGAAGAAAAATTCATAACAACTTGAAAACCACTCACTGCACAAACAATGAGACAAATGCCGCTTTCACTGAAATCTGTGTAGTTTTTTCAAATTTACACTATTGTTATTGACTGCGGAATTGGATTATCTGGCCTGAATCTATGCATATATTTATGTGTGTATCACATTTTATTAAGATTTCATTATTTAGATTTATTTTTATGTTTTCAAATACTTTCTTTAGGTTCTTGATATGGACAAACTTATTCAACCACGCAGGGAGGAAGCAAGAGAAAAAATCATTGAGCAAGCTCGTATTGACGCAATAGATGTTGCTATTACAAATGTGAAAAATAAGATGGAAGTAGAAAAAATGTTAAAAGAGCAAGGTGAATAAGGTGTTTCCAAGCTTTTTGGGCTGTCTTGTTTGTTTTTAGGTTAGTTAAATAAAGCAGGTACTCTTTGGGAATGTTTTAAACTCTGTATCAGCACATATAAATGGTATCGTGGTTATAGAGTTGCAAAGTTGTTCTGGAAAGTAATTATACACTGCATGGGATTTCTCTTCGGGCTTGACTGTTTTACCCAGCCATGTCTACTCTATGGTTATGCTATGTTGTATTAAGCTATGTTCTTTTCCATAGTTTTATTTTCAAGCCAGAATGTTTACCAGAAAAACTGTAATTAGAATATTAAGGAAGTCATATGTTAAATATTAACTAAATGTGTATATACATTGGGGATCAAATGAGGAAAATGGCAACATGGAACATTGAATATAAATGTACTAGAATTGAGGGTGATTGTTATGCACTAAGGAGCTCAAAATCTGGTTCTGACTAAAGCTGGTCAAGAATTTTCCATCAGAATGATTTTCCAACACAAAATTCATTTTCTGCAAAATTAAAATTTTAGAGGTGAAAAGTTCAATTTTGCTAGAAATTTTTGCTATTCTATTAAAAAATTGTTCCCAGTTCCATGTTTCCTCCACTCCTCACAGTTTGCCTAGCAGGCTTCTGGGATCGTGAGTTACAGGGTCCCTGGCTTAAGGGCTGTCCACCTGGGAGGCTGCCTTAGAGCTGGGATTACCAAGCTCACCAACTGTAGGGCTGGTGTACTACAGATGGAACAAGTCAATCCAAATACTGACGGACAACATAGCATCCATTTTCTATATCAATTGCCAAGGAGGAGCTCATTCCCACTCACTATGCACTAAAGCCATGAAACTGTGGAACTGTTGTATACTCCACAACCTAACCATCTCCCCAGGTTCCAGAACACACTAAACAGACATTTCTCCCAGGAACACAAATGGGAAATAAAGAGAATCCTTCAGTCAATATTCCAGAAATGGGGCTTTCCCTCTGTGGACCTGTTTGCATCATCAATAAACCACAAGTGCCCAACCTTCTTCTCCAGGGCAGGAGTGGGATCCCAGTCACTGGGTCATGCCTTCCTCATCACCTGGGATGCATCATTCATGTGCACATTCCCACTGATATCATTAATTTTACGAGTAATTCACATGATACAGACTGACAGGGCCCATATTATACTGATTAGTTCCAACATGGCCCAGACACACAGGGTAACCTTACCTGATGTGCATAGTGGTCTGTGCTCCACAAACTCTTCCACTGTGGGTAGATTTCCTCTCACAGAACAAAGGACACTCCTCCCAAATCTGGAGAAACTTCATTTTAAAGTGTGGCTCCTACATGGTGCCAGTACAATGAATTAGTCTGCTCAAAATGAGTGAAATGTGTTATTAAATAGCAGGAGATTCACCACTCAAAATAAGTATCTCCAAAAATGGAAGAGATTCTTACTATGAGGTGCCAACCAAAACAGTTGACTGCAGTCACAGTGCCACACCCATTCGTGCTGGACTACATACTGGAACTGAAGGAAACAGATTTATCCATAAATTCAATTAAAGTACACCTAGCGGCTATTACAGCCTTTCACTCTAAGTTTGAGAAAACCTCCATATTTGCACACCAGTCACTAAACACTTCCTCACTGGCAATCAGAACATTTACCCGGAAGTCCGACAACCTACACCTACATGGGATTTAAACTTTGTGCTTATATCCCTCACCAGAGCCCCTTTGAAGCCTTAAGGATAAGGTCACATTGAGAATACACCCAAACATTTTACCTAAAATATCAACATCCTTTCATATAAATCAATCCATGCACTTCCTCACATTTTACCTCAAACCACATGGAAACTCACAAGAGGCCATTCTACATACAGTAGGCATCAGGTGAGCCATAGCATTCTCTTAGACAGAACCAAGTCCTTCTGGAAATCTCCAAGGCTGTTTATTTCCACAACAAAATGTTCCTAAGGATGCACAATATTGACCCAGAGACTATCCAAATGGATCTCTAAATGTATCCAACTTTGCTATTGACTGCAAAACACAAAACCCCCACAAGGGATCAAATACCACTGCACACATTCCATAGCAATGTCTATAGCCTTCTTGAACAATGTACCTCTAATTGACATATGCTGGGCAGCTACCTGGGCTTCTGTGCATACCTTCGCAAATCACCATGCCATCACTTAAAGTTCTATGTCAGATGTTACAATAGGCCTTACTGTGATCTCTGCAACAACATGTGAATCTGAAGCCCCTTCCAAACAGAGGAGGGCATTGCTCTACAATCAGCTGATGTGGAGCACTGACAGGGACATCACTTTTAGAAGAAGAGAGGATTACTCACCTTGTGCAGTAACTGAGGTTCTTTGAGATGTGTTCCACTAGCCTCCCTCCTCTCCATCACTTCAGAGTTCACTAAAAGAGCTCTGCAGTAGAGAAGGAACTGAAGGAGTCGGGTCATGCATATGCTAGATGAGGTGCCAATGGCACCGGAAGATGGCTGCTATACATGCGTGTCCCAACTTAGCACTGCTACTTAAAATCTCCAATCTATGACACAGGGACAAACTGACACCTGCAGTGGAGCACACACAGGGACACTTATCTTGAAGAACCTCAATTACTGCACAAGGTGAGTAACCCTCTCTTCTTTTTAGGAGTACATTAAGTAACCAATAAAAACATCCATTCAACTTTGGATGAGCTTTGCTGAAGGTTTTGACATATCAACCCACTTCAGTGAGAAAGTCCTATATCCATTCATAGTCATTTGCCTCACTTTACTCTTCTTTTTTAGTGATTTTGTACACTGAATGAAGCTAAAGAATGTCAGTGTGAAGTGTGTTTGTACAGACTTTCTACTTGGAACTCACTTGACTGACTAGAAAAAGGATAGCTCACCACTACAAGAAAAGTCAGGGGCCTCCTCCATGATTAGAACATGGATCATGCTGATTTTGTTAACCACCAATCTATACTAAATGGTACAAGCTGCTAACTGGGGTCACTGTTAACCACTGCCCTGTGCTTTTAAATAAGATGCAATGATGAACTAGTTGATAGTTAATGGGTATTAAACAATTGGTTTTCACACAGATGTCAGTCCCCTCTTGCTTTATCTCCCTATGCCCATCACAGCTGAGAACACAAGGCTCATGCCTTCAGTATGATCCCAGATCTCCAATTCTGCAGCTCTTGAAAGCTTTACTCTACTTTTTTGACCATCATGCACATGGAGATCAGAAAAGCAAAGCTGTCATGGCACCACATACAAAAAATGGTTTGCAGAACGTGGTACAAAGGGCACCCTCTTCTCATCAGATCTCAATGTCAGGAAAATTGAGGAGGGAAAATGATATCTCTACACAAGAGGGTTGAGGGGATGATGGAGGTGGCCAGTGGTATTTCTAACTTCATGGAGGAGACGAGGGGTTGCAGGTATTGTGCTTTCCTCTCTTGCTGTTCTTGGCTTCACGGAGGCTACCAACATACTGAATTGTAGAGAGGAAGCCAGCAGTTGCATCATATTTCATGGACATTCTGTGTTCAAAAACATGATAATCTAAATTTGACAATATTTAGAATCATTTCACTCTATCAAGATTATAGAAATGCTCAAGTCAAGTGTGCTGTATAATATTTTTAAATGCTTTTTCTGTTTTGGTTTTTAACATTTTTCAGGCACAGTATTTTGCTTCTATTTTTATTCAGGACAAATAGTTACTGAAATTAGGGTCAAAGAAGTAATTTCAAAGAAATGTGTTTTTGTCTTATGCTATGACTTCTGTAAATTTAATGATATTTCACAGCTGCAATAGATTCCCAAGAAACTGGTAGTTACAAAGAAACAGACGAATATGAAGAAAGTGAGACCACTAAGCCTGAGGAAGAAAGAAGTGTGGATGATCAGAGTAGAGATACAAGATCTGACACCAGCAAAGGTAAAGAAATGTTTATCTATTTTGTCCCACAACCATTATGTGCTATCCAAGTGCCTTATATTCAAAAAAGAAAATATATTTCTTTCCCTTTCTCCTTTTCTCATCTCCATTGTCAGAATATTTTAAATCTCCTTCTTTGTTGTTCTGAGGAAAAGCTAAACTGAAAACCTGAGTTTTGCAGTTTGTTCTGAAAGCAGCGAGATTAGGTATTCTTGATACTAATGCTACATATCTCCATGTACAAAAAAATCCCATTGACTTTGATAGGAGTTAGTCATGCATTTTGGTGAAAAGTCTGGTGTTTCTCTACACTTTTTTTTTTCTATAGCATAAGAGTTTTTCATAGGTGGCTAAGAAAAAAAAGTACTAAAAGCTGTGGTGCATACACTGGCAATACTTCAAATGACTTTATTCTGTTGATACATATAAAACTCTTATGCTTCCAGAAGGCACACATCTGATTCAACCTTCCTTACAATCTCCACATATCCATGCCAGTCTCAGACTTCCTTCATATTCAACTCACAGCCTTCACAATCCAGCTTACTTTTCTTTAATAACTAATCAATCTCTCCACACCACACAGTCACACACTGAGTACCCAGCTTTGTCTCTTTCATATATTTTCCACATACCACGTACTTAATTCACACATCTGCATAACCCTCTGCAACCAATCCAGCTACAATAATTTGCCACTGACTTTATCTAAATTTTTATATTTTGTAATGGATTTAGGATATCAGGTATTAGGAAGGAATGGGTGGGGAATGACTTGTGTGTAGGGGATGTAAGCTGTGAAGGAATGGAAGTTGGAGCTGTGTAAGCATGAGTTATGTAAAAACATTCTAAAGGTATAATTAATTAAATTATATATATAAACGAATTAGTTTTGTACTGTTAATAGATATTAATATTTATGTTCACACAGAAAAGACTGACAATTCTTCAGAACAAGAAGGTGAATCATCAGGTAATACTGATTAATACACCCAAACCCATAAGTGTCTGAAATATAATTCAGGTAAATATGTACCATGCACATAATTGATATAAACTTCGGGGCAAATTCTGCAATCTATAGTCTCTGCCTGACACTATTTGCATGTGTTGTAAGACAAGTAAGCAATTTTATGTGAAATATATGTGATTAAATGGTGGGAGCTTTATCTAATATAATTCCTCAGGGCCCATTTCAGCAACCCTCCATTATGTCGAGTAAGGATGGTGGAATCAGTCAGGCCCTCAGTGATGCATAGAGCATCTCAGAATTTACAGATATGTCAACATATTAAAATTATTGAAGATGGAAATTAATGTATGTACTATATATGGAATGGATAGAAACACTAGAATTTGTGTTCTTCTTGGAGTGATTGCACATGTTCATTCCACTGTACGTGTGCATGAGCCTCGTGCACAGTTGTCAGAGATTTTTCTTTCAGCTGTACCCACTGGGCCTCTGTTGCCTCGTGCCATTGCACACAGGTATAAAGGGCCATGCTGCCCCCCACTCCCTTCTGTTCCTTCCTGCTACTAGCAGTGGTGGTGCTGGTGGTGGTTGTTGGAGCTGTGATCTTTGTATCTATTTATCTTCCCTTCATTAGTGCATATAATACCCGTAGTGTTCATTTTTAGTATTGGATTGGATATCTGTAAATAGTTATAAGAATAAGTTTTGATTAGTGTTTTTTTAGTGTAGGGTTACGAGTGCGCAGTTGGGTACCCAATTTAGTACCAAATTAATGCCTTGTTCTCCTGGCTTCAAGGTTGGATGTTCATGTAACAAATCTGTACCAGTGACTGACCCACATCTCAGCTGACTTAAGTGTTTGTTTAGGAGAGGCTCATGTAAGTGACAGATGTCACATATGTAGAGGTTTCAAACATTAATCGAAAATGGACAGGGCTACCTGACTTGATTACCTGCTTAGGGAGTCTATGTTTCATCCACTGTCGTAACTTTCCCATTCTGTATGGGTACCAAGAACATCCAAGCCAGTCAAGAGCGTTAGACTTGATCTGAAGGACTCCACACGCAGATCCACAACACTGGTGCCTAAGAAGAGACTGCATACATCTATAAAGACTCAGTACTGGGGCCTTCCAAGTCTACTACAAAGGTTCTGAGTGGGCGCAAGGACTCAGAGTGTTGCTCAAAGAAGTCGCACCCCCAGGAGCAGTCTGTAAACCAGGAGGGATTGCTGACTCCAGAATCCAGAAAGAGTCCATTGAGACCAATCTCTGAACGATTAGCACACTTTTCGGTGCTGCAGACACAGAACCCCTTTTCTGTGCTATCAACACGTAGATTTTTGAGATAGTCAGGCAAATCCATAACCTCTCAGTGCCATCTTTTCCTGCGATTAAGGAACCTTGCACAGTACTGGTATTGGAACAACACACTTCTACAGTCCCAACTCCAGCTCCAGAGCATTGTTGAGTACCGACCACTTCTCTTATGGCACCTCTCAATAGGATTCCATCTAGAGGTAAGACAGCAATTATATTACCAGTATCTCCTTCTCCAGACTCAGAACTTGGCTCTCTGGTACTGATGGGGTCAGTTCCCCCATGGTGTGTGATAGGAGCTCCTCCTCTTCAGACTCTGAAGCTGAATCTTTTGTGCCCCAAGAATGCCCAGTAGCCCCCGTGGGGTGCCTCCCTACTGTGGTAGCAATCACAGCCTCAGAACTCTAAGAGCCAGTGGCCTCACATAGTTGGGTCCCACCTCAATACCAATGGCTCTATTGGATCTCTCGGGTGTTCCCTTCACATTATCAAGCCTCTCTGCTCCCTTCTCACCTTTCTACATCAGCTAGGTACCAGGAGCATCTGCAGGATGGGCATCATCTTCTTTCCTCTGCTACTAAGATCAGTACCATGAAGATGAAACTGTGTACTCAGTACTCTTCATAGAGGAATTGGAGGCGGGACCTTCTCAACACAGGTAGCCTCTTCTTCTTCATCACCTGATGAGGCAGTAGTGAATGAGTCTACCTCTACCACTCCTGATGATTTCAGAGCTCATCCAGATTTTTTGAGGAGGGTGGCTTCAGGTCTGGATATCCAAACAGAAGAGTTACAGGAAAGGTCACACAGGCTCATGCATATTTTTTCCTCTGAAGGATCCTCTAGGGTAGCTCACCCTGTTAATGAGATTATCCTGCAATCTGTCAGGATTTTATAGCAGATCCCATCTTCTCTGCCTCCAGCTGCTAAAAGTGTGGAGAAGAGCCATTATATCCCAAACATTTCTGTAACCACTCTCCTCGGGCTTCCTGGTGATTGCTGCTTCCAGTGAAAAAGAGAGGCAGGGACTCTATGCTTCTTACTCCAAGGGGAAAGGAAGCAAATAAACTAGACTTTTTTGGCAGGAAACTTTTTAATCTGCAGGAAATTTACAGTTTAGGATTGCGAACCAGCAAGCTTTGCTTGGTCACTACAATTCAGCCTATGAGGTAATATCCTGAAGTTCAAAGACAAGCATCATGGTGAGACAAAGCAGGAGTTCTCTGTAATAGTGGAGGAAGACACATTAGTTGCCTGAAAAACATTGCAGGCAAACCTGGGTGAGGAAGACTGCAGCTCGAGCCAGGGCTTTCTCCATCACTATGCAGTATTCATTTTGGCAGCAGTCACCAGCCTTCTCTAAGAGGTGCAACACACAATTCAAGATCTTCCTTTTGAAAGTCCCTCACTGTTTTCCAATAAAACAGAAGAGGAGCTTCATAATCTTAAATATTCAAGGGCAACACTTAAATCTCTGGGAATCTATAGACAAAAAGCAGAAAGAAAGCCCACAGGATTCGCAACAGCTTCAGAACTTCTGTAGGGTATGAGGCCTTTTTCTGTAGTAAGCAACAGCAGCCATAAGTTACAAGCTAGATGCTTGTTACTACACCTCTCTTTGAAGGTTTCATTCCTAATGGCCATTACATATGCCGAGAAAGTATGGGAACTAGCAGCACTCATGACAAACTCACCTTATACAGTCCTTTTCAAAGATAAAGTATCTCTCAGACCACATCCTAAGTTTTTACCTAAGGTTATTTCATTCTTTCACCTTAACCAACCTATATACTTACCGACCTTTTTCCAAAACCACATCCGGACAGACGACAATCTAGACTAAAGTCAATGGATGTCCACAGGGGTATAGCCTTTTATGTCCAGAGAACAAAATCTTTTCGCAGGTCTCCAAAAATGTTCATTTCAATCACCAAACAATTAAAAGGCAACGCTATTTTTAAACAATGGCTATCCAAATGGATATCAGACTGCATCAAACTGTTATCTCCAGCATGAATGACAACCCCCTATGGGGATTCAGACTCATTCTACCAAGAGTCTATCATCCGCCATAGCATTCTTCCAAGTTTCCACTGCAGAAATCTGTAGGACTGCAACCTGGACCTCACCACACACGTTTACATGGTATTATGCATTGCAACAACATGCAGCTGGTTGGTCACACAGTACTTTCATCTGCTACGACTTCAACTCCAAAGCCCCCTCCTTCCATCAGAGTGCGCTGTTTTCTGGGTAGTGAAGGATCCACAGGGACACCATTCAAAGGAGAAGAGAAAGTTACTTAACTTGTGCAGTAACGGAGGTTCTTCAAGACGTGTGTCCCTGTGGGTGCTCCACTACCCTCACTCCACCCCTCTGCTTCAGAGTTCTATCACAAGACTGCAGTAGAGAAGGAACAGAGGGTGAGTTGGTCACACAGCGCCAGTTAACACCTGAAGCAGAGCAAGATGGGGACTGCGCATGTGCGACCCAGCTGGGCAATGCTACCATAAATCTCCAGCTATGAGCGCAGGGGCACATCAGCACCTAAAGTGGAGCACCCGCGGGGCACACATCTCAAAGAACCTCTGTTACTGCACAAGGAGAGTAACTTTCTCCACCCTACTGTGGATAACTGATCGATTTTTTCAAATAATATGCTCATCAGATTTCTAAAGGGTTTGGTCATATTATACCCTCAGGTTCATAACCTAGTTCCACAGTGGGGTTTGAATTTAGTGCTTCCTAAGTTGATGGGTCCCCCTTCTGAGATGCTAGCGACTTATTCTGTCACAGCTCTATGTGAAGATGGATTTCAGTTGCTATAGCCTCAGCCAGGAGAGTAGAGGAGTTGCAGGCTTTAGAATCAGAGCCTCCCTATACAATTTTCTTTAGGGACAAGGTTTTCCTTTGACCTCACCCTAAATTCTTGTCTAAAATGGTTTCCAAATTTCACATGAATCAAGTGATTTTTTTTACCAACTTCCTTTCCAAAGCCCCATTCAAGTAAAGAAGAAGAAAAACTCCATACTCTAGATGTCAGAAGAGTTTTGCTTTTTACCAGGATTAGACTAGACCATTCAGGTCTTCCTCTCAATTTTTCATCATGATTTCAGATAGAGTAAAGGGCCACCCAGTCTCCACCCAGAGGATCTTTGCCTAGATTTTCATCAGTATTGGCTTATGCTACCAACTGACTGATGTTGCACCTCCAAGTAAAATGATGGGTCACTTGATGAGGTCTCAAGTGACTTCTGCAACCTTTCTTATTTGTTTTCCCATTCTGGATATCTGGAGGGTAGCAATCTGGTGGCAACCTGGTTATCACTCCATACACTTGCTTCTCACTATGCTATCTCTCATCAGTCTAGAGATCAGATTTGGATAAGTGATGCTACGATCCTTGTTCAAGTAGACTCCAAGCCCACTTCCAGTTTGAACTGTGTATGAATCACCTACAATGGAATGGAAATGTGCAATCACTTGAAGAAGAAAAAAAACAGTTACCTACCTTTCTGTAACATGTTCTGCAAGCTACGGGAGGAGAGGGATAGCTCAGTAGTTTGAGCATTGGCCTGCTAAACCCAGGGTTGTGAGTTTAATCCTTGAGGGGGCCATTTAGGGATCTGGGGCAAAAATCTGTTGGATGATTTAATTGGGGATTGGTCCTGCTTTGAGTAGAGGGTTAGGCTAGATGACTTCCTGAGGTTCCTTCCAACCTTGATATTCTGTGATATGTTGCATATGTCCATTTCACAACCTACCCTTCTCTGTCAGAGTCTTCCCAGTGGGAACTGATAGAGGTCATGGGCAACATGGCCCTTTATATCTGTGTGCAGTGGTATCAGGGACCAGAGGGCACTTGTGCTTCCCCAGTGGGTACTCCTGAAGGGAAGTTCTCTGATAACTGTGCACAAGAAGCATGCACGCCTACTGTGGAATGGACATGTGCAACACATTTTGAAGAACAGCAGTTATGGAAAGGTAGGTAACCATTTTTCCCTAAGCATTTAGCATTGTAAAGGGCCTTTGTCAGTTGATTATAACTTACTCAAACATTAATCTTTTGGTTTTATTATTTTTCATGTCTGGTTTATAATTGAGAATGAAATGCTTCTGAAACTTTGAGTCAAAATGGTTCAGCAGCTTTTGAGACTGAAGACAGTGGGGTGTATTGTGGGGGAATACATCTTTTGACCTTTAAAAAATGTAATTATCTTTCCGTAGCTCTTAACTCTTCTCACTGAGGTGCTAGAACTTGACATTTGTCAAGGACAGAGTCCCTAGATTGGACATGTGTTTTTGGTGGCCTAGTCAAAATCTATTGTTTTTTAAATTCTCAAAACTTGACAAGTTATGAGCATTTGAAAACATGATTGAAACATGCCTTCAGTGATTTAATAACCAGAGTTTTTAAATATCTTAATTCTTGGCCCACATTCTCTTGGCATGGCACATGAGTACAACAAAGCTGGGCAGAATTTTAGCTTGTACTATACATTTCTGAAAAAACATTGTCCAGTTCAAAGTACAAATAAATATTGAAGAAGGAAAGTTTCCCTGACACATTGTAAACAGAGGAGCACAGGATGGTCTATGAATCCAAACCAACTCCCATTGAAGTATTAGAACGACTTTCATCGATTTCAGCAGTCTTTGAATGGTGCTCCATGTGACTGAGTCAATGTTGTGTTAGAAACTGTAATTTTTTGGATTTCTAGATTTTGTGATTTATTTCTCGAGCATAATATTTTATTGATTTATTTTTTCCATTTGCTATAATACACAGGCAGCCAAATTAATTCCTAGTATAACTCCAATATTTCAGTGGAATTAGACCAAATTGGCCCATGATTTTTCCTTTATCATTGAAAGAATTACAATATGATGAAGTATCAAGTTGAGTGTGCTAAGTGGGGACTCATGGTAGACTGTTAGAAGAATGTTTAGTGAATTATTTCTCTGTGAACACTTTGTATAAGTATGTAGAATAACTTGAAAAATAATTTTTCAAATGTGCAATCATGGTCCTTAGGACTCCACACTCACATAATTTGTACAGAATTCATCTGTAACTGCAGAGATGTGCTTCAGAATCTGAGTTTTCTTTTTTAAAAAAACCTATATTTCTTGACCTCATAGTTGGGAAGAAAAGCTTGAAAAATGTGAACCATATATAATCAGGTGCAGTGGAATCTTCCTTAGTTTTTCAGCCAACTGAAATAATAGATTTGAGTGACGTGAACTGTCTCACTCATTTTAATGTTAATTTTTAAACCTAAAGATGACCTATAACATATTAAAAACTGAAAATATTGGAACAGTGTAAAAAAGCAACCCTGCATTCAAATAAATCAAAATATAAATAAATAACATAAAAGCTACCGTATTGAATGGACTATTATTTTTTAATATTTAATTCAATAAAACTCACAAACTTAAAAATGTATCTGAAACTGTTACACAACCTTCACCAGAATACTACAGTATCTAGAAACTTTGCAGCACAATTTAGGTCCATCTTACCACAGAGTACATGGCACTGCACACAAAATATTAAGCAGTATTGTTTCCATGTTAGCAATGTCATGGAAGTGCAATTCTACCATTATACATAACGATAACTTGAGTCTCACAAAACCTTAGTAAATTGTGCAAGAGTCACCAATTACAAAATTAATCCATAAACTGGATTATATTAAAATATAATATGAACTATAATAATCAAGTTTAACATTATTCTTGAAGTGGTAGTTTTACGATTGTAATATGCTTGCTTATTGTGTAACATGGAAGTCTCTACAAAGGAAATGCAGATTTATCTAAATGTATTATTTCTACTTTTTGACAAAAATATATTTTCCTTTAATCATAATATTTGTTTAATGTTATGATATTTGATAACTATAGTGGATACTAAAGACACCACTGAGGATACTTCTACGTCCAGAACGGATGGAGAAGGAACTACAGAAGAACTAAATGGTACTAATATTTCTAATTATTATAATTATGTCTGTTTGTTTTTCAATGTTCAAATATGACAGAAGACATATTCTTTGGACCAACGAGATTATAATTTAATGCAGATATCTTGATAATGTATAGAACTCTGTTGGACAAAAATTCAACACTGACAATGAAAAATCTTGGTATAATTAGATTTACAAAAAGTGAGTTTGGCATGTTTGTTAAATGCTAGTTTTCACACAATACATCATACATTTTATATAGTAACTCCGTAGTATATTTTCTTATTATTTTATCAACAACTCATATGCAAAAAATTAGTGATCTTGAAATCCTCCTAAAATATTTCATCATTTCAATATATGATCTTTATTTCTGTTGTACAATAAATGAATGATTGAATGCACAGTGTTAGTCAATGTGAGTAATTAACTTACAGATCTTTGAGAATATAGACCTTATAGTTTATAGCAAGACTCGTCAATAGGCAGACCACAGGCCAGATCTGGACTGCCAGACACTTTCTAACAGACCCTAAAATTTTTATTTACTTATTATCATTATTATTTTTTATTATTTTCTCTAAAGTCGGGACCTTGACTGTATCTTGACCAAGACAGTTTGACCTCAACAAAAAATAATTTACTACCCCTGATGAGGTGCCATCTTGCACTGTGATTTTTGTTATTTCTAAAATACTGTACTGGGTCAGAGGAGGTTAAAACTTTGACTAGAAATCCATAAGAGAAGCTCTGAGGGTGCTAAACGAAGTGGTAGTGGTGATTCAATTGGTATCACTCTTCTCTCTGAGTCATATTGAACTAATGCTCCTTCTGGTCTTAAGGGTCATTGTACTGTGTAAGAGGTTATCTTTTGAAGGAGACATAAAATCAAGGTCTTCAGTTGTCATTATTAAATGATTAAATACATTTTGAGAAAATATTCTTCAATTCAGGTTGTGTAACTTCTTCAAAACTGTTGTGTAGTGTTGCTGTGTTTTAAAATGACTGCTGCATTCCACCTAAGAAGTGGCTGTGTTTTGGTGGTCATTTAAGTGACTCCTGTTTATAAGACATATAAACTAATTTGTAAAATCTGTAATGTGCTGTATAAGCCTGTTAGATGAAAATACTATGTAAAATGTGAGATATTAGTGATCTTTATCATTAATCAATTCCTTGCAGACACAATAGAAGATACATCAATAAACACATCAGAGACCGAGGTAACTGCTGATCACCCAGAAGTTCAAGCTTTGATACAAGAAGCTGTAAAAATTGCAGCACAAGCTCCAATAGTACTACCAGCTGAAGTATATGCTGAAGCATTAGAGGAAGCAATTACAGAGGTAAAAATACCAGTACCAAAACATTCACATTATTTCCAAGAGTTCCTTGTAATATTTTATGTATTTCTTTGGCAACATTTACTTTTCAAATTGTTTATTTGAAATGTAAATCTAGACTCATAGACTTTAAGGTCAGAAGGGACCATTATGATCATCTAGTCCGACCTCCTGCACAACACAGGCCACAGAATCTCACCCACCCACTCCTGCAATAAACTTCTCACCTGTGTCTGAGCTATTGAAGTCCTCAAATCTTCACATTATATAGTCTCCATTTGTCCCTAAAACATACTATAGACTAGCTTACTTTAGGATATATAATATTTCTAACCTTTTAGTTAGGAATGTCAAACTTTTAGTTTCACTATAAACCTTCTGATACTATTGGAATCTCAGAGCAGCGGTATAAAAAGGCTTGGATATGTCCCACGTGGCCATTAATCAATGTACAGTACAATATACCATTGTACTCAGGAGCTGTATTGATGGTTATAGCTATAATAGTGAATTAAGAGGTGCTTCCTCACTACATTGCTAAGGCTGTAACGTAGAAATCTAAGACAGGTTCTTAAATCAGTTATTAGAAAGCCTTGTTCTTCAGTTCTTTGGCAAAACTCCCCAATGATTGCCTGAGCAAGGACTTCAGGATCAGGCTGTGAGAGTTCACCATTGTTTTCTTCTAAAACAGACGACTTCCTGGCCAAACTCTAAAAAGACGAGATTCCTAGATTTGTCCCTGAAACTTCAAGTATTCTCCATCTCTGAATTTGAATTACATACATTACACAAAGAAATTAGTTGTACTAAAACAATGGAAGTAGATGCCTTTCCAGAATCTTCCTTTAATATTGGTACCAAAAAGTGATGAATTTTACCTAAACCAGTCTATTTCCTTCATTACTTTTTCCTACTTTCTCATACATCTCATAGGGAGTTTATCTAATGTAGGCTTGATGTTAAACAGGGATCTTAGCTTTTATTTTGGCCAGGAAGTAAGGTAGTTAAGAGAAGTCCGCATCTTCTTATTGCTTGTTATTGAATTTTTTTTAAATGGATACTTTGAGTGTAAATGGTTTATATTAATATGGAAACTGGTGTTTCCTTCTCAAAAAAGTAATGCTCATTCCACGTAAGCTCCTGCAGCTTTTAAAGTGTAACTACCATTTTGTCGATCCTGGAAATCTTCAAAACTGTAGCACAAAGTTCAGGTCACATTTTTTGTGAGTACAAAGAATTTATATTGTCTGTTTTTCTAAACAATTCACTGATACTATTGTATTTATATAATTTTGTTTTACAACTAAATCCAACATTTTGTAACAGCTCACTAAGAAGAACAAAGACAGGTTTCCTGGGGCTCCAGAAAAAGGAGGATGGGTGCTGGATAACTATCCTACAACATCAGAACATTGGTCAGTCTTGTCAGAAAAAGGCCTCTTACCTGACACTGTTGTCTGTCTGAAGAATATAGAAAAAAATGGTTAGTAAATGTTTTACTTTTAAAGCATAAAAATTAAAATCTTTCCCCAATTTTGCTATCTTTGCTTGAGGTAACAAATAAGAAATGTCAGTTAAAGTGTATTTGTGTCCCACTAGCAATTTTGTAGGACTTTGTCTCTATATCAAAAGGGATCCATTTCTCTCCCTGCCTTTTTTAATAATTTTCTCTGTAATACAGGTCTCCTCCCTTTGACTCCACACAACAAACATAATGCCAACCGTAAACCTAAATATTGAAAAACATAACATCACATCTCCTATAACCGTGCTTCAGTGGGTCACAACTGAGAATATCAAATTCAGGACAAACTACCAAAAGTAGAGCAGACGCACCCCAAAACTGATGATTATTCTCCCATGAGGTATACCAAACCAGCAACAAAAGTAAACTTCTGTTTCACCACACTGGCAAACAAGAGTCAGAAACTCAGTTTCCCCAGGTATTCCAGTCCTTGTAGCACCACCAAGAACACTAGATTTAACAATGAGTGGTTCTTTAAAACCAGTTTAATCAGATAAAAGGTTATTCTGATCCCAAAGGACCAGCTGCATACCCAGATCAATATATAACTCCGATCTTACCCAAAAATCACACCGTTGCCAATCTGTTATTATCTAAAATCTAAAGGTTTATGAATTAAACCCAAAAAGGTTGGGTTTATTCATGGGTTAATTCATAAACCCATTTAATTCATAAACCCAAAAAAGGGTTTATGAATTAAACCCAAAAATCACACAGTTGCCAATCTTTTATTATCTAAAATCTAAAGGTTTATTAATTAAAATTGGTTAAAGGAATCAAATATATACAATAATTGCAAAGTTCTTGATTCAGGTTTGTAGCAGTGATGGAATAAACTGCTGTCTTAAGTCAAGTGTCTGGTTGCTTCCAAATCATTGAAAGGTCCTCAATCCCTTGGTTAGAATGCTCCCATTCGTATAAATTCATAATCCAGATGTTTGAGCAGGAAAGAGACCAAATGGAACTGTTTCCAGGGCCTTTTATAGCTTCTGCCATGTGGAGGGAAATCCATTGTTTCAAACAAAGCCCTCAGCACAGCTAGTGGAAAATTACAGGTAGCAAGATGGTGTTTGAAGTCACATTGGCTGGTCACATGTTCATGTATGATTTTGCTTAGTCACAGCAGGAAAGTCCATTAAGTGTAGATAGGCATCTCCTATGGTCCTTTGTGAGTTAAGTGTTCCTTGATGAGCCACTTAATTTGACTAGTCCCTTCAAGATGTGCAGGCTAAAAACCTTGTGGACGTTACCCAGGAATGAACATATTTGAAATACAGGTATAGAGCCAATGCTTATAACTTCAAATACAAAAATGATACGTGGATACAAATTACATAATCATATTCAGCAAATCATAACCTTTCGGTAAGTGCCTTAGTTGACATAATTTGTACAAGATTTGTTGCAATTATATAACAGTAGTAGCAACAGTGATCTACATTGTCATATTTAATCAGATAATGTCATACCTCCTGACTACATCACCTAGATAACTGTATTAGAAACATTACAAATGGCAGCTTCTGAAATGCTAACTATTGTTACAAATTGTTTCCACTTAAAACAGTTGCTGCTATTTAACAATTATCCAAACAAGCAATACACCTAATCAACTAAAAATGCACACCATATACAAACTAACTACCTTCTTCAATGCAGCACCAATTCAGTATTTCCAGCAATTAAATAATATACATTTCTAACGACTCCAATTCAGACAGAGTCAATAATTGCATGTTTTGTGTGGAGGTGAGAGAAGGAACCCTGTGTGTTTGGGTATGAGTAACGTAAAGTGGAGAAATCAAAATCAAGGGACAGCTAAGGAACAAACTAAGTAGTTTCTGGCTTTTTTATAGCTGCATTAGTGGATTATCCCCTTAACTATTTTAAATGTTTTTGGGGGTAAATTTTTATGAATTCTGTGTCTTCTTTCCACTTGTATTTTCTAATAGAAATAATAACCCTATTCTGCATTTCTAGAGCACTTTGAGTTATTGTATTATAGGCCACACCCTCAGTTGGTCTAAACTGGCATTTCTCAAATGCGATCACGGTGGCTGGATGTGGCCAATAGGGGCTTTTCATGCCACCACAGCCTTCTGGGTGGTGATGCGGGGGAGAAGTGGGAGACAAAGCAGTGGCCCTCCCCTGGGCCACCAGGAGGGGTTGGACTCCGCCTCCCTCTGGAGCCACAAATGCCAGATGAGCAGACAGCTGGTGTGAGTTCCCTACCTTCTCTGGAGCAGTGGGGCTCAGGCTTCCTTCTTCAGACCTGGAGTGATGGGTGGCAGGAGAGTCATGCAGCGGTGGGACAGGCTCTGTCCCCCGGCCCCTCACACATCACTCCTGGTCCTTGCTGCCTCCCCACAGCACCTCACCCATCCATCCCATCATCCCCTGGCCCCCGCTTCCTCCCTACCTACGTTCCCATCCAAGGCTTAATTTGTCTCCCAGCTTGCCAGGGCTGAGTAAATCTGCTGTGAAAAGTGACAGTTGTATGTTTGTTAATATCACTTGTTACTGCCTCCCAGCTAGCTCCTCCAAGTCTGCTGCTGTGAAAAATAGAAGCAGGCTTACGAGTTAGCAAGTCTAAAAAAATAAAAACAAAAAAACAAAAACAAAAACGATAAGAACACGCAAAACATCTTATTTGTGTTTCTATTCTGTTTAGGTCCAGAAAAGAATAGAGACAACTGTGTTATTTCTATTACTGAGTTTGAAAAAAAAACAACCCAACACTTGTATACATAAGTTACTATGACTTGGACATGCACATGTGCATATGTATTAGTTTTTCCTAAAGTTAATTAAGCATTTTAGGAAAAATTGTCATAGCAGCCACCAGCAAGAGTATAGGTGGCCACATTTTGAGGCCACCAACAATTTTGTTGTAAGAACTCCTGAAATCAGCATAGTTCTATTTAATTAAACCAGGGGTCTCAAACTCAAATGACCACGAGGGCCACATGAGGACTAGTACATTAGCCTGAGGGCCACATCACTGACATACCCCCTGCTACCCCCGGCACTGCCCCCACTCCACCCCTTCCACGAGGCCTCGCCCTTGCCCCAGCCCCACTGCTTCCTACCCCTCCTCTGCCCCCATTTCAACCC
>ML677333.1:56458905-56609323 GCA_007922305.1 Dermatemys mawii | reverse complement strand
TGGGGTGCAGAAGTGGTGTAGGTTGTGGCAGAGGGATATGGGCAGGGGGTTGGAGTGCAGGAGGGCCACGGGATGCAGCAGGGGACTCAGGGCAGGGGGTTGGGGTGCAGGAGGGGTGCAGGGTAAAGCAGGGGGCTCAGGGCTGGGAGCTGGGATGCAGGAGGGGTGTGGGGGCAGCATGGGGCTCAGGACAGGGGTTTGGGGTGCAGGAGGGGTTTGGGGGGTGGGCTCTGGCCCGGCGTGCACCGGGGGCAGGGCAGGTTCCCTGCCTGCTTGCCCTGCCCCCACTCTGCTCCGGGAAGTGGCTGGAACCTAGGAAGGGGGCACATGAGTCTGTGTGTTGCCCCGACCCCTCCTCCAGGTACTTCTCACAAAGCTCCCGTTCCCGGCCAGGAGCTGCAGGGGGCAGGGAAGCAAGGACAACACACAGATGCCTGTACCCCCGTCTCCCATGTTCCGGCCACTTCCTGGAGCAGTGCGGAGGCAGGCAGGCAGGGAGTCTGCTCTGCCCCTGGTGCACGCCAGGCCAGAGCCAATCTAGGTAAACGGGCAGGCTGCAGGGAGCTGGTGGGCCACAAAATGTAACCCTGCGGGCCGCATGTATGAGACCCCTGAATTAAATGGAAATATACCTGCTAACGGTATGCCTCTGTATGTTTTCCAAACCAAATGAATGATATGCAGCTGCTCATGTGAATAAAGTTACCCATATGGATAAGAACTTTGCAGAACTGTGGACATAAGTCTTTATTTCTGCATACCCTGAACCAGTAATATGGATTCACGGATTTTATATTTTTTCATGATTTTTTAAAATGTTTTGCCATTCTTAAACTATGGGCATACATACAAGCTAGAAAATTAACAGCGGTGTCCAATACATTTGCCAGTAGCCACATGTGGCGAATAGGCTATTTGAATTGCAGCTAAAGCATGAGCAATGCGTAGGTCTGTGAATCCACTTTTTCTTCAGTAAATTTTATAAAATCCAAATAAAATCTGGAGGCTGAGTTAAGATGCGCGGTCAGTATAAATTATATCCCAGATTTCAGGGTTACGGTAGTAGTATGTAGTATGTTCGTAGTATGTTTTTTAATCCTTTTTTATAATATGGCGAATAAGAAAAATTCAAAACCACATGTGTGGTTAGCATCGAACTTCTATTGGACACCGCTGCAAAACAACAATTTCAGTTTAAAATATGACATACGCAAATGTAAAATTTCAATAGTTATCCCCCAGTATAGTCTTGCCATATCCCACACTCAAGTTATTAGGCTGTTGGCACTGAAAATAAAGCTTTAAAATTTTCAAAAGTGGTATATCTGTCATTTAAATTGGCACAAACTTCTTTTCTAAAATTTAAAAATGTGTCTCTAAGCTATTTATAAAAGGGCTTTCATACCTTAAAAGCATACTTCTTCTAATGAGATCATAGTTTTATATTGCTGCCAAAAGTATATTACTTTTGTGTAATTGTACTGCAGGAATATTTTTACTACATAGACTCTACCTAGCAAATAAAGATGAAATTAATTCTAAGATTTTGGAAAGACTTACAGATGAAGCATTAAAAAAGCAAAAAGAGGAGGAAGAAACAAGGTAAAATGTAACATGTGAATGCATAAAATATAAAAAGAATTCATTTGATAAGAGATAATATATTCTATATGAACATACACTGCTTTTATTGTCACAAAAATTTCCACATCTATTTTACATTAAGGAGATCCAGTAACACAATGCACTAAAAAAAAAGAAAAAAGATAAGAATAGTTCTGGTAGGTCCAAAGTCCTGCAATATATTGTTACCTTAGCGTTAACCTCTGATGAACCTAAACTCATATAACCACATTTGGTGTGTGGAGATCCTCTAGCTAATATGTTTTCTTTAGTCCCTGTCGTTTGTTTATTTGTCAAAATGATAACATCCAGGAAAGGACACAAATTGTCATTGATTTTTATTTAGTAATGAATCACTTTGAAGAAGCAGGCTTGCCAAACTGGATCTTAACATTGAAAAGTATTTTTATGCATTTTCACTTGCATTTAATTTCTGAAACTTGTTTCAACCATATTTTATACATATAAAGATATAGAATCTTCTACTTTCAGGAGAGAATTGCAAGAGGTGCTGAAATTAAAAGAAGAAAATCAGCAACCTGTAAAGCCTGCTGAAGACAAATATGAAAGCAAGTATCACCAGATAAAAATTTAATAACACCTCTTTGGAATCGTTTCATTGTTTAAATTATTTTACAAATTGGGATTCAAACTTTAGATCCCATTTTTAGCCACTCAGCATCTGTGGGAAGGAGTACTTCTTATTACTCTCTACTGAACACCAGTTGACCAACTCAGGTATCAGCATTCTTGCACAGGTCTGAGAGGGTTACTCCTATTTCTCTCTTCCTGGTCCTTAAAAGTCCTGCATTGTGACGGCCTCCTTCCAAACAGGAACAGCTGGAGATAGTTCAGAGCTCATCAGCACATCTTTGTTCACTGGCCAACTTTCACATCAGCTTGTGATTTGTCTGATTCAATGTAGTACTATACTCTTCCTTCCCTGAATTTTGCAGTTAATTGAAAACATAAATATATGTTGTAGTGTATATTAAACATAAAAAATGTAGATTAATAAAATCAGAAAATTCAAAGTTCTTCAAGTATTTTTCCACATAGATCCCTATGTAGGTATTTTTGCCTTGTGCATGCAAGCCTGGAATCTTTTAGCTAGCTGTGTCTTTTGAGGCTACCCATGAGCCCTATGTGTCTTCATGCCCCCTGTTATGAGGTGTCCACCTCACACAAGGCAGAGCAGGTTAAATTAGAATAATTAACCTGGTAGTCTGCACCTGGGAGAAGGCCTGCATATGGAAGTCAGATTGATGATGGAGCCCAGCTGAGAAAGAACAAGCAGGGCTTATATAAAGCCAGGAAGTTAGCAACAGAAGGGGGGCTTCAGTGAAAGTAGTCTGTAGTCATTTCCTGGGAGAAGAGAGGTGTTTTGGGGACTGTGAAGTTAAGTAGCCTGCAGTTACTCACTGGGAGGAGTGAGTTTGGTCTGGTAAACCCAGACAGAAGGGAGCTAAAAGATACAGAAAGTAGTCCAGGGAAGTAGGTGTGGGGTCTGGGCACCACAGTTGGTAGTCATAGGTCCCTGGACTGGAATCCAGAATAGAGGTTAGGCCTGGGTTCTCCTATCAGCCACCTGGGAAGTGGCATAGCCTGGGCAGTGGAGCAGAAGACTGCCTCCTACCCTGGAAGGGGAGGACTATACTGACCTGGCCAGCCATCCAAGCCATGAAAAAAACATGGAGAGAGGGAGGCAGCAGGGTGAGTGGTAGAAGAGGGAATTAGACCTGGAAGGAGTTGAGCCCCAGAGCAGCCAGAAGGAGGCACCCTTGCAGTGAGTGTACCCCTTTATACCCCTACAGCAAGGGTATAAGGGGTGGAGTAGCCCCAGCCATCACTCAATTCCTTTTACTGCCCATGACATTATGACAGAGCCAACAGTGTCCATCTACTTCCCTGTTGTATCTTAGCTCAGGTTAGGAGAGGTATTTTATTTGTTTGTTTGTTTTTTCAATTTGTTAAAGTTTTATTTGGTGACTAGTGGAGAAAAATAAACAATTTTTTTCTTTGATTTTTCTCTTGGGCTGAGTCTTGATTTCTGGGTTTTAAGATCTGCCTTATTTACGAATTAGCTATGCCCATTCATGATGAACATGCTAGATGTCTCTTGTTTAGGGAAGTCCCATACTGTGGAAAAATATTCAAATTTCAAATCTTTCTCTAAGAGAGCTCTCAATGTCCACTTAAGGGTATTTCATATGGAAAAATCAATGAAGAGTATTTCCAACTCTGGAGTTCTTCCATGGAAACAGTCTGCTATATTGGAGCCTGTGTTCCGGCTACCAGAGATATTATGTTGAGAGCTGGTAGATCTTTTGGCTCTAAGAAACTTCATGCTTCTTAAAATCATGCTTAGCCTTCCCTTTTATCATTCTCAGGTCAGTCAGTGGTTCCTGCTGCTCAAGGCAGGCAAAAGAGTGCTTGATGCCAAACACTATCTCATCAGTTAAGAAGAAATCTAAGTCTCATCATGCTGATGTTTCCAATCTTCTAAGGCAGATCAGCACCATATCTCTTTAAGAATTGTGTAAACTTGCTATTCTGTTTTGGTACCAAGTTAACAATCCTCATTGACCAACACTCCTACTTCAGAACTGGGGATAATGGTACTATCTGTTACTGATTTGTTAGTACCATGTTCTGTTGTGAAGGTCCCTTCCTCTGAGATTTCTACATTGAATTGAGTTTGGTACCAAATGCACTGGTACCCATTTTTATTGCAACTCGGACTCTTTTTACAATTTCTTTGGATATAGTCATTACCCCAAAACCAGCACTGCTTCACCTAGACACTTCCCTGATTTCTGTGGGCTCTAAGTCTTTCTGATACCTGAAATATGGGTACTGATCGTGAAAATCTTCCTGCAACCATCTTCTATGATACTGGCATTGGTGTCTCAGAGACTGGAATCTGGATTTCCCTACTCTATAACATCTCAGAAATCTGTACCACTAATGGTGACTTTCTTCTCATCTGCATCTTTGTCATCTTATGGCGACAGAAGTCCTTCTAGATTTTCTCTTCATTCTTTCTTTGGTTCCTGAAAGAGATTTACAAAGGAGCCTCTCTTGTTGTAGATCTTATGCTTTGGACAGGTCTCAAGTATCTTGATTTCTACTTTTATAGCATCATATGTCAGGGATTAAAATTTGGGCAATCAAGTCCAGTGGTTAAAGACACAGATAGTTGGGCTGGAAGAGGTTAAGCCAGAGTTAGTAGTTAGGGACCAGAGCCAAGGGTCAAGGCGGAGTTGATAGCCAACGAGATTATTTTGTATCACTCATCATTTCAAACCTCCTCTCCCATCCAAAAACCTCAATAAAAGGGTGCCTGAGTTCGCTGGGGCACATGGCAACATGGACATAACATGACCATGTATTCAAAGTTAAACCTCTGGCCCCTCCCAAAATTGATTGGCTGAAACTGACTTCAATAAGGCAAAACTTGGACTTGCTTATAGAAGATCCTCAGTATGTGCTGTCATCTCTCTTTTGGTGGAAACCCTCTGAATGTTTGTGAGTATATTTGCTTTCATCCTCCACCTACTTAAGAGCCTCTGGTGTTGAATGCATCTGTGGTGGGCCATCTGCCCCATACTAGCCCATAATGAGTTAATAAAACCCTAGGGAGGTTGCACAACAGGGAGCCAATTGGGGAGGACCCATGGGAGACTATGCAGGAAACAGCCAATTGGGGAGGGCTATGAGGAGCAGTAGGACAGAGTTGGGGAGAGCTGCAGGCAGAGCAGGTCAGTCATTTCCCTGCAGCTCGAGGAGGGAGGAGGACTGGCTGCCTTGCAGGCAGAGGGCAACTAGCAACTTGGACAGAGTAGTGCTGGGCAGGATCAGAGGAGAGAAAGCAAGCTCCCTGCTGACTGTGGGCATACTGAGACCCCGAGACCAGGGCGGAGAAGGTGCTGGAGCTGTAGAGAAGTGGCCCAGGAAGTAGACTGTGGAGTTGGAGGGGATGCAGCACGTGGCTGCCATCTACAGGGTCCCAGAGTAGTAGATGCGCCTGGTTCCCACACCCCCACCCCATCCATATTGGCCACCAAGGAAGTAGCTGGACAGTGGACTACGGTTCCCCCAGAAGTGGGAGAACAGACTGACAGTGCCAGAGAGCTGTGCTCTGAAGAGGACGCTGTGTTCATTGGGACCACATGTGTCCCTGCCCCCTCTCAGCTACCTCCTTCCTTGTTCCCAGTGTCCTTGCACTCCTGCTCCCCCATCCCCAGGGTGTCCCTATTCAGCCCCTTTCTGTCCCCCTACTAGCCCTTCTGAACCCCAGTCTATGGCCCTCTTCCCCCAACAGTCCCATGTGCCGCACACTGTCTGTTTCTCATATCCCGTGCCGCCTGACCTGGCCCCCTGGGCAGGGTGCTGTAAGGAATGCAGCCTCTTCTCTTTCCTATCCACATCTGGGGTTGCTTCCATCAGGAGCAGATACTCTCTGTTCTGGCACAATAGTGTCCCTGGTGGAAAAAGGTGTAATTGCAGCACTTTCCAGCGGAATGTATTTTCTACTGAGAAAAAAAAATTCTTTGCAGGACATGAATTCTGCATGTGCACAGTGGCTCAGAATTCCCCCAGAAGTAACTAATACAGAGTCCTTACCTGGATATTTTATATTGATGAAGGAACTGAGTATCTATTGGAGCTGTACATGTGCCCTTGCTATAGAGGGCATGCAGGCATATAGGGCACATGCACAGCTCCCACAGATACTTCTGGGTAAAATATTTTGGGCTCATGCATGCACATACCTACATTAGGATCCATGCAAATAAAAGCATCTTTAAGAACTCCAGTTACTGTAAGGCAAGTAACCTATCTTTATGGTTCCTCAGTAAAAGTAACTCAGTCCATATGTACTGTGTGGTAGTATTTTATATTCTGATCACTTTCATGTCTTAATATATGTTTAGTATAGCTGAGTTACATATTTTTCATTTCCAGACTTTTGTGCAATTTAAAATCTAAATGATAACAATGTAGATATTTTTATTTTAAAATTCTCTTTTTTAATTTAAAAAATAGATCTTTTATTGATGGCGGCAATCTCAAATGAAAGAATCGCATTAAATGATAAAGTAGGGAGTCCATCTGTGCTACTGTGTTCAAAATAATACTGAATGTAAAACAATTAACTATTTTAAATAAAAGCATTCTTTTAATTACATTTAAACTATTCATGGCATACCTTCTCAGGCAGCGTCTGCTGAGTCAAAGAGTGTAAGTGTTTTTTTTTAAATACAATAAGATAGATTTATTTACCAGTATTTGAAGTTATGCATTCAAAAATAAGTTTTAAGAAAACCACATGCTTGATGGCATGAATTGGTGGTCCTGGGGGTGAGAAACGGAACCAGTCATCACATGGAACACAGTACAACTGTTGAGAGGCATTATGGATAAGAGCTCCATATATTCTCCAACTCCATTGCCACTAGTTAGCCACAACAGAGTGCCTCATTATTGATTTCTAGCTTGCAGCACAGTACGTGGGGCCTTCATTCTGGGTGGAGCTGAGTGAAAAGTGGAAAAAGTATCTGTGAATCCAAAAAATAAATTTAAAGTAAACCATATTTGTTTGGTTTTCAAGCATGAAAGACTTCAAAGCACTCCAGGCTAGTTAGGCAACAGTTAATAGGTAACGCTCAAAACTAATTAGGGTTTGGCAGTTTTTTGGAAACTCAGCCTGGAGCAGTTATAAAGAAGATTAAGATTATCTTGATTTTAGTGAGGCTTTTGACATAGTCGCACATGTCATTCTCATAAGCAAACTAAGGCAATGTGGTCTAGATTAAATTACTAAATGGTGGGTGCATAACTGGTCCAAAGACTATACTCTTCAAGTAGTTATCAATGGTTCGTTGTCAAACTAGGAGGACATATCTAGTGGGATCCCACAAGGGTCTGTCCTGGGCCCAGCACTGTTCAACATTTTCATTAATAACTTAGATAACAGAATGGAAAGTATGCTTGTAAGATTTGCAGATGACACCAAGCTGAAAGAAGTTGCAACCTGGAAGCACAGGATTAGAATTCAAAACAAACTTGAAAAACTGGAGAATTGCTTGAAATCTAGAAGTTGAAATTCATTAAAGACAAATGCAAAGTGCTGCATTTAGGAAGGAAATATCAAATGCACAACTACAAAATGGGGCATAATTGACTATACAGTAGGGCTGCTGAAAAAGGTCTGGGATTTATAGTGGATCACAAACTGAGTATGACCCAGCAATGAGATGTAGTAGCAGAAAAAGACTAACATTGTTCCAGGATGTATTAATAGGAATGTCATATGTAAGATAGGGGACATAATTGCTTTACTCTTCTTGCCACTGATGAGGCCTCAGCTGGAGTATTGTGTGAAATTTGGGGCGCCATTCTTTAGGTAACGTAGATAAATTGTAGAGAGTCCCCCAAAGGAAAGCAACAGAAATGAAGAAAGGTTGAGAAAACCTGACTTATGAGGAAAAGTTAAAAAACTGGACATGTTTAGTCTCAAGAAAAGAAGACCAATGTGTGATAAGATAAGTCTTCAGATATGCTAAGAGCTGTTATACTGAGGTTGCTGCTCAATTGTTCTCCATGTCCAATGAAGGTAGGACAAGAAGTAACAGGCTTAATCTACAGCAAGGGAGATCCAGGCTAGCTGTTAGGAAAAAGCTTCTAACTATAAGGTTAGCTAAGTACTGAAATAGGCTTCCAACGGAGACTGTAGAATTCCCATTGTTGGAGGTTTTTAAGAACAGGTTAGACAAATACCTGTCAGGGATGGTCTTTATAAAGATTTTATAAAACAGATGATTTTTTGCCAACAAGGAAGCATTTCTAAAATGTTAAATATAAAGGACTTCTAGTCTCTGCAATATCTGGATCTCAAATAAAAAGCAAGTCTTGGTTGTGATCATCCAACTTACATTTAAATCATTGAGAACATCAAAACAAGTATTCATGAAAGAAGTAATAATGTCAATACACTTCTGCTGAAAATACATAAGCCCTTATTTAGAGAAAATTGTGTTTTCCCATGGCTACATTTGATTTCCATAATCAAATACTGACTCATCAAAACACTTCAGTCATGCTGCTCTCAGCCTGATACCTGCTTTATTTCACTTGTATGTGTTTCAGGCACATTCCCACATACAGACCTATTCCCATGTGAATTATAGTAAAAAAATTAATTCCGTGTGCACAGCTCATTTTTTTATAAAAGCCATAGTGTAAAAATGCAAACTTAAATGTTGGAAAGCAAAGAGTCTAGCACTCTGTGATGCTCTTTTGGTGTTTTTTGTAAGTGAATGTATACTTCAGTAATTACAATTTCTATAAACTCAGCAGGCCACATTAACTCCTGCCTTATGCCCATTGTAGTTTGCTTATTATAGAAGTTTCTATTGTCTTTTGGAATCTAAGACTGCAGCTCATTTGTGTGCATACACACACTTGAACCAGTCATATAAAAAGACTGTCACATCCCAAGTGCAAAGAAAGAGTGTGAGTATAAATAGTAGTGTAGCCACAGTAGCATGCACAGTGACAGTGGGGGCATTGCTTAGCCATGACATGTACAAATCTACCTGAAGCCCAGCCAACTCATGCCTCAATTGCTGCTATCCATATTACTGCCGATAGCAGTACTTGTATACTTGCGCTAGCACAAATGTGCATACATGAGCAGGGGAATGAAATCCTTAGCTCATAATGTAGAGGTAGCCCAAGGTAGGGTGACGGTCTGCTTCTTTCTGCTTACGAAGTAGCTGATTTTTATAGTATTTTCATTGTTCCTTCTGAATACCTAATTATCTCATCAGTCCTTAGTCCTACGCTGTTACTCCACCCAACACAGTTGTATGATCTCTAAGCAGGGAATTAACTCCATTCTTGTTGGTGATCTGCTAGAATCTTTGTATCATGTCACAAAAACTTTGCACTTCTCTAGTGCCTTCTCTCTGAGTATCTCCAAGGGATCTCAAAATTATTAATGGTTATATTTATACCCACAGAATATGAGGAAATGGAAGTGCACTTTCCACTTGAAACAGAACAAACTGCTCAGATGCAGTCCACTGATTCCAAAGAGGAACCTAAACTGAAAGGTAAGATTTGTATTACATGTGGTCTTTTCCCTGTTATAGCATAGAGAACTATGTGCATTCTTTTACCATTTTTTCATTGTGTTGCTACTGTAAAGTACACTATTTAAAATATTTTGATTAGCCTGACAGCAAAAATGTATGTGATTTGGTCATGAATTTTCATTCCTTGCCCCCTATTTTGTTTATTTTCAAGAATGCAAGATAACAATGGAATATCCAGGATCAAGTACCTAAACACTTTTAAAATGTAATTAAAGGGTACTGTTAATGTTGGTAAAGTTCAAAATTCCCTTCCTGAAAATTGTGGTTTTTGTCCCTTCATTTAAAAACAACTCTTTGTAGCAGTCTTGAGACAAAAATGAGAAGTGGACTAGGGAGCATGAAGAAACTAAAAAATATTAAGCTATGATCAAATTTTGTTCTTCTGATTTATCTAGCGTATTGTATCTTCTTGCAAGTCCAAATACTGTAGATAATTGTTTTAATTAATTTTACCACACTCAGATTAGTAGAGTTTGAACAGTAGAACAGGTCTTATATTGCTCTGCAAATGGCCCATAAAGTTGAGGGGAGTGAAAAAAGTTGTATAAAAACAGTGATTCTTCTTTGAGTAGTGTTCCTATTGGTGCTTCACTGTAGGTGTGTCTGTGTCTCTGCATCTCTAATCAGAGATTTTAGGTAGTAGTGTCCATTTGGTCCGCAAGTGTTCTCTCTGTCTCATGCCTTGCCTCGAAGCTATCTAATGCTGTGTGGGTAAACCACCCTCAGTTCCTTCTCAACCACCCTTGGCCTGAGATGGACCAATCAGTGGAGTCCGATTCTAATTAGCATTTTTTCCTTGTTTTGAACTTTGCAGTAGTTTAGTAGCGTTTCCGTTATCATTTACTCTCATTCTATCTCTCCTTTTCTTTTTATTCCACCTGCCAAAATTTTGGTTCTTTCCCTTTTTTGTTATACCTTACAGTTATCTCCTTGTTCTTATTGACCCATTTTTTTCTCCTCTCCTGCTGGGGATCGACCATTAACAAGGGGTATGCAGAGAGGCAGTACCAATCAGCAATGGTAATTTTCACTGAAACCAATGTCTAATAGAGGCTCATATTCCTCAAAAGTGCACTTTTTGCCAAAAGTTGAAGGCCAGAACAAGGAAGAGCCACAGATTTAAACTTAAGGTCCTCATCATGGAGAGTTCTCTGACTGGCCCCTACCTCCAGTCCTGGAACTCTCCTGGAGCAATGGTCCCCGTCAAGACCATCAACATCCATGATATGCCAGTCTGTAACCAGAACCAAAGAGGAAATTGTACAGTGGTTTGTTCAGTCTATCTCTGTTTGGTGTGTACACAGTTCTGAGCCATGCCTGAAGGCACTGCATATGGAGTCTTCTATGACTTATCACAAACATACATGCTGCCATGTGCCCGAGAATTTGAAGGCAATTTGTGGCTGAGGTTTGGGGGCTAGTCAGAATTATGTTGATTAAGACAGTGAAAGTGTGGAACCTATGTGGTGGGAGGAAGGCCTTTAGTGTATCAAGATAGGCTCCTAAGAATTCCAGCTGTTGCCCTAGAGTCAGTTTTGGAGTGTTCAGTTGTAGTCCTAACTGTGCGAGTACCTGCAGAGTCTGTAGTGTGGCCCAGAGAGTGTTATTGAAGGATTGTGCCTTAAGTAGACCGTCATCTAGATATGGGTAAATCATGATTCCTAACTTGCGAAGATGGGCTGCTACCACATTTAGGAATTTGGCAAATACTCTGGGTGTGGATGATAGGCCAAATGGAAGTAATCTGTATTGATAATGGTCCTGACTGAAGGAGAATCTGAGGAACCTCTTGTGGGAGGTAACCATCATAAATTTTTGTGCCTTTATATATTTGTTTTGAGCTCTCAGTCTAGAATGGTCTCACATCACAATCCTCCATTCTTTTTTGGTATCTTTTTTGGTATTTTATTTGAATAGAAGCCCTTTCCCCCGAGTTGATAAAGAACTGGTTCTATAGCACCAAGGCTTAGAAAGTGAAACCTCCTGTCGAGATCTTGAAATTGTTTCAAATTGTCTGCCATTGATGGTGGAGGAGGCATCATGACCTTGACTGGTGAGGATGAAGAGACTACACTGCATTTTAGTCCAAAATCAGTACATGGGTACCCATTAAATAGTTTTGCCGATAAAATATATTTCACAGCACCTTGATGAAAATTAGTTGGCAAATTATTTATATACGAAAACCTTCATTAAAATATGCAACAGGCATGATCTGAAGACAAAATCAAATTTACAGCAAGAGATATTTAAATGTCAAGGTATGCAATTGCTCTTGTTGTGCTCCCTTCTGCCTTTTTATTTATTTTATTAAACTCTTAATGCTGGAGAAACACTGGTTTCTGGCCTCTTCACCCACCACTGTCAGTGTGGGGAGAGTGACATCTTGATCTTTTCCCCTGCTGAATGCTGGACTGAGGTTGAACAAATGACAACTACCACCATCATCCAAAAGTAAGATATAGAATCCTTATCTCTCCCACCAACCCACACAGATGGTAGGAGTCAAAGTCCTTCATGGGTATTTAGGCTTCTTCTTTGAGAAATGTCCCTCTGAGTGCTCTGCTTCAGGCAGGGGAGCATCCCTGCACTTTTGATCAGAGAATTTCAGCAGCAGTGTCTGTCTGGGTCACGCATATACTGTTGGCGCCTATCTAGTGCATGTGACCCTACCTGCTTGAGTTCCTTCTCAACTGTCCTCGGCCTAAGACGGAGCTCCCAGCAGTGCAATAGCTGATATCTTTATTTGCTGTATGGAATAATTAGAGTAGTTGTTTGTTTACTAGTTAGATTTACTTACCCTTTTACTTCCTCCTTTATTTTTCTCCCAAAAAAATGTAATTCCTACCCTTTCCATAGTTCATGTTCAGCCTCAGGGCTGAATCTCCGCAGTACAACCCATACCCAGTTCACCAGGTTTCAAGTGCTGCCACTCCTGCCGGAAAGTGATCCCAGTATTGGATGGTCACTCTCAATGTGTCTGATGCTTGGGTGAGACACACATCCCACAAAAGTGTTCTGAATGCAGCAATTTAAAGGCTCACTCCAAGAAGGACAGAGATCTGCATCTAAAATTTATCCTTATGGAAAAGTTTCTGCACCCAGCTTCTGATCCCGGCCAGCAGATCCCCCTGGACAGCATTCTCCAGAGGCTTCACCGTCTTTTTACAGGAAGGCTCATTCTTCCAAAAAAGTAACAAGGAAAAGAATAGCATCTTCTCCTTTGAAAGAGCCACCGAAAAAGAAGCAGTGTCCAGTCTACTCGATATCCTCAGTATCAACCGGACTGCAGCTGAGTGAATACAAGGCACCAGGATCTGCTGGTGCCTTGTATTCACTGCCCATGCCATACCTTTTGCAGAACCCAAGTGGGCAGACTCAGAGTTGAGAGGCAAACAAAAGCCCATTTCCTCCATTGCAGTAGTGATGACCACAGAAATATGGAGCACTGAGATTCTTTCCATGGCTTATTGTGCCACTACCTGCTCCAACAATGCAGAGCACCCAGCATCAGCACCGACGTCCACAGCTCTAATGGAGCCATCGGCACTAAACACTTCAGCACTGAAATCATTGGAACAATGCCATTTCCTGCAACATAGGGACTTATTGGTATCATTGATGTCTGAATCTCCATTCTTTGGCACCAACTTATCCCTAGTAGACACAGTACCAGGCCAACCCGCTTCACTGCTGACCCATCCATTTTCCAGCAGGGAGGAGGATAATGAGGCGAAGGGTGTTTTCTCATCACATCACTTCTCTCCTGTCCAACCTACTCCTACGCTAGAACCACCTTTATGGCCGAGACCTCATCCTAATCCTGGCCAGACACACTGCACCGCTCTCCAAAAGGAGCACGAAGCTCCGCCTCCAAGACACTGCTGCATAGCGCACTGAGGCTCCGCAAGAGCAGGGAAGGGGCCGGGAGCAGCCTCCCACACCAGGAGCTCAGGCACACTGAGGCTCAGGGAGAGCGGGGAAAACAGGGGAGGGGCCAGGAGCAGCCTCCCCTGCCGGGAGCTCAGGCAAGCCGGTCACGATGGTCCCATGGGCCAGATGTGGTGCGCGAGCCGTAGTTTGCCCACCCCTGGTTTAGTGGTAGAAGCACATGATTGGGACTTGGCTGTCAGAAAAGATGGATTTTGTATTCCAGCTGAGCCACAGGCTTGGTTTGTGATCTTGGGTGTGTGACTTAGGTTCCAATTCTCTAGACAAATAGAATGTGATTTCAACGGTGTTGAGCACCCAGAGTTCCCTCTGATTTTAACTGGAGAGTGTGTGTGCTCACCATCTCTGAAAATCAGGCCTTACTTATCCAGAATTGGGCATCCAAAAACTGAGACATCCAAATAAAATATGTGGACCTTAACTTCTGTGTACCATAGTTGCATAGGTGGTCATAGTTCTCAAAAGATTCCAGTCCTAATCTTTTTGAGAATTACTGGGTTAGGTACTTTAGGATTTTTTCCTCAGCACTTTGCTTCAACAGTGCTGAGTTTTGCAGTCCTTCAGAACCTGTCATTTGGTTCTTTGATGCTGTGCTTCAGCACTTTGGTGCCTATTTTAAGGTGTTTCCTTATTTTTGTTTGCAAATTCACTGTTTTCTCTGCAGCTCTGGACTTCTGATCTTTGAAGATTTTGGTTTTGAAATATCTTTATGTTGTCTTTCAAGATGCCATCCATCTTCTCAACCCCTCTACTCAAATGAGTGTTAGGAAGCTTAACTCATAATGTCTGTAAATCATTTTAAGACCCTCACCTGGAAGGTGCAGGAGAAAGAGAATTCAATGGTATTAGCTGAATTAATTGTACTTATGTTTATAGAATCAGGAGACAAACCTCCACTTGAAACAGAAGTGATACCTCAGATACAACCTGACCACACCAAAGGGGTTGTGGAAGCTAAACTTGAACCAAGTTAGATATGAAATCTTTCCTGTTTTCTCTTTCAAACAAAAATAGTCCAGCTTTCTTTTCTTTGTATAATATGTTCCTTCCAACACTGGTATATTCTGCTTGATCCATGACAGTTTCCTTAAGATGCCAAAAATTGTTTGTAGATGAATGCATCAGGCTTTTTAATTAAATGTACTTTTTTTTTGCTTTGCAGAAATGTAATGAAAAGGTCATGGTCTCAAATTTGTATGCTATGTAATTAAATAACCACATGCAAATGTAATTAATTGGACCTCTTTCTGTCTCCTTGTCTATTTTGAGAAGTATCAATATATAGCAACCCAATGTAATGAACTTGGCACTGTAAAATGTGTTTATGAAACAACGATAAAATAAATTTGTGCTACAAGAGTAAATCACATAATGACGCAGAATATGTCAAAACTGCCGCACAGATTTAAGAGAAGTTAAAATTATTTTATAAAGTATGATAGGATAACTTTTAAAATGCAAAATCTTTAAAGCTGCATTGTCTTCTCAAAATCATTTTGATTTGTTCAGAAATCATGTTGCCTGAGTTTCCAGAGGATGGTTTCCCAGATGTACCAGAAATAGAGCCATTTAAAGAGAAGATTAAGCTATTCATGCACGACTGGCAAATACTAGAGCCAGGAATCAGTGAATCATCTTCAATTCAGACTGCAGTTCTGGAGATTGCTGGGCAGACTCCGGAAACACTGCTTAATCAGATTGTCCTGGTGATGGAAAGTAAGTAATGCTGTTCATAAGTTTCACATTTGACTTGCATAGAGAGGAAGTTGTAGCGTGAAAATTAGAGTGGTTTGTTGTTGTTTTACTTAGTCCTAAATCTGTGGTGTGGAGTGAAAGGAGGAGTTTACTGTGTTCAGTGGAGGATCTGGGAATTGGAAGGGGGCTAGCAAACAGGTTAAGCACCAAGACACATGGGCAGAGATGAATAATTTATACAAAAGAAATCATGAAAATATGTACATAACATCTCCTTAAACATTTTTCTTTTACATCTCTTGCCCACCATTTTTGCTTTGGCTATTTATGTCAGAATATTGCAACGGGACATGCACAGCTGTCCTATGTGACACACCTCATATAAGGATCCACTTGTGTGTAAATTCTATTAAAGTCAATGGGATCCTGAATGAATGTAAGGGCCCATCCATCTCCAGCAAACATTTAGTAATAGGACCGTTTCTTCCCTGTGTGCACTGAAGTGTCTAGCACATTTTTGAATGCTAGATGAATCATAATAATAAACCACTGATACAAATATGGCTCAAGTGTTTGATTAACCCACACTCATTACAAATTCATTTATTCTGTCAGATAAAATTTGACTGATATTTGTTCTGAGGGATTTTCCCAAAATTAAACATAAAAATACAGTGGGACTCCGGAATAGCCAGCCCCGCTATAGCGTGAATCTGCTTATAACGCGGTGCACGGCTGGCTCCTGATGTCGGCGGCAGTCGCTGCTTTGATGCAGCAAAACCCCGCAATACCGCAACCTCGCCATTATTGCGATCGATTTTTTTTTGGATCCCAATCGTCGCGGTATTGCGGGGTCCCACTGTAGTTATTACAAACAGTAATGCAGTTCTCTTCAGTTTTACTTCTAATCCCTGTGTAATAGCAAGTTCCTGTTAAAAATACTATTACATCTTTATTTACAATAAAACAAGGGGATATTCATTTGTCAAGAAAACAATATGTACTCTGAGTAGATGTGTTATGTACACTTCAAGAATTTAAAAAAAAATGGAAAAACATACCTAGCATGATTTATGTGTGGCCTTGCATGTTCTGTATACTTTCAGGGGGAAGAAATGAAAAAGTATGTATTACTTGAACACTTTTTGACAATAGTTGAAATGGAAAAATGGTAACTTTTTCAGAACCTTTTAAATATTATGGCTGGGAAATATCTACAGAAGATCTAGATGAAGAAGCAAACGACTTACAGGCAGAGGGAGAGGCTGATGAAGAAGTAGAAGAGGAAGAGCAAGAAGAAAATGATGAAGAAGTGAGCAGTACTGGTTTTGTTAGTTTATCATTTTACTTTGACTCATTATGGGTTTGAGTTTAACCTCAGACAAAGCAGATTTATTAAGTTGTGTACCTAAATATTTTTGATCCAAATTCATCATTCCCACAAAAATGTCCACAGAATGTGTACGCTCATGAATTGCTAAAGCAATTTCATTTTACTCCTGTATTCTGACTGGCAACAGTGACAGCATAAATAATCTGTGCTTGTAAGGAGAGTGTGCCTAGCCAGTATTGCCAGATGATGGAGTGAGTGCATATCAGCACGCAGATCCACCATCAGGCCTAATTTCTGAAATGACTTTCTGTAGCTGCTTTTGTGGTGGACCTGTATATTTTGGATAAGCTACAAGTTGTGGGAAATGGTGCCTTCTGTCTGATCCGCTCTTGAAAACATGAAATGTCATGTAAGTGCCAAGTATAAGTATCATTCCTTTTCCTGTATTATTTCAATGCTATATAGCACAGTCATATTCTGCTAATTATGTAGAGGAGTGCCTGCCTAACTGTTTGTTTATGTTTTCAGAACCACCAACTATTTTGTAAGCTATTTTGGCAGTACTGTGTTGAAGGGCCACATGTGAAGTAGTTTATTTTTGTTGCCCCTTTTAGCCTAAGAGGTTAGCCAGTTTTCAGAGCCTTGCCATTTTCGTGTTAGGATGAGAAATTGATGGTATAAGTCAGGTATTTCTTTGGTGCAATCCTGTTTATTTACAGAGACTGTATAGAAAGTCTTGTTTCCCTGAACATAGTAGAAACAACAACTGGCAAGTTTCCTTGCTCACGATTTTTAGGCCTGCCTTCCCAAATAGTCCACTGCTCCACAGAGCATTGTCTCAGCTGCCTTTCACAGCTGTGCTCACAACTGCTTCTCCCACTGTCTGTAGTTCTTCTCTGACACACATTTAGCTTGCAGAAACAATACCCTAGCCTCTACATTTGCAGCCAGTCCCAGAGCACATTTTTCTCTGCTTGAGCTTTGCCATATGGCCCAGTGTCTTGTGCAGTAGCCTCCTAGTTTCCATCTGTCACCACATACAGGGGCATTTAATTGCTCCTTCTTTCCATTTAGCCTGAAAAAAAGGGTGCATGGCATACCCATCAGCTTTAACTAAGTTTGACTGTCTATATGTCAAAGACCTGCTACTTTAATACTTTCCAGCATAACATTACCTTGTCCTCACAGATTTGTACATCTAAGTATTACATGTACATTCACATAGTTACTCCTACTTCCACATATATTCAAATAGATAAGCAATTACCTGAACTAAGTATAAATATTCACATAGTACATTCACATAGTTACTCCTACTTCCACATATATTCAAATAGATAAGCAATTACCTGAACTAAGTATAAATATTGCATTTGCAAATTGGTACATATGCAAAATTTGCACATCCAAATTTGGAGGTTGTTTGGGAGCTAGTTTGTTAATTTAGCAGTAATATTTAGAGTACCATGTATTCAAACATTTGTAATTAGGAATGAGTGTAAGATGTAAAGTTTGGATTGGATCTGGATTTCAAATGCCCTAGAGTTCAAGGGAATATTTAGATCTTGAACTTTGCTTTATCACTGTCTCTGAAAGTGATGTACTATAATGCACTTGAAATGGGAAATATGTGTACAGAATATTTTATATATAATGTTTTTCTTCTTGATCCAAAAACTTCTTTACAATTTTCTCTAAAACCATTGTGCATATTCAGGATGAAGATAAAATTAATGAAAAGAGGAGACATATGGGAGACACCAAACACTTTTGTCCAGTGAGTCTGAAGGAAAACTTTGTCCTTTTCCCCGGGATTGCTGAACATGGAGCTATATATCGAGAAAAATTTTACTATTTTTCAAGTCCTGAGTCCAGAGAGAAGTTTTTGGAGACCCCTGAGGAGTATGTGGCTCATAAGGAACCATTACAAGTGAGAAAATGTTAAAACTATTTAAAATAGATTTCTTGTAACAGGTTGATATTACACATTATTTTCCATCCTTCATTACAATTATTTTTGTTGTTATTTCTGTGTTGCATCAAATGTGCTAGGCACTTCACAGAAATAAGAAAGATGTGCCTCTTTCCCAATGAGTTTACAATCTAAATGTATGCCCAACACGATAAGTAAAAGTTATGAACAAAGGGGGAAAGGGAAGGGTAGGGCACAGATTTACAATAATATCACATGTTTACTCAGTAAGACATATGCACATTTTAATAGCTCTGTTAAAATAGTTTTTTGTTAATTAATTATTGTAAACTCATTTCTCATAAGTGAAATAGGGGTCAGAGGAGGAAGGGCGTGGGGTGAGAGGTTGAAATAAGAAGAATAAAAAGGGTGAAAGAGTGGCAGAAGAGAAAGGTGTTAATGTGCTGTTTTTTATCTATTGTATATGTAATTCACTGTAGTTTTAAATAGTGAAATGCAAAATGCATGTGTGTTCATGCTGCTTTTGAGGCCCTGAAATTTTGAATTAATTCAACGAGGTGTATAGAACCGTAACTTAAATGCACTCTAGTGTAGGAATTGTTATAAAAGTATTCTTAATTCTTTCTGACAGGCTCCTCCCTTAAGAGTGTGCCTGCTGGGCACACGTGGAGCAGGTAAAACTATCTGTGGCCGATGGCTAGCTGACAAATTAGGAATTTTCCATATTCAGTTTGAAGAACGGCTACAGGAAATGATCATGCCCAAAACTGAAAAGAGAGCTGGACTTGAATTTGACGAGGAACCTGAGGAAGATCAGACTGACATGGAAACCCTCTTTCAGGAATTAGGAGACTCCTCTCAGACCAATATAGAAACAGAAACTGAAAGTGAAAGTGCACATGAAAATGAAAATAACAAAAGTAAAGAGGTAATAATAGTAACCAGCAGTATCCTCTTTTTAAAGGCCACATACTCAATATTGCCAATCCCAAGAACTATCATCCATTTTCTATTACTGTCTTGACTCCCTCCCCTCATAATTAATTTCCTTTGATAAAACAGTTTGAAAACCATTGATTAATGCATCATGATTCACACTTGCATAGAAAACGTATTCCTTTTTAGGACTGATGAGTTACAGATGTACATAGTAAAGAACTTTGTTAACTTCTGCTTTCTGAATTTAGCTGAACAGGGTGCAGAGGAATGCGCCAGGAGGAGGGTTATTAGACAAAAATGTTCAGTTTTTAAAACTAATCCTATTTATCTAATGGGCAGTTAACTAGTAACCAAAATCCTTAAGAAACACAGTGTAATATAACTTCCCTTCATTAAATATTTCAAAATAAAGTTAAATATTGAAAGTATTTGTAATATTCCAAAAAATGATCCTAATAATGAGAGTTTCTATGCAAGAGACTTATGGTGTTATCCACTGTCAATAGACCAATTCCACTGAGGGAAACTGCTCAATAGTCATCTAAAGTGGAGCACCCACAGTTACACTCTCAGAAGAAGAAGAGGTTACTTGCCTTGTGCAGTAACTTAGGTTCTCCGAGATGGTTGTCCCTGTGGGTGCTCCACTACCCTCCCTTCTCCTCTCTACTTCGGAGTTTCAGGCCAATTCTCTGAGGTAGACAAGGAACAAGGGGATGGTTGGCTGCACACTACTATGTAACTACTCAGAGCAGCACAAGATGGCATATGGCATATGAGCATATGAGTCTATGGCATATGAGCAATCCAACCAGGCACTGCTACCACAAATATCCTATTACAAGCGTAGGGCATCAAGACACCTAAAGTGGAGCAATCAAATAAGGGGATGCAATAAAATAAATTTGAGGATCACTGCTCTATGCCACCTCTGAACTGTCTTGGCAAAGGGGCATAGCTAGATCAGAGCTATTAAGCTCTGGTGTTCTCCAGTAGCTGGTATGGATCCTTGGGGATTGTGGAATGGGGCATAGTTTACAGTAATTCTGAAGTTGCTGTAAACTGGGGGAAGTAAAAAGGGATTAGGGCTATCTTTGCGTCTGCTTCTTGGGTCCCCTCAGATCAAAGCTTGGTTGGGCCAAGCATCTAGCGCACTGCCTTCATACCCCTCCCATTTTCCATAAATTAACTAAACTTTGGTTTTTAATTAGAGCTGGTTGAAAAATTAGAAAAAATGTCATGAAAAATTCATTGTTTTTGTCAATGTTTAAAAAAAAATTGACTATCTGTATAAGTGATCAAAAAACAGCATGCATTTTTCATGCCAGTTTTCACCAAAAACATCTTGTTTTAAATTTAGGGTTTTTTGGTTGAAAAATCAAAATTCAGAAATGTTTGACCAACTCTGTTTTTTAAAATTGTATGTGAAATAACATACAACAAAATGTAATGAACTAGATTGCTTTAATTCTGCTGAATTTAACTGAATAAAAGCTATACTTGAAATGCATTATCTAACCTTCTGGGTCAGTCAAAGAGCAATGTTGTTGTCAAACAATATATTGATATTACTTTTTTCATGGTCTTTTGGGTCTCTCTAGATGAAGGAAGTGGTGCTAACTGAGGAGGAAGAAATAATCAAAGCGAACATAGTAGAAAATGAGTCATTGACACCAGAAGTCCTTGATAAAATTGTTCCTGAGTGGTGGACAAAGGAGCCAATCCGGTAACTATTACTGACATCACATTATTTATCTTTTTGTTTAATTTCTTTTAATAAATTCAATTTTTGCAGTAACAAGTCCACAAATTGTAGATAAGTAATGAATAACATGCAATAGATAATCCATTGGCTATATAGCATCTTGCAATACCAGTATTTGCCAATACATCTAAGAATAAAGTATATTCACTTTAGTAGTTACAAAATAAAGTATCAAACCATCCCCCAAATCTCAGTCTTTCATAAAGGATAAGTAGGATTTAGTGAGAATATATTAGTGCTAATTTTAAACTGCCCATTGTTTCTAGAAGGCTACAGTGGACAAAAGGAAGGGAAGTGATAAACAGTATTTAAATGAGATTTCATAATCCTGTTGGAGAAAGAATGAGTAGATGACATATTTCATAAAGCACTGGACATAGAAGAAAAAGATTTATCTCAGAGAAAGTTTTCATACTCGGGCTCCCATCCTACAACTGCTTACATGTAGAGACGCTGCTACATCTGTGCAGGTCACCAGTCCACACACATGCAAGAAGTTGCAGCATCACGTGTTAAAAGTTACATTTTAATTTTAACCAAATATATACCTGTAACCTTTATAGTTTACAAATGCCAACAAGATTTTTCTTAGTATATTAAAAGAGGAGGAAAATGTTCTTAGACTGTTCACAATCAAATGAAGAAAAAATAATGGCAGTTTGAAAACTTTTTTTAAAACTCCAGTAAAACAAGAACATATTCCACTTTCTCAACTTGTTCAATATTTCTGGCCACAATTTTCTGCTTTAACATTATCCAGTAGTTTGACAGGCTAAATTATATGCAGTTTATGGGCCCATTTCTGTGTGGCCTTCTATTTATTTTGAGCCAAACTGTAGGCTGACTTGCTCAGGGGAATAAGGAGCACAAGGTTCCTCCTTACATCCTTGAACTAGCTATCTGTATGTTGGGTAGAAGTGCTGAATGGGAACAGGCTCCACAGAACCAGTACATTGCCACCGTCTCACACAGTTGGATGGAGAAGGGCAGAATGATATATGGACTGGACACAGCCTTGGCTTTGCCCGCAAAACACATTGACTAGTGTAGCTGTACAACTGTGCTGGGGAATGTACTGTGCCAAGTATGGAGACAGTGCAGTTTTCATCCTTCTCTGGGCAGCATGGAAACTTCAAGAATGTTATGACTCTCTGAGTATCTCACTATCTGGTTCATTATCTTGGAAGTTCCAAAACTAGAACTATATTTTAATCAGGTACAACTTTAGTTAAAAGTAAGATAAGAAGCAAAAGTAAGATAAAATAAAGGCCTAATTTGAGTTACACCAGGGATAAATTTGGCATAGCATTTTGAAAGTATGCTATCAGGCTTTAAGTCAAAAAATTTTCTTGACTTAAAGTTTGCTATAATCAAATGAGGCCTTTCTGAGGAAACAGTCCATCCTGGATCTCTCATACAACATGATGACCATGGCATACTTAAATCATTAAGGGACACAAGAAGTTCTCACATGAGTGCAAGAACAATGCAAATCCTTTTTAAGTACATGATCATCTAGCCTCCATCAGGGCAAGCCACAAAAAGGTGACATAGAACACAAAAGCTGTTTGACTCAGCCATCAGGAGATAGACAACTCAGAATTATTCCTGAACCAAGAAATTTTCCAGTTGATATCAATGGCTCTTGATCATCCCAGATGGATCTATTCATACCCATTGAAAATGCAAAGGCAGGGCTCTTCTTCACCAGGGAAATCAGCTGAAAGTCAAAGGAAACAGACACTCTGCATCATAAATGGCGGAAGTGGTTTCTTGGGCACCCTCCTTTCCCATTGTTCTGCTAATGGGAACTGTTATTCATAAGATAAGAAGCAAGGAAGCATCTATCATTCTCCTCCCAGATTGGCCACAAAGGGTTGTGGTTCTCTGACTTAGTGGAGATGTCACAGAGGTCTCAACTCCCGCTTTTCAGAAGACAAAATCTCCTGTTCCATGGCTGGCCCCACTTTTTCATGTCATCCCAAACTACCGAGTTTGGCAGTTGAGAGGAAAGCCCCAAACAAGATGGGATGCTTTATGTTTTAAAAAAAATAGGTTTTAGTCTCAAGCAGAACTTCTGGCTTCTCAGTTTGCACATGGGTTTGAATAAAATTTTCCTGCAAGTGTCAAAATAGAAAGATCAGCCCTAGGAAACAAAATATTTCAACTGTTGGTGACCCAAGACCCCTTAATGCCAAATGACAGAAGGTTACAGGAATGTCCTGATTCTAGTGCACACATTCTGGTTCACCAAAGAATGTTGTGAGGTCTTAAGTACTGTAAGCTAATACAATGGAAAACTATTTACATACAATGTCAATGGAGCAATGCGACATCAACAGAGAAGGAAACAAGCCACTGGTCTGTATTCAGAGAAAAATCTTTGGGGAGTATAAATAGAAGGCAAAAAAGACATACACTAATCCTGTACTTAAAAAATAAACAAGCAGTGTGTTTACATTCATGAGAACAGGCTCTTAGCCACATTTGGTTGAAAATGGTGCAGAGGAGTTTGGGGATATGAAAATCAAGGAGCTCAGGCAAGCCTACCAAAAAATAAAGGAGGAAAATGGGAGCTCTGGGTCACAGCCCCATACATGCAGCTTCTACGATGAGCTGCATGCAATTATGGAGAGTGACGCCATCACTACCGCACCACTGTCTGTAAACACCTGCAAGTGGGGAGTCTCACAGAGCAAGGAGGATGATTTTTTGGAGTACGAAGAAGAGGAAGAGGAAGAGGACAGTGCACAGGTTGCAAGTGGTGAATCCGTTCTCCCCAGAAGCCAGGAACTGTTCATTACCCTGGAGCCAATACCCTCCACCCCTCCCATGGCTCCTGGACCATGATGTTGGAGAAGACACTTCTGGTGAGTGTACCTTTGTAAGTATGATACAGGGTTTAAAACAAAGTGTGTTTAATTATTCATTTGCCCTTAAGACTTGGGATGCATTTGCCTCCAGTACAACTACTGGAAGAGTCTGTTATAGTGTCTGGGATGGAACGGCAATCCTCCAGGGACATCTACCATGAAGGCTGTGGTATCAGGTTGGGACCTTGGAGCCTGGATGTTTTTGGAGGTGAGCTGTGACCACGATAGGTCCCAGGTGATCCAGTCTGGGGATAAACCAAGTGTCTGGATTTACCTATTCACCGCTGCCTCCTGTAGGAAGTTGCACATACGGACCAGCTTTGAAGCAGGTATTTTGTGTGACGTGTGCCAAAGATGAGTCCCAGGCAGCTGCATCAGGTATATTTACCAAGAGGATTAACGTGGGAAGCCACATTTGTTACCTAGAAAGAAACAATGAATTTATACATTTTAATTTTGGTTTTATGAACCCACGTTGGGATTCCTTGCACCTGCACGGAGGTATTCGTATGGGCCAATACCATGTGCGAGCTGGAGTATTTTGAAGTACCCAGGGGTTGTATGTCCTTACCATAACTGTACATTTGCCCAGGAGAGGGGGTTTCTGGAGGGTCCTGGGCTTCTTGTCAGTCTTGGACAGTTAGTCTTAGGGGTTGTAAAACTTCATTTAGATGTTTGATATATTCCTGCGCAGTGTCAGAGATGAGGAGGAGGAGAGCTGAGACTACACATCCTTCCCCCAAAGACATGGTCATTCCAGTAATGAGTTTGAAGGATGAAACTCCTGTACTAGTGTTAGGAGTTGCCCTCATGGAAAGAAGGGCAGCAGGTAGTTGTGCTACACATTTGGTTCCTTGAGATAGTAAAGCCTTTGTGATCTTTTTCTTTAAAGTTTGGTTTGCTCGTTCTACCAATCCAGAACTTTTAGGGTGGTATGGACAGTGGAATTTTTGTTTAATGCCCAAGGCAGAGCAGACCTCCTTCACAATTCATCCTATAAAATGCACTCCCTGATCTGAATCGACTGAATAGGGTAAGTCCCATTGGAGGTAGAATTCATTTGCCAGGATCCAGGCCATCATTCCTGCATTGTTCTTAGCGGTGGGGAAAGCTTCAATCCATCGAGTAAAGTGGTCAATTAGAACCAAGCAATATGTTTTTTCCTTTTTCAGATGGCAAGGGACCTATAAAGTCCATTTGAATTTTTTGTATAGGGCCTCTGGGTCAAGGCTGATGCCTTATAGCTACTTTAAGCTTTTTGCCTCCATTATACTTAGCGCATACGAGGCATCATCAACAGTAGTCATGTATGTCCACTGTCATTTTACGCCACCACCACTTTTCCTTTATATGGTACAGCATAGCTTTTGGGTTTGGATGTGTTGACAGGTGGTAGAGATCACAAAGGTGGGCTATAATTGCTCTAGAAGCCACAAAACATTGGTTTTCGTGACCCAGTTGTTGGTTTTATCAATTTTGAAGGCATTTTCAATCCATGTCCATTTTTTCTCTTTAGGACATTGCTCTTCTATCTCAGGTAGAGAAATTTCCTATAAATCAGGAATTTAGGTGGCTGCTACTTGGAAATTGTCCTGGGGCACTGTGTCAGCCTTTTTAGGCGCATTGTCTGCGGCTGCATTTGCAAGGGAAAGAGGATCATTGTTTCTGGTATATGCCTTGATTTTGACTACAGCCACTTTGGGTGGTTTTTGGATTGCTTCCAATAAATTTGTAATATACCCCCCATTTTAATAAGGGTACCAAATGACGCAAGGTTCTCCCTGTTAGTTCAGGAATTTAAATAATTATGAACTACCCTCAATGCATAGCAGCTATTTGTGTAAATAGTTACACTGTAACTTTTAGCTAGAAGGCAGGCTTGCATTAAGGCCACCAATTTTGCCATTTGAGCCAAACAGGAATGTGGCAAGGGACCTGAGTGGAGACACATACCGGACAGGTTGCAAACTGCCCAGCTAGTGTAAGGTTGGCTGTTAACATAGTACTGGGATCCATTAACAAATAAAACAAAATTGGAACAACAGTTTAGATATAAATTGGCCTTTAATAATGGTATTTTTAGAAAGAGGGCACTGATGAAGTTCCCCTGTGGTTGGCATTAAAGTAGCAGGATTAAGAAGATTAGAGTGTGCAGTTGTAATATGTGGGCTTAAGAGGGTGCATTCCCACTTGGACCACTGGGCCAAGATGATTTTTGAAAATTGGCCCCCATTCAGGATTTTATGAACTGCATGTGGCATAAAGATTGTGAGAGGGATCCCAGAGACTAGAGGGACTGTGACAGTTATGGCCCAAGAAGCTGCTTCCATAGTTTGGAGGCAGTGATTAAAGGCTAGAGTTACCGGATCAAAGTGAGCAGAGAAATAGACCATGGGGCGGCACCTGTCACCATGGTTTTGAATAATCACAGCAACAGCATGACTGTTCTGTACATGTGTCCAAAATTTGAATGGTACTGAGGTGTGGGGGAACCCAAGTGCAGGGGAAGAGAGAAAGGCTATTTTAAGTTCAGTTAAGCAGTGGTCATATTCTGGTGACCAAGCAATGAGGTCTGAGGAGACTTGGGCCTCTTTAAGGAGATAGTTGAGAGGTTGTGCTAAGGTGGAAAAAGATGGGACATACTGCCTGCAAAAGTTAAGAAGACGCATTAGTTTGCGTAGCTTACGCACTGTTGTGAATCATGGGGCTGCAGCAATTGCAATTTGACAGTCTGTGGTAAGGGCTTTTGAGTCCTGGGATACCATGTAGCCCAGATATTGGACCATAGATAAAGCTACCTGGGTTTTTCGAAGATTGGCTTTGAGGACTGCATTTGGCCAAGGCCTGAAGTAGCAGTTGAAGGGCACTGTAGAAGGACGGCGCCGGGGCTCATCCCTCTGCCGGGCAGTGAGGCACCACACTGCCTTGCTTCTTACCCTCTGCTGTGTTGGGAAATACCCAGCCTGTGGCTCAAGCACTCAGACAAGACTGAGCCAGCAGTTCAATAAGCCCAGATCCTATGGCAAGGCGGGTAGCACACAGCCAGTCAAGGCTCAGGCCCTCAGGCAGGGGCTGAGCAGCAAAAGTTCAACAAGCCCAGGCCCTGAGGCAGGGCGGGGCAGCAAACAAACAGTCAAGGCTCAGACTCTCAGGCAGGGGCCGAGCAGTAGCAGTTCCATAGGCCCATGCCCTGAGGCAGGGTGGGGCAGCAAATAAACAAACAGTCAGGGCTCAGACCCTCAAGCAGGGGCTGAGCAACAGGAGTTCAATAAGCCCAGGCCCTAAGGCAGGGCAGGGTAGCGCACAAACAGTCAGGGCTCAGACCCTCTGGCACGGGCTGAGCAATAACAGACTGGTAGCAATGTTAGACTCCCGTGTCTGTTAGAAGGGGAGCTTGCCATCCACAAGTGAGGGTGGCAAGGGGGACGCAGGCCCTCCCACTCCACTGTGTCCCAGCCTAGGGCCCTAGCAGCAGCAGAAGACCCACTGCAGTCAGTGGGGATCCTGACCACAACACACTGACACTGGCTCTGGGTCTGCCTCTGGGCTGCTTCCAGACTCCCCTTCAAGTGGTGCCTTGGTTTGGGCCGTGTCTTCACCGGGCTCCAGGATCATGGGCTTCTTGGGGTCGCTGGCGAGGGGAAGATCTGGCGGCTCCTCCGGATACCTGGCCAGCGATAAGCTCAGCCCGTCCTCGGGGTAGCTGGCATGGGGTAGGCTTGGCAGCTCCTCTGGGTAGCGGGTGCTGGGGAAGCTTGGCCAGTCCTCCTCTGGGTAGTGGGTGCAGGGTAGGCTCGGCCAGTTCGCAGACTCAGGCTGGGTCACCGAGACTTCCTGGTCGGGAGCTCTACCAGCAGCGTCTGGCTTCTCTGGTGACTGCCTCCTGATTGAGCTCTAGAGCCGGGCTTTTACACTTCCTGTTGTGCGCCGTGACCTCTGGGAGGCAGGCGCAGGACTCACTAGCTCCACCCATTTTGGTATCTGGGGATGCTTGTCCCTCTGTGGGGTGGTGGGGCACCACACTGCCTCGCTACAGGCACCTAAGGGGTCAGAGACCATAGAGGAGGCAAGCAATAGATTATTAACATATTGTAAACATGCAGAGTTGGTAGCAGCCAAATTTATCGAGGAGAGAGCCTTAGCCATAACCCAGTGGAAAAGGGTAGGGGAGTTGTAGAAACGTTGGGACAGGCAGGCCCACTGTACTGGGTGGGGCTAAAAGTGAATCAAACCAGCGCTGTGATTCTGGGTGTATGGGAAGGCTCCAGAAACCGTTAGCAATATTTAATACAGTAAAAATACAGTAAGAAGAATCACGTCCCGAAAGGGCCACTGATGTTAGCAACAAATGGGGCAAGTTTGTCCGCCTGTTGGTTAACGCTGCAGTAGTTAATGGTAAGGCGTCAGGAGCCATCAGGTTTTTTAACTGGCCAGATGGGAGAGTTGGTGGGGAGGAACAGGGAACCAGTATGCCTCACTGAAATAACGAGTGAATAATGTCACCTCCACATCCATGGCCTCAAGTTTGAGAGGATATTGCTTGGTATGTGGAGAGAGCTAACCAGGAACCTGGATAGGTGGCAGAGATAAGCAGGCACCAAACCACAAGACAGTTTATCTTTTACCCAAACAGAGGGGAACCTGGAACATAATTCTTGAAAAGGGCTAGAGGTGTCCCAAGTGAGAGCCATAGATTTAGCAGTTGCAACAGAAGAGAGGAATTTATTATTACGGAGAGGAATGGTATGAGTACGCATAAGTTTATTAGTAAATGTCACTGTACTTTGAGCAAGGTTAAGAGTCACCACAAGATCACAGAAGGCATCCATGCCCAAAATAGTCCCCTCTGCATCTGGAGCTACATAAAAAGACTGAGTCCAGAAGAATAGATTAGATTCTACAAGAAGAGGGTGGCTCTTATAAGCTGTGATTTGTGCACCTTCTACCCCTCTAATAATATACTGTTTAGTAGTGGGGAGGGGGAGGTCATTAATGGAAACAGACGCTTCTGTGTCCATGAGAGTCGTGCGTGGCTGGCCCGTTATTTAGTCTTGTAAGTGTGGCCTTGAGAGGTTTATATTTGCATTAGCAGTACTGACGAGCAAGGGGGCCAGTGAATCCTAGTGGGTCATGGAATTTAAAAGCCTGGCCATTTTCTCTTTGCTTAGATGTAAGTAAGGTTTGGCAGCTGATTGAGATACCAGTTGGGGCCGGTTTCCCAGGGCTACTCGGCTTGGGTATCCAGCTTTTCAGTGTCTGGTCTCCTCACATATAAAACAATGTGAGGTAGGGGAGCCGTGGGAGCAGGACCAGGACCAGATTAAAAAGGCAGTGTGGGGATTCATATGGCCATGATTTTGTCCCTGGCTAAGCTTTTGGACCTTTCGCCTGCAGTTCTTTTGGGTATGCCCCAGACATCCACAATTATAACAGGTTACATTACCTTTTGCTGTTACCATAGAAACACGAATACACTTGTTTTTTTATATTTTTAGCTTGTTTGGCTTTGCATTTAGAGGACCACATACAGACAGATTTATAATTAGAGCCTGGTTCATTTCCAAGTTAAGGATTGTTTGCAGGTGGGAGTTAAGCAATTTAGAAATTCCCAGTTAGGTTTTCTTTTGGACTGGCAATGCCTGCAATACTTGAATACTTTTTATTTTCGATCACAGTATTGAGCAGCAGGCTTGTCCTTGCCTTGTACGCATTTTATTGTTAGTCCCCAATTACCGGCTCCATTCCCCAAAGCATTTTGGATGACATCCTTAAAATCAGTGCAGGCACAAGTTATATTTTCTAATTTAAATTTGATGGAGGGCCAAGTGCCGTTTCGGTGTTTTTTTGAGGGGATTTTTACCCATGAAAGGTTGGGGCATTTAGCTTTAGTTAGGATATGAAGAGCCGTGGGATGTAATGTATAGGTGGTAACCATTTAACTTTTTCTTTTTTTAGAATGCGAAATTTTGGTTTTGGGACTTTAGATGAGGGAGATCTTTCAGTAAGCCCCTTATGTCTTCTGTGCTGAGAGGAGTGTACTTATAAGTATTATAAGCCACTTTATTATTTGCTGGTCCTGACCACTGCATGATTACTTGTAGAGGGGCTAGAGGAGCACTGGCACTTAATTCTGGGTTAAAAGGAGAAGGAGGGGAAGGATGCCAATTACCCTGATTTTCCCCCATGTGTGCCAGGTTCCAATTCTGGATTTGTTTTCTAAGGTGTTTCCAATTGATTTCATTTTGGTTTTTATTAGAATTGCTGCCTGAACCGGAGTCAGTAAAATTACCCTTTTATTGTATGTTAGCAGCAATATGGTGTGCAGAGGAGGTGCTTTCTTTTATTTTGCTTTTAGAGTATTGTTTTTTGCTTGAAGCTTATTTAATTTGTGGTTTAAATTTGGGGGTTTTTTTTGTTTAGCTTTCATGTAAGTGTCTTTTGGAGCGTTTCCAATTCTTGTAACTTTTTTTCATATTTATAGTACAGTATTACGATTTTTTTTTAACTTTTTTTGTTTGACCAGACCCCACAACACACTATTCTTTACAATCAGACTCTCATTTTATCCATTCTTTGCTATAGCCTTTTGAATAAAATCAATGATTCTCCCTCCTGTAGAGAGTATCATTGATGCACCCTGGGGCAAGTCCTCCGATATTGTTACCCAGCTTTCTGAAACTCACTCAAGCCACATTTCAGGGGAAGCCAACCGAGCACACTCTTGTACTTAGCACTACTGAAGCATGCTCTGATGCTCAGTACTTAGTGTTGCAGCCTTTGCTTATAGCAATCCCTGCAACCCGAAAACCTTAGTCACAAACACAGTCCCGTTCAGTCCTCTTGTCTGTATGCCCTATATGTGGTTCGTATTAAAAGGAAGGGGTGCGAAGGGGTGTCTCAGGGAGTCCCAACCAAGGTGTGCACTAGAGGTGGTAAGTAGAAGGCTACTCACATTTATCCTTGGCTGTGAGAAACTCTCCAAGGATTCCCAAGCGCACCTTGTTCACTGCACCAAACTGTGAAGAAAGGAGATTCTTTTCCCCAAGAATCAGACAGCACAGACAATACTGAAGAGATTTATTATGGCACTGGGAAGACTGATAAACAGCTTCAAAAGTATGTTACAGTGAGCAGTTATATACATTTTCTTATTCATTTATTTGCATTGTTTTTACAAGTACAAAAACCAGTGGTTTTTTTAGAAAAAAGAAAGAAAACACTTAACATGATAATGACCAGAACAGAACATAGGCATAGAAACGATCCTAATTACATAAATTATCTATAACTACCCTTAAGGCAAAGGGGTAGTGTGGGGTGGGATAGGGGTAGGGTAAGAAGAAGGTGTGGGTGTGGGGGTAAGTGTTGACAGATATCCAAAGTGCTATGGAGAGTTTTTACTATTCTTCCTTACCGAAAGGCCGAGTTATTGGGTGGACATCTGACCATTTAAGTTATTAAGTGTTTACAGCTGCCACTGTCCTTTGGCCTCAGGTATGCCTGCTTGCTAGTTATGAGGGTCTCTGCTTCAGTTGCTAACTGAATTTTTAACTCTTGCCTAACACTTCTTTCCTACTTTTGTCCAAATGTCTGACTGGGCAAAAAAATCAAGTTGCCTTTCCAAGTCTGACCCTTTTTGCCATTTGCCTCACTGAAGATAAATGCTTTGTCTATGTCAAGGCCCATATATATGAAACATTGCTCATATTCAATCTAATAATAAAAAGAACAGAAACATAAAACTTAGCTTTGGAAGTACTTATCTAGTATGAAGATGTAAGGGGTATGACCAGGATCTGGATTTCCATAGACAAGTCTGAACTGACTCTAGTATTTGCAGGGAGAGAGGTTTAGCTCATACAGAAAGGTGTAGGCCATGTCATGGACTATGGGAGAGGTGTCATTCCCTGAAAGGAAATCATCAGCTAACAAACTTCACATGACAGACTATACCAAAACAATGATTTGTGCCCCCACTTATGATTCTACAGCAGTGGCTAACGAACACTATTTTCAGAACCACACTAGCAAAATTGAAGATGCAGGCACACAGACCTCTTTTAGATACAATGCTATCTAGGCTAAAATTACTCTTAAACAAAATGGGCATTTGATTTCTGTGCCTTTCAAAATACAGAGGGAAAGACGTTTGCTAAGCAGAATAACATGCAATAAAATAAAAAGATTTCTAAGGGCTTATCTACTCACTAGGGAACTTTTTAGTGTGTGCCAGCAAGATTAGTGTGCAACTCAGTATGCATTTCAATTCACACCCCTCTGGTGCACATTGCTGCACCACATAGACTAACCCTAAGAGGGAACTGCAAGAAATTCAGAGAAAAATAATGACTTTTTAAAATTACTATTAAAAATTCCTTAATGAAATGAGTTTTTTTTCTTTTTGCCATTCACTCACTGAATTTTCTGTGTACTAAAAGATTACTTTAAAAGGACATTATCTTTATCTTTCTTTCCAATCAGATCCATGGGATTTATACTGGATGGTTTCCCTCGTACATTTGAGGAGGCCCAGTACTTATCCGAGCGAGGACTCTGTCTCGATGTTGCAGTTTTTATCCAAGTGGAAGAAAGTGACATTTCTGATCGTCTTCTTCCTCCACGTTTGGAAAAATGGAGGGATAGACAAAATAAAAAAATGAAAAAGAAGAAGAAGCTGAAAGACATGAAAGAAAAAATAAAGGTAGGTTTTATTCTTTCAGTAACAAACACATTTTAGATTAGTGTTACAGAGAGGCTGACACCCTTGGAATGAAGGAGACCTTGCTCTCCTGTGCCACCTCAGGTAAATGTTGAGCAAATTTAACTTTACATGATACTACCAGCTCCACGCTTAGTAAATACAGAGGGATAAATCCTGAAGTTCATACTCATTTTTGTTTAGACATGTTAATTCAATGAGAGTTTTGAACTGAGTAAGGGTAACCTATGGAATTCAGGATTTGGTCCCAAATTAATAAGATTTTAGTATGTGACGAAAGGTAAGATACTCTTTGAGATTCTTGGATGAGAGTTGTTACAGAAATTCAAAGTATTGTTATTTTATTAAGTCTTTTTCACTGATAGGAAGAGAAGATTGCCAAAAGAAGGGCAGAACTTTTAGCAGAGCAAGCCAAAAAGAAAGAGGAGGTAAGAATAATATAATGGAAAGAAATTTAAAAATGGAAATATTTGATTTGGTCTATGTTAGGAATATCTAAAATGTCTATGATCATAATATCTAAGTGTTATTTAGAGTGACATGCACTGGCAGTACTATAACTGAAGTTATCAGAAACCCTTTTTTTCCTTTATACTTTAATCAGCTATTTAAGGCATTTTACTGTTGATTGGGAACAAAGCTACATATTGGAGATTGTCCACAGAATATTTATAGCTATGTTTTAAATAACTTGTAAACATGAGCTCCTATTCTGCAAGGTATTTAAGCAGATCCCTATTTTTGAGCATGTGAATAGTCCTATTAACTTCAGATGAGGCACGTTTTAAGCATCTTGTTATAATGGTTTCTGCTCAACACAGTTACAAAATATACTAGAGCTGTATTCAAACTCTTTTCCTCCTCAGGGGTATTCTCAGGTATGGTGTCCGCTAGCAAGTTTGTTTATAACAAAACTCTGTCAAACTGTAATACCAAAACATGCTAGCTACAGTGTATTAAAAAACAATAATTAACCACATTTCTGTTATGTCAGCAGAACTGTACTCTACTTAATTCAAGCCATGGCACAGTGCTTTTCTGTGTTTTCTTTCCAAATATTAATCTAAAAGTTACTTATTTAGATTTTTTAATTAAGACTTCCATTTTCCAAAAAACAAATTGGAGTTTATTTTAGTTGTTCAGTTCATGTCATTGTTTAGAAAGCTCATTATTAAAGGCATTTATAGTATTCCTCAGAAGTTTGTTTTTTTCAACATTCCCAACTCTGCTCCCAGATGCAGTGAACTTCTTCCCACTACCAAAATAACTACTTACAATGATTAAATAATGACAAATGGCATGGAGATGTAAAAATAATAATTTTTTTAGCTTTTTATAAATATTTTCTGCTAAGCGTGCACTTCAATTTCAGCAGATTTTATAGATAAATACTGTATCTGGTTAAACCAGAAGCTTTACTGAAGTTCAGTTACTGTAAGTTGGTTAACATTTATGAATAATAACTTGAATTTGACTCAAAAAATCACAACAAAATCATAAGAAAACATGAAGCTATTGCTGAAAATAAGTCTTCCCCAGAAGCAAACTTTTTTAACTTCTCTATTTAAGCTGATGTGTCTTAGTGTATTAGTGTACTCTTTCCCCACCTCTGCAAACCATCTTTGCAATTTATTTATAAGTTAAAACAGTGGACAAAAAAGGGGAAAATGTGTGAGGGAAAATATTAGTTATTTTCTTCTGAACTTCTGCACAGTAGACATGAAACAGTTGAACATTTTATACTTTAGGCTGCAGCATATAGGGAAGAGGAGGAGGCTAGTGATGAAGAGGATGAAGATGAAGAAGAAGATATTGAAATGATTCTTGAAGAAGAGTTCCCAAAAGAAGAAGAGGTAGAGGAGGAGGAGGAGGAACAAGAGGCTGATGCTGCTGAACGCATGAAAAATGAAATTACAGAAAAGTATGAAACAGATACTAATAATTTACAAGGAGTTCAGGTACTTTCTTCATTAGCTGCTTTATCAAATAACATGGCCTAAGGCAAGAAGTGCTTCCAGTTTTATAGCTGATTGAATTTAGTTGTCAGATTTCAAAGTTATAATATTTGAGATCTTTATTTCTGTTTTATGACCTAATTAATGCAGGGGGACAGACCACATAATTATAATGGCCCCTTCCAGTCTATGAATGACATTTCTGAGATCCTTATTCAGGCAAAATTTCTATTGAGCCAAATTCTGAAGTTCTTACAAAGTTTTCACTAAATCTCATTGCCGTCAATGGAAATTTGTCTCCAGAAAGATGAAGGGGAAAAAGCGGGTGAAGTACAAGAGTTCCAGGGGAGCCATGCTGAGATTGCTCAGTCAGATTGCCCTCCAAAGAACAGGACAGATGATCCCCCAAAATGGTGGTTATTCTAATACTTAGAGTCACCAAGCCAGCAATACATCAGCTTCTACAATGCCTTACTGGTTACCCAGAAGCTAAAAACACAGTTCCCTTGAAACAGTCCAGCTTTGGGCTCCCACCCAGACAGCCATGTCAAATATGAGGATTACTGAAATTTTTGTTCATCATGTAAAAAGTTCTACCAATCCCAAAGGATCAGACGCATTACCCTTCAGGTTGATGATATTTTAGATCTAGCCCAAATACACACAGCCAATTTTTATTACCTACACTAAAATTTATTTAAAATGAAAAGGGAGAGTATAGGTTAAAAGATCATTATACAGACAAATATGAATGAATTTCTTCAGTTTCATAGTAGAAATGGTGAGCTTTAGAGTTGCAAAAAGTTCTTTCAGACTTAGTTCTATAGGTCCAATGTCCAATATCAAGGAGATCCAGACTGGAGCTGGAGACCTCAATCTTCTGACTCAAACTTCCCCTGATGAAGCAGATCTGAGATAACAGGATCAGGGCCCAAAAGTTCCTTTCATAGTTCTCTGGCAGCGTCTGTCTTGACAGTAGATGAAGCATTGTGGCTTTGAAATAGACCTATGTCCTAAACACCACTGGTAAATAGCTACATGGATTAGCATAAGGCAACTGCTCATCTCCCATCATTTACAGATAGTTTACTACATTCTTCAGAGAGAAAGAAAAACAATATTACTACATTCACAGTTAATCTAAATGTTAACATCTCCTTTCAATCTCTGAATTAACAGAATACATCACCAGATAGGAACCCGTTACATTGTCATAATGACATATATGTAAACACATACAAAACACAATCATTATGTACTGATATGTCTCTAAATGTTGAATCTGGCTCAGTTAGCCTGCTAGTTATGTAACCTTTCTAGCTTTCTGTCACAGCTCTTTTAAAATCTGCAGCATAGTTTCAACTAGATTTCACATTTTATTAATCAATGATTGAAAGAGCCCGACACAAATTAAATTTGCAAAAAACAATTGATTTTCTACAAAGGTTAGTAATTAAATATATTTCCACTCACAGATTGGGTCTTTTGCCCATTACAAAGTTGAGTGTTTCCTAGCACAAAATTCTAATTCTAAGCTTTACCATTAAGTGACAACTACTGCCACTATAACTATGTTGACATCCTCAGGCTTCAATTACTTCTTTACTCAATTAATGGATGAGGAGTCTGAATAATCTCCTAACAGTCCTGGCATTTCAGGAAGGAGTGAGTTGGGGAGAAAGGCCATTGTCTTACACCCAGAGATTCACACTTCCATTAATTTCTGGGGAGACTGAAATCTATTTCCCCATGCTAAGTTTTCCCCTACTCTTACTCACACCTTTTTGTCAGCTGTTTGAAATGGGCCATCCTGATTATCACTGCAAAAGTTTTTTTTCTCCTGCTAATAATAGCTCACCTTAATTGATTAGTCTCTTAGAGTTGGTATGGCAACCCCCATCTTTTCATGTTCTCTATGTGTGTGTGTGTGTGTGTGTGTATTGCTATTGTATGTTCCACTCTATGGATCTGATAAAGTGGGTTTTACCTGATGAAAGCTTATCCCCAAATAAAGTTGTTAGTCTCTAAGGTACCACAAGTACTCCTCGTTCCTTTTGACTTTAAAGTGAAGTTCTACACTGAAAAATGGCTATGTAAAAATGTAATTTTCTTACTCTGCTGAACTGCTTCCTGCAGTGTAATCATTGTCATGTCTCCTTGCTTTAATGATAATTAAATAATAGATAATTTTCTATTGCTGTTACTCTTTGCCATGATTATGGAGTTGATTGTAACTCTGCCCCGCTCTCTGAGTGTAAGATAACTTTGCAGGATGACAGTTAAAAAAAAACCATATTCTTGTAAAAAAAAATATGATACCAAATCGGTGAGAGAATCACAATTAAACCTTTTAATGCCTTTTATGCAGTGACATGTTTAGACTTCTTCAAGTACATTAAAGGGTCCAGGTGGAGCTAATGGAATACTGCATGGTTTTTGAAGGTAGTGTTTTTACAGATCCACATTCCTCTCCCATTCTCACCAATGAAGTTTAAGAATACATTATTTGTTTTAGTAGTATCTTGGTGACTAAGTTGGCCAAAAAGGAACTAGCAGATGAGAATGTTGATAATTATTGTCTCAAGAGGTGAATAGGCTTCAGCTACTGGAGAAGTGGTTTGTGTTTTAGAATTTTGTACTGCTATAACGAGTTGAAGCAAAGACTCCAGAATGTAGCTCTACATAAATAATAAATTTAAGAACCACAATTACAGATTAGTATTTTCCTCTTACTGTATCAAACTCTCATTTTAACTTATTCAAAATTTATTTTCCCATTATTACCTAGTGACAAAAAGTCCTGTGGCACCTTAAAGACTATCAAAAGTATTGAAGCTTAAGCTTTCGTGGGCTAGTATCCACTTTGTCGGATGCATTATTTATACCTGCCTCTGGATACTTCCACTGCATGCATCCAACAAAGTGAGTACTAGCCCACGAAAGCTTATGCTTCAATACTTTTGTTAGTCTTTAAGGTGCCACAGGACTCTTTGTTGCTTCTGCAAATCCAGACTAACACGGCTGCCTCTCTGATTCTCAAATAAGAATTTTTATATTGTAATGAAGTGGCTGAGTTGTAATATGTGAGCAGAGGGCAGTGCAATGACTCTGCTGAAGCTCTTGAAACAGAAAAAAATGCATGACATTTCATTGGCTTTGATAAGAGACATTTTAAAAGTTTAGCTAAATAGAGTCTTCAAAGTTAATGGAAATTATAGTTTTAGTATTTTATTTTAGTATATTGTAATACTGTAATACAGGTCTTAATAATGAAAACAGAGAGGCCAGATTTTCAGCTGAAGTCAATGGTGGTACACTGATTTACACTAGCAGAGGATTTAGTCCAAAGATCACTAATAGTTAACGGCAGTTACTATTCATATCACCCTTTATTACAATATTTGGTCATGTTTATGATTTTTGTCATACATTATTCTTTCATTATTCAGGAAGAACTTGAAAGGTGGCTGATACCACAAATCACCATCAATGGAGGGCGAAAACCTCACATTGTACGTTACCAATTGTACAGCAAGCTGAAGCATCTAGTAGAAAATCGAGAAAGCATTTTTGAGAAATGTTACCCAATAAGTTTGTCACTTGCACGCAAAATGTTGGTTCTCTCTTATAAACATCCCAGTTCTTTTGGACAATGGGACCCAATCAAGGTAATGTAATTAAATGGCTGAGTTATACGTTCAGGAAGTAATACTTGCTTGTATTCTGTATTCCCATATAATTAAGATAAAATATTATGAAAAGCACATCACTGAATATATTCAATAATGAGCACAAGAATTGGTCAAGTTAGTGTTGTGTTTTAAGCACTGATTAATTATTTTTTGTAAGTTTTGTGGGAGCATTGAACAAATGAAGGTTTGTGAATTAGTACAATCAAAGGTGGAGCTGAACAAGAAAGAAATGTATGATATTTAGGACCCAGCAAATATAGCGTAGCAAACAGGAAGTTCTTACAGCCTTGCTGTAGCAGCAGAGACAAGTAAAAGAGTTTTGGAGTTATGAATGATTAGCACAAAGTTCTGGTGGGTAATCTGTATGTAATTTTGCTGGAATGCTAAAAGTGCATCTTGATTTTGTGAGTGAGTAAAAAACGAGGAGCAGAGCTGAGCTAAGAAAAGCCCAATGAACAGGAAACAACAACAACAAAGAAATTCCAGAAGACGGGAGAGTAGAAAGATACAGTTGGAGGAGTGACAGCTTTGCAAGTGAGAAGAGATTCTTACATATCTGAGTTGCCAAAAGTAAAACTAAGAGAAAGCATGTAAGGAAGAGAACAATTGAACACTTGACATAGGAAAAAAAAATCTGTTGGCGGAAAGAAGCAAGTACCAGATTGTCTTTAGATGGAATCAAGATGGTGTGTTATCAAAGCTGTAGGAGGCATGAAGTAGAAGATTATGACAATTATGGAGGAAGAAATAGGGGTGCTTTAGGATCAGATAGAGATGAGTACAATTGAGGAAGCCAAAGTCTTCACAGATCAAAAGATATGAGATATGCCAATTGGCGATTAAATAATTATGGATCTGAAGATAAGACAAGACTATGGAAGAGATAACGGGTAAGAATAACAAACCAGAAGGGGGAATATGAGCACCAGAAGTGGATTAAGGCAGAATCCTAGCATCCTATGGAGCTAAGACGTGGTTTGAAGGGACCTGATGCACTAATGAGAAACCAAGAATCTGAAAAGGCTGGAATGCATAGTATGGCAGTCTGTAGCCACCAAAGAACAGTGTTTCAATATTATCCTCTGCAGATGCATAACTCAGGAGTATAGTGGCATTGGGCCTAAGTATTACTGAACAGTATACTCTCTGTCAGTCAGTCCACAGAGCAGAACTTGTTCTTAATTCAGATAATTAGTTATACTTTTCTTTGTTCTGACCAGAAATAGAGTAGTGCTCTGGACGTTAAAATGGGTATAGAATTCTCTCTTATCCCAATCTACAACTGTGGTTCCATGGACAGATACTGTTATGGTACTCCCCCTAGTGGGACCAAGAAGGCAATGAATTCTGAAACACTCCCATGACTGCCTAGGCCAGATATTGAGGGTTCAGCTCCTTTATTGATAAAATATCTAATAATCAGTCTCAATTAATTGATTAATCAAAGATTGATCTCAGCACAATACAGAAAGGTTAATACAGTATCAGTCCTGAGAACAATCTTGCCTCAGTTACATTGTTTCTCTGTTCCAAATTCTGAGCTTAATTTTGCTCATATTTATATTCCCTTTCTTTATGACAGATTAAAAAAATCCACAGATTTTACACATTGTTTCTTATCTGGGGTTGTGCATAACATTCCAGTAGAGATATCAGCACTTCTGTACCTAGCACAGAGTTCATATCTGGCAAACCTCAACAAAACATATTTCTTCCATCTGACAGAGTCTACACATATAAAGAACAGAAGTTACAACAGTTTAACTACTAGTAGATTTCTATAATAAAGCTTAGCATAAATACATGGCATTTGGGGAGTATAGTTTATAGTTATACAACTTAGCCTGAACCCAAAGCATTCTGGGAATATATAATATTGGCTAACAGTCCTCCTGCCCCTTTGTCACCTTGATTCATAGCATCAGGACAACACCTTTGACAAATGCACATATGAAGTCAGAGTGTTCATACGGGATATTATTTTACCATAGCTTATGAGCAAAAATTCAAAAATAAAATCAATAAAATCAAAACTGCTTGTAAAGCAATCTGAGCCTTAAAGTAATCTTTGTGTATTAGAAATTAATATGTCCATGCTACCATCCTATAGTAGATCATCTAGAACCTTTTCTATTTAGTGTATGTCATTGCTAATCTGAATTATGTGGGTGTCTTTTTGAACCAATAATGTTTTTAAATTTAAAGTTAGTGGATCACTGTGTACATTAAAAACTGGTATGTATTTCTCAACCTCATGCTGGTGATCAGGCTCACTTTGGATAATGGATTTATTATGGTAGATGGAAACAGGTATAATTGACCCACATGTATGCATGCTGAGAGATAAAAAGGCATTCCAGGAGTACAGTTTGTATTTATATAATTTAGCCTAAATACAGAGTATTCTGGAAACTGATGATATTGGCTCACACAGATCACCCTCCTTCAGTGTATGTGTTCTTGGCCAAACTTCTGAATAAAAAGGTGAACACTTCTGATGGGGGCATAGACAACATCAGTCTATTTAATGGATGCACTGTGTCCAATCTGCCCTCAAACTCTGAATAAGGAGCCGGCTTTCCCAATGGGCTTAATCTGCAGCAAGTGAGCCCCTCGGGAAGTAAGTGCAAGGTAAGTGAAGTAGCAATATGGTTATGTTCCTGCTCCTTTACGTATTATCATCAGCTGGGCTACTTGCTTCTCAGGATGCCTCCTTTGGGTTCAGGGCCTTACTAGTAATGATAAGGTTGGACCTCCTGGGGATACTGCTTGCTACATCCATAATCTGTGCATGAATCCACTGGCATAAGATGGGAGAGGAAAAGATGTATGACAAAAGAGAATTACTGATAATTTTGTTTGTCATAGAGTCTTCTTCTTCCATCCTACATGCGTCCTTTATCCCCTTTGGAGATATGCCACTGCTTATACATTATTTCTCTCAGTCTTGTATACCCTATCCTCCTTTCTGCCCCTAGCTCAGGGATGGTGTTCTGTATGAGGCGTATGTAATCAGGGGTAAGGTTTCAGAAATCTTTGCTTCCTTCCAGTAGCTATTTCTATAGCACTGTCCATAAATCCACTGTTGTAGGGTGGGCGAAGAGGAGACTATATGAAACAGAAATATCAATAAGTAACTTTTTCCCATTTTTGTATATGTTACAGCTAAGTGAAGGAGATGTAATCAAGCCTTTCCAAAACCAACACACTCCAAGTTTGCCAGTAATCCACCGACAATATATTTATTTCTTTTCAAGTAAAGAAAATAAAGAAAAATTTATGAAAAATCCCATTAAATTTATCCGTCAGCCAAAACCCAAGCCATCTGTGCCAGTTAAGATAGCAATTGTGGGACCTCCAAAATCTGGGAAAACTACAGGTAAGGTCCAGTATTTTCAAAGGGTAGGCGCTTCCCTTATAATTGGGGTTGCATCTCTCCTAATCATGTTTGCAAGAAATTACAAACAAGTCACTAAAATTATTATTGTTGCCATGAATAAAATGCTGCAGTTAGTTTTCCCAATATCCTATTTATGAGCCAGAAATATCTGTGTTCATCATCTCAACCCTGTCGCCTCTCCTCAGGAAGGAAGGATATTCTTGTGGTTAAGCCTTGGACCGGAACTTGGGAGATATGGGTTCAGTTCTGTTCCTAGTGCTGGCAGACATCCTGTGCTAAGTAACTCTGGCAAGTCACTTAATCTCATGTGCCTCAGTTCCTGTGTTGATTTTATGTCCTATCCCTTTCCATCCACTCCTTGTCTGTTTAGATTATAAGGTCTTCAGGACAAGTGCTGTCTTTATAGTGCCTAGCATAAGCAGTTCTGATGTTGGTTGGGGCCTGCAGGTGTCACTGTAGTACATATAATAATACTACTTATGTCTCTTAGGTCTGGGTTACACTGGGGGCAGAGGAGGGTTCGATTGCTACCCGGATTGGCGGATAGCGATCGATCTTTTGGCGATTGATTTATTGCATCTCATCAAGGCACGATAAATCTATTGCCAGTGGCGCTCCCGTTGACTCCGGAACTTCAGCCCGCCGAAAGGCGCAAGCTGGACTCGACGGGGGAGCACGTTGCCGACCGCTGCCGCTGTGAGGACAGCAGGTAAGTCGGCTGAAGATGCACCGACTTCAGCTACGTTATTCACGTAGCTGAAGTTGCGTATCTTCAGTGGACCCTTCCCCCCAGTGTAGACCAGCCCTGAGATACTTCGACTTCAGCTACACGAATAGCATAGCTAAAGTTGAAGTATTTTAGTTCAACTTTCCTGGCCATCCTCACAACAGTGGGTTGACCGCAGTGGCTCCCCTGTTGACTCCGCTTACTCCTCTTGCGGAGCTGGAGTTCCAGAGTTGATGGGGAGCGCGTTCGGGGATCAATTTATCGCATCTAGATGAGATGCGATAAATTGATCCTCGATACTTCGAACACTACCAGCCGACCCGGCAGGTAGTATAGACACTGAGAAATCCAATCACTGATGCAGTGGGAGAAGTCTCAGGCTCATCTAATATAATGCTCCCATCATATATCTGGGCACACAATAAAAGAGAAACAGCTGGTGTAAAACTCCCCATTTGCCACTGGGAAATACTCACCTCTCATTACAATAGTAATTGTCAGAGCAGCCGAGTATCAGCCATCATACTTTTGGAGAGATAAACAGGGAACAGAAATGCAATATGAGTCTCTGTATTGGGTGCTCTTTTTGCCCCTTCCAATACAAGCAGTTAGATTTATTAATGTTAGGGCTGCTCTTTAATATGTGACTAGTACAGGCAACTGTCATGATTATTTGGAAAAAATACAGAAAGTCAAAGATTCCAAGGATCCCAGAACTCATCTCTGCTTTAGTCATACAATTATATGATTCTAATGCTTGCTTTTATAATAATATTTAATTGGTTTTTTTAAAGATATGGGGCTAGATTCACCTGTCCATTCTAGTTGCTTTGCTAGTTAACAGTTTCATTGAAACTGATGTAATTAAAAGAAAAAAATACAATTAATCCTTCAAGTGAAGGTCCCTGTATGTGTTCTGCTTGAGGTGCACATGTACTCTAGATGCCTGGTACCAGAAGATTTTTGCTGACAGTGTCATTGGTCTGCACCTGTGCCCTTCTCCTCTTCATGCTCTGAACCAAGAGCATAAGAGACTAGGCAAGCTAACAGCTTCTCCAGTTCCTTTCTATCACCCTTGGTTTGAGACAGAACCTATTTAGTGGCTGCAGCATTAGCTAGCATTCCTGTTCAATTCCTGTTCAGATTATGAATAGGCGGCTGCCAGGCAACTCTCCAACACCACCTACTACAGGCCGCTATCTTCCGATCCCACTGAGGAGTAGCAAAATAAACTACACAATCTGCTCAAGAAACTCCCTGCTATACACAGGAACAAATCTAGTCAGAGACAGCCCCAAAGCCCCGACCAGGGGTATTCTATCTGCTACCCAAGATCCATAAACCTGGAAACCCTGGACGCCCCATCATCTCAGGCACTGGCACTCTTACAGCAGGATTGTCTGGCTATTTTGATTCTGTCCTCAGAACCTACACTACCAGCATTCCTAGCTGAGGAAACTGCAATTCATTGGTGATCTTCCTGAAAACACCGTACTGGCCAACATGGATTTAGAAACTCTGTACACTAATATTCCACATGAGGATGGACTACAAGCTGTCAAGAACAGTATCCCTGATCAGGCCACGGCACACCTGGTGGCTGAGCTTTGTGACTTTGCATTCACTCATAACCATTTCAAATTTGGGGACAACTTATACCTTTCAAGTCAGTGGCACTGCTATGGGTACTTACATGGCCCCACAGTATGCCAACATTTTTTTGGCTGACTTAGAACAATGCTTCCTCAGCTCTTGTCCCCTAGTGCCCCTCCTCTGCTTGTGCTACATTGATGACATCTTCATCATATGGACCCATGGGAAGGAGGCCCTTGAAGAATTCCACCTGGATTTCAACAGATTCCACCCCGCCATCAACCTCAGCCTGAACAAGTCTGCACAAGAAATCCATTTCCTGGACACTACAGTGCAAATAAATGATGGTCACATAACCACCCTATACTGGAAACCTACTGACCACTACACTTATTTACATGTCTCCAGCTTCTATCTAAGACACATCACATGATCCATTGTTTACAGCTAAGCCCTAAATACAACTGAATTTGCTCCAAATCCCTCAGACAGAGACAAACACCTACAAGCTCTTTATCAAGCATTCTTAAAACTACAGTACCCACTGGGGGAAGTGAGAAAACAGATTGACAGAGCGAGACGGGTACCCAGAAGTCACCTACTACAGGACAGGTCCAACAAGGAAAATAACAGAACATCACTGGCCATCACATACTGTCCCCAGCTAAAACCTCTCCAAAACATCAACAATCTACAACCTATCCTGGAAAATGATCTCTCACTCTCTGACCTTGGGAGGCAGGCCAGTCCTCGCTTACAGACAGCCCCCCATCCTGAAGCAAATACCAGCAACTACACATCACTCCACAGAAACACTAACCCAGGAACCAAACCCTGTAACACACCTTGTTGCCTACTCTGTCTCCATATCTGCTCTAGCGACACCATCAGAGGACCCAACCCCATCAGCCACACCGTCAGGGACTCATTCACCTGCACATCTACTAAAGTGATATATGTCATCATGTGCCTACAGTGCCCCACTGCCATGTACATTGGCCAAACCAGACAGACAGTCTCCACGTAAAAGAATAGATGGACACAAATCAGACATCAGGAATGGTAACATACAAAAGCCAGTAGGAGAACACTTCAATCTTTCTGGACATTTTTAACAGATTTAAAAGTAGCTATACTTGAACAAAAAAAATTTCAGAAACAGACTTCAAAGAGAAACTGCAGAACTAAAATTCATTTGCAAATTTAACACCATTAATTTGGGTTTGAATAGGGACTGGGCGTGGCTGGCTCATTACAGAAGCAACTTTTCCTCTCCTGGAATTGACACCTCCTCATCAATTATGAGGAGTGAACCACATCCACCCTGATTGTATTAGCCCTGTCAACAGTGGTTCTCCACTTGTGAGGTAACTCCCTTCTCTTCATGCATCAATATAAATATGTCTGCATCTGTAATGTAAGCAGAGTCAGGATAACCTCTACCCTGACATTAGTGGTGAGTTGTGGAAAAGGACTTCAGGGGCATACATCGTTTGCATGGGCACACCCACCCCGCTGCTTGCCCAAATAGTCACTTTCGCTGCTGTGAGATCTCCAGTTTCTCTGTTATTGGGGCAGGAAGAATAAAGTATTGTTACCCTGGTTATGTGAATCAAGGACAGTGGAACTTTACTTGGCCTTTTGTATGATGGAGGGACTCACCAGCAACTAAATAGTGCTCGCTAGGCATAGGACATGGATTCCAAAACTCAGAGAATTGAGAGAGGCTGGGGACAGGCATTTGTACCTTGTGTTATGAGCCCCTTCTGAGGGCCCTAAATGCCAGTTGCACCCCCTCGTCTCTCCACTGTGCAATAGCAGAGCTAATTTTGATTCCATTAGGAGTCTGGTTACAGATTGCAGAGCTGAATTCACTTTGGGCCAATGGTGCACCAGCACTGAGGCTCCCGTGCTACAAGCTGAAATCACTAATGAGCTAAAATTACTAAGAGCTGAAATCACTGAGTGCTGTGTTAAGTAGTTGGGAGGCTGAAGATATATTGCTGAGCGGCTGGTGGAGCGGAGCAGAGCAGTTTGCAGAATGGCTGGAGCGGCTCACGGGAAGCCAGTACTTCTGGCACCACCAAGGACAGAAATCCAGTCTGCTCTCCAGAATCAGAGGCTAGATGTACTGTCCAAGAGGACCTTATTATCTATATGCTGCCTATACAGTTGGATCGGGTCCTGACCTGAGACGTCCCCACACCACCATTGGTTCACCTCTGATTGGTACCACTGACCAGTCAAGGCATAAAACCACCAGTACCACCCATCAATATAAAATCTTCCTTTTCTCCAGTCCAGCATCTCCCCAGTTCTGGACATCTGGGCTTCTCCCCTCCAATCTGCAGCTCATGGAAGTATATCAAAGACTTGGTGCCACATGCCCTGGCTACTCTGCCTTTGTTCGCACTTGCTGCCAGATTCTCTGTTGCTGTGGCAGCAGTCAGTTGGCAGTTACACTGTTCCTGCTCCTTTTATTTCTGCTTTTATTTTTTCCACTTTTTTTCAGACACTGGAGAGCTATTCTATTTCAGGCTTCTTTCCTCCTCCCTGAGTGAGACTTAAGCTTAAGTTTAATTCATCTTGAGACTCTGCTGCAGCATTTCCCTGCGGGCTCCTCTACCCTTACCCAGGCATGGCAGAGAGGCCAAGAAAGCACCAGATCAAATTCAAATCCAAGCAGTGCTCTATTTGTGAGGCAACCTTCCTGGGTTCAGAAGACAATAAGCTGTGTCCAGGCTGCACCTAGCTAGCCAACCTTAACTCTGTTAGTTCTTGTGGCTAGGAGTTTGACAGGCATGTGGGATCCCTACCTACCAAAGCAGCCCCAATTCTGGAGTGGAAAAAATGGACCAAAAAGCACAGGGTAGATCAGGGAAAGTCTCTAAAGATGAGGAAGACTCTAGGCAGCTAACTCAGGAAGTAAGTCCCAGGGGATCCCTGTAGAACAAATCCTCTACCCCAATGTGGGTCCACAAATCCTCACCCCTCTGTGTCTTAAAGTGGGTCCTGAATGCCTGTGGTAAAGAAGCAGGACTCTTAAACAGCTCCCCCTTCCCAGTTCAACCAGAAAGACTCTAGTAACAAGTCCCTTCCCCTCTCACCCTCTTGGGGGAATGGGACCCAGCATGAGAGGACTCAGAGGGAGAACTTTTCAGAGGACTTCAGGCACTATGGAAGGCAAGCTGCAAAAAGCATCACCAAAGTGTGAGGGAGCACCTACTCCTGTGAAGCATGCAAAAAGAGCAAAGAAATTTAAAAAGGAAAAAAGGGGGAAAAAAAGCACAGAAAATCCAGGAGGTACAAGTCCTTGGATGCCTCTTCTCCCACTCCTTCATTGACAGCAAATCTACACTACAGTGCTACATCGGTGCAGCTGTACTGATGCAGCTGTACCACTGTAGCATGTCTGGTGAAGGCATGCTACTCTAATGGGAATGTGTTCTCTGATCAGCATAATTACTCCTTGGTGAGAAGCATAAGCTATGTCAGCAGGAGCGTGTCTCTTGCTGACATAGCACAGGTATGGACAGTGTGAAACTTGCATCTCTCAGGGGACCTGGGTGGAAAGGGTTTCATACCCCTGAGCAATATGAGTTAAATCAACTTAACCAGTAGTATAGACCTGTCCTGAGGAAAGTGAGGTATCAGACCCTGACTAAAAACAGGACGAGGGGAAAACACAATATAGGGTTTTTCCCACCTGATAAGTTTGAGGCTGTGGGCAGAAAGGTTTTCTCCTTGATTCAAGTCCAACCTGAATAGGTTCCTGAGAGCAAGCCTCAGAGTAAATTTCTCTCCTTGAAATTCTCTACTGAAGATTTCCCCTGCACTCCTCCTTCTAGTACGTGATCAGGGATGATTGAAACAAACTGATATGGGCAAGCACATTAGTAAAAATGACCTCTGGTTCTGTAAGATACAGGAATCAAAGCCACCTGTCACTGAGATCCTGCAGGTAGACATAGCTGTAGCATCTCTAGCAAGGGATATGACCATTTCCTCAGAAGCGGAGTTTTACCCTAAGGAACCAACAGAGAGAAAATTGGAGGCCACTTTCCAAGAAAGATTTTGAGCCCTCCTTGGACACCCTCAGAGCATCCCTAACAGCTGTCTGCTTTGCAAGGGATCTGTCTTCTGACAGGAAGATCTCAGAACTCTAAAGGACAGATTGTCCTGAATTTGGCTCCAAGTTAAAGAAAGTTTCCCAAGCAACAGCATTTGTACCTGATGCCTCAGTGAATGCAATGAAGTTCTCAGCCAGGGTCATGGCTTCCAGCTTCATAGCCAGGCATCACCTAATGGCTCTAACCCTGGAAGGATATTGCCAGCAAAAATCTTCTGTTCTCCGGCACATGAAGCATGCACACATATCATATCTTCCAGAAAACACCATCCTAGCCACCATGGATGTAGAGGCTCTCTACACAAACATCCCACACAGAGATGGAATACAAGCTGTCAGGAATAGTATCCCTGATGATGACACAGCACAAGTGGTTGCTAAACTCTGTGACTTTATCCTCACACACAATTATTTCAAATTTGGTGACAATATATACCTCCAGACCAGTGGTACCGCTATGGGCACCTGCATGGCCCCACAGTATGCCAACATCTTTATGGCTGACCTGGAACAACGCTTCCTCAACTCTCGTTCACTCAGGCCCCTTCTCTATCTACGCTACATTGATGACATCTTCATCATCTGGACCCATGGGAAAGAAACTCTGGAAAAATTCCACCATGATTTCAACAGCCTCTGCCCCACCATCCACCTCAACCTGGACCAGTCTGCATGAGAGGTCCACTTCCTAGACACCACGGTGCAAATTAATGACGGCCACATCAACACCACCCTATACTGAAAACCTACCGACAGCTATGCCTACCTTCATGCCACCAGCTTCCATCCCGGACACACCACACGATCCACTGTCTACAGCCAAGCACTGAGGTACACTTGTATTTGCTCCAACCCCTCAGACAGAGACCAACACCTACAAGATCTTCACCAAGCTTTCTCAAAACTACAATACCCGCACAAGGAAATAAGGACACAGATCAACAGAGCCAGACGTGTACCCAGAAGCCTGCTGCTGCAAGACAAACCCAAGAAAGAAAATAACAGAACACCACTGGTCATCACCTACGGTCCTCAGTTAAAACCTCTCCAACGCATCATCAGTGATCTACAACTCATCCTGGACAACAATCCCTGTCTTTCACAGGCCTTGGGAGGCAGGTCAGTCCTGGCCCACAGACAACCCACCAACCTCAAGCATATTCTCACCAGCAACAGCACACCGCGCCATAACTCCTGTAACTCAGGAACCAATCCATGCAACAAACCTCGATGCCAACTCTGCCCACATATCTACACCAGCAATACCATCACAGGACCTAACCAGATCAGCCATACCATCACTGGTTTATTCACTTGCACATCTACCAATGTAATATATGCCATCATGTGCCAGCAATGCTCCTCAGCTATGTACATCGGTCAAACTGGACAGTCCCTACAAAAAAGGATAAATGGACACAAATCAGATATCAGGAATGGTAATATACAAAAACCTGTAGGAGAATACTTCAATCTCCCTGCACACACCATGAAAGACTTAAAGGTCAGCATTTTGCAGCAAAAAAACTTTAAGACCAGACTGCAAAGAGAAACTGCAGAGTTGCAATTCATTTGCAAATTTGACACAATCAGTTTGGGACTGAACAGAGATATTGAATGGCTAGCTAACTACAAGAGCAGTTTCTCTTCTCTCGCTGTTCACACCTCCAATTCAGCTGCTAGAGGAGTACCTCACCCTCCGTGATTAGAGATAACAGCTGGTTCAGCCTGATTGGACCCACCCTGTTATCTTGAACCTGGCTCTTGCCTACCTATTTATACCTGCCCCTGGATACTTCCACTGCATGCATCCGACAAAGTGGGTATTAGCCCACGAAAGCTTATGCTCTAATACTGTAGTTAGTCTTTAAGGTGCCACAGGACTCTTTGTCATATCAAGTGGAATACCAATAAGGGACCACGCATCTCAAAGAACTCCATTTACTGTACAAAGTAAGTTAATCCTCCTTTATTTAACTTTCAATTTTTAATCTCCCCTTCACTCTCACAAGTATAAGATTCTCTGTGTCTACTCTGATCCCCTGGAGTTCTCTCTCATCCCTTACTGACCACAGCACTCGTGAAGCACTATTTTGTAGCCTAGAGTAGACTAGAAGAGATTCCTTTCAGTGCCACCCTTATTCTACAGAAGCCAGGCACTCTGGATAACATTTTCCAAAGCACCTAAGTGCTCCTTAGTCCCATTTTGGAAAGTACTTATATCACTTAGGAACCTAAGTCCCATTGAAAGTGGCTATACTAAAATTTTTACCCTTATTCTTTCCCAGAAACTGAGCATGCCTTTTCCACAGCATTGCCACCTCTGTACAAGAAGGAAAAATAACAGTTTTTAATTTATTGTCCATATAATCCTATAGAACCAGGTAAAGAGTGTATTAAACTAAATTGGCAATTGCCAATGCTGTCATTTTTTTAAAACTAAATGTTAGTAGGTGATTGAGGCACCCTGATTGTCAAACTGATAGAAATGAAGTTGTACTAAAACTGTTTGTATACAGTTTGCCATTTTCTGTAACCATCATCATTCTGTAATTTCTGGTTTTGTTTGGTGTGTTTTTGTAACCACAAAGTTTTAAAAATATGTTCAAAATTATATGGTTTTTATCTGTTTACTTTAACTAAAATCCTTTTATCTTCTTTCTTGGTGTCTAAGTGAAAGCTGAGTGTTAAAAACAAAATATTTTTCAGTTGCTAAGAAGTTTGCAAGTGTCTATGGGTTAATGCGCTTATCTGTGGGAGATGCTATACGAACAGTGTTAAACAATCAGCCAGAGAGTGAGCTGGCACTTATGTTAAAGTGGCATCTTCATAAAGGCCTGACTGCACCTGATGAACTAGCTATCCAGGCTCTAGAAGTGGCTCTGATGGATCATGTTTGCAGCACTGCTGGGTAAGAGGCTTGTCTCTTTGTTTTTGAAAGATAACATTCTTTTCATAAGGATTGGTTTGTATAACCATAATGAAACAAGTGGTTTCACTAAAACATGTCAATGGAACCAAAAATTTGTCTGTTAAGAAGTTATACTTTGGTCCTGTCCATGGTGGAGCACAAACCAGGCTCTCCACTTCAGTCTTCAAAGAGTTTTCAAGCATGATTTTCTACAATTCTCAAGTAAGAATACTTCACTTTCCTTTTTACCTTTAATATTTCACATTTTCTGAAAGATACTTTTTTAACCGAAGGGACAGTATTTCATTATACACTGAAAATTCCTGTTTCTTTCTCAGTGTTGATGTCTCCCCCAGTCTGAGATATGAGGACTGTACCTCTTACTACAAATACGAGTGGCAATTCAGACTTATCCATAGAGCTCTGGGGCTCGGCTGTACCTGTTCTGCCCTTGTATCAGTTTTTTTCTCTCTGGTAGTACAGACTGACAGTTCGGTGCTCCCATTTTGAGGGGTTTTTTGGTAAAGCAAGCAAATAAAATCTGTTGTGTGTCCCCTAACCCCTACGGAATCCAAATTTCTAGTAGGCTATCCCCTGAATGGAACCACCTGCCAAGCTGACCAAAGTTAATCATTTTACTTCATCTCTCCTGCAAGCTGTAGCTCCTCTCCCAAAGGAGAGTAATTCTCACAGGACAGGACTGAATTGATCTCTGACATTCAGCTTTGAGATCAGGATTGCATAAGCTTCCCTGGATGTCAATGTTTTGGTGTATCTTGGCTCACCAATGCCTAATATGAGACAATTATGTTTCTTTTTCAATATAGATTAGGCAGACCTTGAGTTAAAGTAGTAGATGTTGATTTAGGTGTTCTCTCTTTGGAACCTAATCCTGCTCCAGTCAAGTTAGTAATTATGTAGAGGATCAGTGGGGATTGTGGATAACTATAAATAGATAAGATCTCATCATTTAAAACTCCAACTTTAAATGACTCTGAACTGTCAAGTTTTGCACGTCACCAGGCTATGTAACCATGTGCTCCCACACTTTTACGCTTGGCCTACCTCCTCCACTCCCTCCAATTTTTGTTACACCCACTTCTTATATTTTGTATTACATTTTATTGTAAACTCTGGGATGGAGGCTCTGTCTTCCTATAGATTTGTACACCCCTTCGCTCAATGAGACTTATATCTTGATTGAGGTCTCTGGATAGTACTGTAATATTGCTGCTAATTGTTATTAATAATAGCAAATTTCTCATGCACTGACTTGAGGGTGCAGGACCACACTCTTGGTATCTCTTTTTGCTGTAATTAAAAATACGTTGTGACTATTTACTGTTTAGTCTGAATGATAAATTAGGAACTGACAGGTTTTTTTAAACCTGTATTCATGTTTCTGTTTTCACACAGAGTTGTTATTGATGGGTATCCTGTAACAAGAAAACAAGTAAACCTCTTGGAAGCAATGAGAATAATTCCAGTGAAAATCTTTGAGTTACAAGTGGATGCAAAGGAGCTTTTTAGAAGAGCACTGATAGACAAGGAAAGTACTGACAGGTAGCGATGCTAAAAAGAGTGATGATTTTATCCATGTAAATCTTATCTCTCTCAAGTATCAATTTAAGTACTCATATGTCCCTCATCAAAATTATATCTGAGTGCTGCTGAAAGTGACTACCCAAAACTGTATCTGCTAGCCTTGCTACTGGATTTTATTATTCACCATAGAAGAGTTTTTAGTGTCAGTAAAACTGATACTTAACTGACTCTAACATAATCTGTCTCTTTTCCTTGAGTAAGAGTTCTAATTGTAGGTCTTTTTAAAGGTCAGAGTAATTTCTCCAAAGTACATTCACTTCTCCAAAGTACAGTGCACAAGTTATTTATCTAAGCCCATGTTTCTCAACTTATTACACATTGGGGGGCGTATATGTGTAACCCGGGCCTCAGGGGCCAGGTGGCAGGGCAGTGGCAACCCAAACCCTGCCCACAGGCCAGCAACTCCAGGAGCTGGCCAGTTACTCTGACCCCGGGACTCACATAGAGTCGCCAACTGTATAATCGCACAAATCGAAACACCCTTGCCGCACCCCCTGTCCCTTCCCTTCTCTAAGGCTCCTAGGCCAATGGGAACTGCAGAGTTGGTGCTCAGGGAGGGGCACACAGAGACCTCCTGCCCTCTTCTAGGGGCAGCAAAACGTGCTGGCCACTTCTGGGAGCGACATGGGGCCAGGGCAGGCAGGGAGCCTGCCTTAGTCCTGACGCACCATCAGTTTGCTTGTTAATTTGCATCACAAAAAAATAACCTAGAACTATCTTTTTGCAAGAGTTTTTTACAATTCCCATTTTTAATTTCAAACAAGTTATATTTTGTAGGCTTAAATCTGCCCAATTGTGCAATCTGAATAATTACTAAAAGGTAGTATTACAGTAAGAGCCTTATTGCTTTAAAAAAATCCCTAATATAGACTTTTGGCACTGTTTAAATGAAGAACCTGGATATTCTATGCATTTAAACTAGATATTTATACTTTTCAGGATATTTGCAGTTGTGTTCTAATCCAGATTGCTCTGAGAGTTTTACATAACATCCCAGTTTGAGATTAGTTTATTTTTTTAATTGGATAATATATATATAACTTTCTGAGTTTGGAGCTTGCATTTCCCCTAAACATAATAGAAGATTATGGCTCCTTATCTCCAAACAAGAATGTGATGCTCACTGAACTCTTTGGACCTTGATATCACAAATTTCCAGTTCAGATACTGGATTCAGGATTGTGCCTACCACCACACCAATGCTCCCATCTTAAAAGACTTACATGACTTTGTTTAGACTAGGATTTAAAGGCATGTGTAGCAAAGCAAAGACTCACCGGCACAGTGCCTCCTGCTGGTCATCTTGTGAATTAGCTCTTAAGCCTCCGGAACACCCTCTGCTGGCTGGTGTCTCACTTGCCTCAGGCCCCCCGTGTCCCTCCCAGACCCTGGTGCCCCTCATCTTGGGGTTCTGCCCTCTGCAGTACTCCAACTCTGGGTCTCCCCTCCCAAGGAACTCCCCCCAACTCTCTCACCCACCTTGCCTCAGTGACTTCTGCCAGTCATCAACTAGCTCCCTCTCACTGGGGCTATCTTCAGTCTGTCATGGTCACTCATCATTGGCAAGGAGGTTGGACCAGCTGCCTCTGCCTATCTCTGGGCTGCACCTCCCAGCCTCAGTAGGCCTGCATAGGCTTTTACCAACGCTTCAGCCTGTGGAGTTGCCACACTGGAACGTACCAGTTCTTCTGGCCTTTCCCCAGCCCCGCATCACTCAGGTACCCTTTTCTCCCAGGCAGCCAGGTCCTTCTCTCTCCACTGCTAGAAAGAGACTCTGACCCAGCTCCTCCTGGGGTCCTTATAACAGGGCCAGGTGTGGCCTAATTGGGACGTGGCCCCAGGTTTGTCTGCTTCCCCAATCAGCCTACTTCTTTCGGGGCCGGGACAACTGCCCCACTGCATATGTTATTAGAATGTGTTCATACCCATGTACATAATTAATATCCTAAAAGTCCTCTTCAAAATATTAAGGCTAAAGTCAGGAAGTAAACAAACAGAGCGTAATTTTCTGAATTTTACTTGTTTTCTGGACATCCACTTGACTTCTCAGAGTTGTGTAATGATAAGAATGAAAGAGAATTTTTTCTGTATTAGTGACAATACAATTCTTGATAAACAAAGCTGTATTTCCTCAATAGTGCTCTAGAGTTTCAGTAAGTGTAATTAAAAAATATTGATAATGAACTCTAATATATAAATTTTTACATTCAATTAGATAATCATCATCAGGAAAAATATATATTTTGTATGTTTTTGATCCTTCTTATGTCAATGCTATTTCTTAAATCATTGCTATTTTTTATTTTCTTCAGTCGACCTTATCCTATACATGACAGCTCACAAATTCTAGCTATTCAGAACTCCTGCTATAAAAAGCAAATTGATGCTATTAGAACTTACTATGAGACAGAACATCAGAACTGGTGTGTGGTTGATGCATTCTGCAGCAAGTGGTGGATCTGGAACAAAATAGTTGAGGAAGTTCAGGTGATCATTAAACAGATCCAGACATATTTGGAAACAATCAGAGAAGGTAAAAGAATTACTGTTTAAAAATAGTGCTTGCTGCTTTGTAATTGTAATTTAAGGAACCCATTGTGTCGCATTCAGATTCCATTTTAATTTGCCTTAAATTATCCAAAGCAATAATTCCCAGCAGAAACATTTTAAACTGGATTTAAGTTTCAGAACATGCTTCAGTTATTTAGTAGAAATAAAATTGTTGTTACATGGTGAAGTAATGCACACAGGGGTGTGATTTCTAAAGCCTACCAATGAGTTGTGCATTAATTGGTCCATGTGGATCCGGATGGTGCACACTAAAAGTTTCCTAGTGTGCTTTAACATGCATAGCAATACGTTAAAGCAATCTAGGGGACACGGTAAGCAGTCATGGAATAAGAGGAAATGGCCTCCCATGGATCGGTAACTGGTTAAGAGATAAGAAACAAAGGGTATGAATAAATGATCAGTTTTCACAATGGATAGAGCTAAATAGCGGGGTGGGGGGGCAAACATCTGTAATGGGACTTGTGCTATCCAACATAATCCTAAATGATCTGGAAAAGTGGGTAAACAGTGAGGTGGCAACGATACTAAATTAGTCAAGATATTTAAATCCAAAGCTGATTGTGAAGAGTTACAAAGGGCTCTTACAAAACTAGGTGACTGGGCAACAAAATGAGTGATGAAATTCAATGTTGATAAGTGCAAAATAATGCACACTGGAAAAAATAATCCCAACTGTACATATAAAATGATGGGGTCTAAATTAGCTCTTACCACTCAAAAAAGAGATCTTGGAGTCACCGTGGATAATTCTCTGAAAATTTCTGCTCACTGTGCAGAAGCAGTCAAAAAAGCTAACAGAATAGTAGGATCCATTAGGAAAGGGGATCAATAATAAAACAGAAAATAGCATAATGCCACTATATAAATCCATGGTATGCCCACACCTTGAATACTGCATGTGATTCTACTCACCCCATCTCAAAAACAGATTTACTAGAATAGGAACAGGTACACGGCAACAAAAATTATTAGTTATGTGTGTGGAACAGTTTCCATATGAGGAGAGATTAAAAATCCTGGGGACTGTTCAGTTTTGAAAAGAAGAGACTAACGGGGCATATGATAAGAGATCTATAAAATCGTGAATGGTATGAAGAAAATGAATAAAGAAGTGTTATTTATCTCTTCACATAACACAAAAAATAAGGGTCATGAAATTAATAGGCCGCAGGTTTAAAAAAAAGGATGTACTTCTTCACACATCTCACAGTCAACCTGTGGAACTCATTGCTAGTGGATGTTGTGAAGTATAACTGGATTCAGAAAAGAGTTAGGTAAGTTCATGGTCCATCAATGGCTATTAGCCAAGATGGTCAAGGATGCAAACCCATGTTCCAAGTGTCCCTCATTAAACCAATGCAATTTAATGCATGGATGTTCTAAAATCAATTTAAACCTGAATTATATCTGTTTAGCTTGCACCTTTAAATTTACTAATGCAAGCTAAACTGATATTACTGGTCTTAAACAGATATAAGGGTGTCCACAAAAACAGTTTGCATCAGTTTCAGTAAATCAGTTCTTAAACCAGTTTAAGTTAAACTGGTTTATCTTCTCTGTGTGGAAAGCCCTCTGATGCATTTTTCCAGCGTAGACAAGGTCTAAGGACTTGTCCCCACCATGCCACAAACTAAGTTTGTGTAGACAAGCCTTAAGAGACCACCTCTCTCACCTTGTGACATGTTATCATGGCTGAGCTCAGCAGAGTTGGTTGAGCTGAAGCCCAGTTGATATGAAAGGGAGTTGCAATTAAGATGTTCTCCGGTAGGACTCCTTAGCACCTTCTGGAATTTGTTCCTCACCTCTCACCTCTTGGTACAAAGTAGTCTGAGTTTGCTGACCTTTCAGGATTTGCTGAAGGGTTTATTTCCTTCACAAATCTTCAAAATTTTCCTCTTTAGGGTGTTAGGTAGTGGGGTAGAATCTATTTGAGGGTTGAAGTTTTGTTTATATTTTTTGTTATTGCCAGAGTATTGTATAGTGGGAGCCACTGGAAGAAACCATTTTTTCTATTTATATATTTGAAATACTTATTAAGGATGCTCAGTCTAGGACTGATGCATTGTTTTATAAACTAGTATAAATAAAAATACATTTGTAAACACAGAAAATTCAGAATTAAAGTTAATCTTAAAAAGTGTGTTTTTTGCAGTGTTGTTGTAGCCATGTTGGTCCCAGGCTATTAGAGAGACAAAGTGAGTGAGACAATATCTTTCATTGGACCAACTTGTATTTGTGAAAGAGACATGCTTTCGAGCAACACAGAGCTACAAAGAGGTCCTGAAGAAGAGCTATGAGGCTTGAAAGTTTGTCTTTTACCAACAGAAAATGATCCAATAAAAGATAATACATCACCTACCATGTTTCTCTAAGGTTTTGATTTTTTTATCCAGTGTAAACTCAACCTTAACAAATTTTTTGTTTGTTTGGGAATTTCTTTCTTTTTAGTTTTTTTTTGGGTGTGGGGAGGAGTTGGTGATGTTGGAAAGCAAGGAACTAGGAGCCAATCATAGGAAGGCAGGAAACAGCTTTACTTGGTCTTTGGCTCCTTAGCAGTCCTCTGTGAGTTGGATACCTCAGATTCCTCAGGATCCATATGTTGATTCCTCTTTTCATACCAGCTGGTAAGGATTCTGTTGCTATCTGCTGCTCTGTGAAGGCATTACAGATTCTGCTAATGGTGAAGAACAGAAGCATCTTCCAAGATATGTTTTGCCAGAGGATGGAATTTGATAACCAGGTGTCCATGCAAGTCCTGCCTCCACTCCCTGGCTTCTTCATGGAAGAAGACTGAGTGGATGGGAGGGGTGAATGGGAGTGCTTACTATTTGGGAGTGTAGTGAGTGCATTGATTCTATTTTAGTTTTTAAAACTGCTTGCATACAAAGCATCCATGTACAATCTTCATACTCTCTGAGGGGACAATCCAATTTAGACAAATCTGCAGTAGGGAGGATAAGCGCTGGTGCCTGAGGTCCAGGAACACAGAAGCAGAGGAGAGAGATTTTCACTTCTTCCAAATGTAACTGGGGTGAGAGGTGTAAGTGCAAACTAACATAATTTGCATTGATTTGGAATTTGTATGAGTACATAGCAAATGTTACTTACATTGATTTGTTGTTCCGTGGGGACAAAATTGCTATTCTTTGGGGATCAAATTCAGACTTGGCATAAACTGATACATTTTAATTGTTGAGTTATCTTACACTAGGATTGAGTTTGGCCATGGCTGTCCTTGAGGATGGTGCAATGTAAGTTACAGTACTTGTGGAGGAAGGACATGCTGTCTTATTTTACACCCTCCTTTTGCTTTTCCTGTTATAGTCTCATATTGGCACCCAAACAATCGTCTAAACTTCAGTCATAAGCCAAATAATATTTAATTCCTGTTTATAATTTGAACATCAGGTTTTTAAAATATAAATTGGATTTTCTTAGATATTTTATTCCAAGAGATCTTGAATAACTCTGTTAGCTAGACCCTCAAGTTTGTAAAACTGGGGTGAATAAATGAGTTTTTTTTAATCACATCCTAATTTAAACTCATTCTCATCCATATTAAGAAATCAAATGACAATTAAAATATTGCTTCACGTCAGAGGAATGAAACAGTACACCCATAGTGCAAAACTACCTCAAAGAAAGCTGACTAATAAATTAGTCGTGTGTAGGATCCTGCAACATTAGCTATTGTATTTCTTATGTATTTGCTAAAGAAAAGATTACCAGAATAAGTTAATAAAATATTTTGCAACCTAGTTTCTTTAATAATCACATTATTTATAAAAATTGCCAGTTTGTGATTCTCATCACTGAGTATAAGAGTTACATTTCCACAATGGATATAATCCTCAAAAACTGCAACATTTTGTACTGCATGTGACAAATGTTGAAATGTTACAAAATAACATTTTATCCTATTATCGACAGGAAAAGCAGCTAGTATTGCTGATTTATGTATCACACCACAAGAGCTGTATTCTCGGCTGGGAGAGTTTGGACAATATTGTCCTGTCAGCCTCTCAGAAAAGGGTGAACTGGTTGACTGCTCTGTAACCTCATCATTGCAGTTTGCAGCAGAGTTTCGAGGACACTATTACAAAATGGCTTCGCAGGAAAAATTGAATGTGAGTATCCAACGGCCTCAATGGCGTCAGGAAGGGTGGGATAGGAGGAAGGGTGGCTTTACTAGGAGCAGGGCTGTCCCTATCCATAGGCAAAGTACACAGCTGCGTAGGGTACCAGGAAATTTGGGGCCCTGCGCAGCTATGTGCTGCTCCAGCCCCTGCTCCTCCCCAGGCCTACCCTCCCTCCACCCCTCTCCAAAGCCACAGCTCCTGCTCCACTCCAGCTCTGCCTTCACTCCCCTGAGGAGTGCTGCAGAGCTGGACCTGCACTCATTGATGGTGGGAAGTGCAGTGATCCAGACCCAGCTGTGCTGCTAGTGAGTGCTGCGGAGCGGTTTCCCCCTGCTCCCCAAATCAGCCCTGCCTCCCATGCCCCTCTGAGCCTGCAGAGGCCTGGAGCCAGCCCCACATTCCCCTCTGTGGGGGAGAGGGGCACGGTGTAGGGACTCAGAATAGCTAGAGACTAGCAAGAAAGTAGCAAGAAAGAGCAGCAGAGCCAGAATGCAATAAGCCACATCTTGTGTAGCTTGTATAATGTTTATATAATGCTGCGTTTCTTTCATAACACAAAAGTTTATTTTCTCTTACTACAGAAATTCTTGAATACACCAGAGTTGTATGTGCCACCATTAGCACCTCATCCTCTTCCCTCACCAGATATGCTACCAAAGAAACTGACCATGGCAGAAGTGAAGGCCTTATTCCCTAAAAAGGCTGAACTGCAAGGATACTGTCCGGTCACTTACCTAGATGGAAAACAAAGGTAAATCCTTACAATACCCAGAACATTTATTTAAAAAAAAATAGCCTGACAACGTTTTGCTTTTCTGTTTTCAACAGGAAAAACAATTACAACTCTTTACATTGTGCCGCTGCTAAACTCTTGAAACCCACTTGCCTTTGGGCTTCATTATGAACCTGAAACATTGAAGAGATTGCATAAAACAAGAAGCGGACTAAACCAGCATAGAATTGCATTCCCCTAAAAAAGCCAGAACTCCTGCTCCTGTTTTTAGTTACTGTCTAGTGGGGCTCAGTATCCTTCTGTCCTTCATCCCTTATATTTTCGCAGGGCAGCTTGTGAGACTGCTCCAATCTTTTTCTTGTATGGTGGGTGAATGGGCAGCCAGAAGGCCATCTTTCTCATCCTCAAGATCTAGAAGTGTCTTTTAGGGATTGGTGACATGACTGGTCCCTTTGCTTTCTGCAGTAGGGGTAGTTCAAAACTTTTCTTTAGCTGCTGTTGATGCCACATTAGTCCTCGTTCTGAGGCTGAAAGATAGTCTACTAATTTGAAATTCTGTTAATATGGATGTGCTCTGAAATATTTCTAATGAGCAGAATGAGGTAAGGCCAGTCGGTGGAGCATCCTCAAGAGGATCAGCTTCTACACACCTTCATGAAACAGGTGGAGGGCAAACAGATTTGTTATCCCTCCAAAGAGCTTTATTGGAGCTAAGGAGCAGGCCCCCTGCAACAAGTAGGGAAGAGAGTTGACCAGGCGGCTACCTCTTGAAGATTTGAGGGGATAGATTTGGGGAGGTTCTTATACTGTAATCTCTTTGAGGCAAGGACTGTTTCTTTTTTTGCATTTTGTGCAGTGCCAAGCGTATTATTGTCACTTAATACATAATGCTAAGATTGTGTCATGGAGGTCATGGAATTCATAACTTCCAGAGACCTCTATGACATTTTCTGCTTCAGCCCCAGGGTGTCAGGACTGTTGCTGTCAGCCAGCAGGGTCCTGGAGCTCTCAACTGGCACAGGCAGGGGGTCCACTGTAGCTCCCAGCCACTGCAGGTTGGAGGGGGGAGCCTGCAGCTCCCAGCCTCTGGGCAGTTGAGGGAGGACCCTGGAGCTCCAAGATACCATGGTGGCAGGGGCCCCCAGCTCCCAGCCACCACATGAGGCCTCCACAGATCCCACCTGCTGCAGGAGGCAGTGGGAACTTTGCCACTCAGCCACCACGAGTGGCAGGGGACCATGGATCTCTGAGCCACCAATGGCACCTGGGGAACCCAGGAGCTGCAGCAACGGTGGGTGCTGGACCCCCTCCTCTCCATTTTGTCACAGTTATTGCTAGTAAAAGTCAGGAACAGGTCTTCCGTGAATTTTTGTTTATTGCCAGTGACCTATCCCCGACTTGTACTAAAATTAACCGTGAGAGAATCTTAACCTTAATAATAGATCACATAAGGCTCCCTTCTCTATCTTCCTTAAAGATGATTGCTAAAAATAAGGGTGAGCTTTAACCTTTTGGAGGGGAGTATGCCCTGTGAGAAGAAGATCTCTATAGTCTTATTTTTTGATTGTGGCAAAATTTGCATGGTTTGAATGGTTTCAGCCAAGATTTACTTTGGGTTAATTATTCAAAATCCAAATCTTAGGCATTCTAAGAAGATACAAATTGAGCTACAAGTATCACACAATGAGGCCAAAAAGCTCTCCTAAAAAGGTAGCTGGGCATTCACTTATTGTGAAATCCATGGTTGGGGTAGAGCCAATATAGCCAGCTCTAGACCGCCCCTTCTCAGCTTCAAAGATACTCATCCAGAGAAACAGTCCCTGTAGGAGGCTGTTTACAGGCAAGTCTAGAGTAGGGCCCGGGTTCCTTATTGAGGCAATGTACCCTATTCAAATTTTGAACTATGCATAGTTCTGTCAGTCACATGGTGGGAGCGTGAACTATCATACCCAGTTGTTTTTGTAATTAGTAGAGCTATTGGATCAGAACAGTCCCAATTTTTAATATATTTCAATAGCACAAGTGATGCTTCATATTCTTTGTAGATATGTACTTGTCCCTTGTTCTGTCTTTTGAGATATGAAGCCTTGGTACCTGGCACCACTGAGCATGCTGTGGAATATCGAGATAAGATATATATTTTTGAAAGTGAAGAAAAACTCCAGAAGTTTATGAGGTGAATTTATTAACTTTTCTATTTTAACTTTTAATTATTTCATCTTTTCTGTTTTGAAAGCACTTCATCTTTTCATGTTTTCTCTGTGTGTTCCATTCTATTCATCTGATGAAGTGGGCTATAGCCTACAAACGCTTATGCCGAAATAAATTGTTTAGTCTCTAAGATGCCACAAATACTCCTGTTCTTTTTACGGATACATACTAACACGGCTGCTATTCTGAAACCTGTCACTTAACTTCTGTGTCTTAGGTTACCAGAAGAGTACTGGAATCAAAAGCTTCCGTATAAACTCCCTCCAATAAAGGAGCCAGTTCTACTTACTGCTCTTCCCCTGACTGGATACCTTGAACAGGCTAGTTTTTGCTTCTTTAATTTAATTTAAATTAAAGTTACAATATAGGAGCATACTGTGACTTTTGATTTTTGCTTTTTATTTTTAAATGTAATATTAATCTTGATTTTTATTAATAGAAATTCAGTAAAGATCATGGTATAATATATGTACTTATAGTTAAGGGAGGATACTATTGGTAGTTTAAAAAATGGCAGCTGTTTGAAGCTATTCAGAGATTTGTAATCTTAAAGCAGTCCTGGAGAAGATTAATTAATGGGCAAAATCCAGGTGAGGCGATCAAAGATACATAATAAACTGCAGAACAATGTAATGAAATTTATCCCAAGGTTCCTCCATTTATCTTATGGCTCTCTAATTTATCACAGAGTTATAACTACTACATACATAGTGCTTTTGTGTAAAATGTATATGGAGCTAATATCCATATCCATTCAATTTATCACAGGCCTAGGATCATATCATCTGTCCCCTAATCTGTCTTTGCGTCCACTAATCCACTGTAGATAGGGTGTGCAGATGATATAAAGCTGACCTTTGTACTTCTCTAATACTGGTGCTGCTTTGTGCATAGAGAGCTGCTCTAACTTATGCCAGCCTTTAATGGTGATGGAGGACCAAGCATGCAGAGGACAGGCATGGTATCTGGGCATTCCTGTTTGTTGTTGTTTCGTTTGTATTGCAGTTGCACTTAGGGGTCTTAATCACAGTGTAGTGCTGTTCTGAACAAACACATAACAAAAACATAGACCCCGCTCCCAGAAGCTTGCTGCCTTTTCCATGCTGTGTTGGCAACAAGGAGAGTATGTGACATAAGAATCTCTATTTTGGCTCTGTGGCATTGGAGGATCACCCTTGCTCTGGGGTGCTCCTCTGAAAGTTAAACTGGGTTCATGAGCTGAGTATGATGATAGTACAGTACAGCATGGAGCAGCTACACTGCTCTAGCAAGTCTTGCCATGCATGTTTGTATACATATGTTTGCGTGCACACTTACATGGCATTGCTAATAGTATGGCAACTTGCCACGGGAAAGTGTTATTAAAATAAATACTAAACAGGCATTTTCTTTTCTATAACATATGTGTGGAAAAGATAACTATTTAGGGTCTGATCCTACTCCTGTTGAAGTCGGTAACAAAGCTCCCATTCATTTAGATGCTCAGACACCATGGTATATCAAAACTTATTCAGACAGACTTAAGTGACAGAAAGATCAGGCCTTTAATGTATTTTTGGTGTACTGTGTTCAAGTCCTTGCTACATGGCTTTTTTAAAAAAATTTCTATTTCTTCAGGGGATAGCAACTGCTCTAATAAAAGCTATGAATGAAGTGGGCTGCTTAAAGCCAAAGTTTCCATTCTTAAGTGTAAAAAAAACTGCTCTGCTGTTTGTGGCCTATCATTTAAAAGGTATGGTAAAATGTGCTATAGTAATAGCATTAATTGAATAAATGGAATGAATTCTTTTATGTAATATTTTTAGACAAAAATGCAGTCACTGACATCTGATTTCCCCATTCTTCTGAACTGATTATTTAAAAAATAAATACTATACATAGCATAGTAATTATGAACAAGTTTTTGTTAAATATATAGGGCACCAACATGAGATATTAATAGGCCCCCCCAAAAAATATTGTGAGACTCTAATGTTATTTTATCACCACAAGAGAGAAATTTTCCCCATCCCAAATTATCTAGTTTTTAATCAACAACAAAATTTTTTTTTAAAGCTAGATGGAGATGTAGTGTAAGCCAGTCTTGGGCAACCTGAACAATTTTTAAAACTGGTTGGAGTCACTGTAATAAAGGATGCTGAAAGATCAGCTTAACACATTTATCTGACCTACACAAATTTCCAGAAAAGAATCAACCAAAATATCAGTGCAGAATCTAATTGTTTTTTAAAATGGTTTAGTTGAAACAGATTTTAGATTCACATGGAGCATTAGTAGCTCTAAGGCCAGCTCCATAGTATGGATTCAGGTACTGATCCACTAAATTAGATCTAGTTATGATATAGAAAGCTGCATCAGTAACTTTCTAGGGAAAGACACAGGTCAAATATACACAATGATATAATTAGAGCTTTTAGCAGCCTTTACCATACTCAAGTGTTGTTGTTCTGCTAGCTTGTTTGTTGGGTCACTGGGGAAAATTTCAAAATGTATTGATAAGGCTGCAAGTCTGTCACGGAAGTAATGGATTCCGTGACTGAGAGTCCTGGCAGCTCTTATCTTAGGCTGGGTCTTGGAAGTGAGTTCTTCTCCTTGGGGTTCCTTATCTCCTTTGGTCTTCTTCCAGCCTTTTTCTTTCTTCCTTCTGCTTCTGTTACTTCCGATCTTCTTCCTCTCCTGATCTCCTTCTTGGACCCCAGTTTATATAATGAAACTTGAAACTTGCTTAGCTATACTTTAACCAATTCTTTTAGTATAATTTTACTAACCAATCATAACACAATTACCTGACGAATCATACCCCACCACCTTAATTGATTCACACTTAGCAAAATTAATTATACAGCAGACAGAAACAATTACAAACCAGACAGAGATCACAGTATCAAAGAATAGGAAAGTGTAATGACAATGATCATACAATGAGGATTGCACAACATTCTCTATTGATAAGCAGTTTCTTGCCAGACAGAATGGTGTTACTTAAGTTTTCTTTACTCATCTTGAGATCTGTTTCTTTATCTGGTGACAGTGGGGAGCTATCAAGGCAAAGTCCCCTCCTCACAGCCTGGTGTGATACATTTTAGATGGAATGTGAGTATGTGACTCCAGGCCTACAGCTAATGACTGCTGCTTTTTCAGTCTGGCTGCAGAAGGCGGCTTTGGTTCAGGCCTTCCAACATGGCTACAGAAAAGCCATATTATTGCACTGGGTGTATGGACACCATTAGTGGAAGGACATGTGCAACATATCTCAAAAAACAATAATTAAGGAACCAGTTTGTATGACTTTCTAATATTTATCTTTTTATCAAGACCTGTTTCCTTGTGACTATTATTTCACTGTGCTGTCAATGAAAGAACCATATAATATACTATACAAGAACAAAGTGGTTTTCCTAATCCCTACATGCTTTCTAATCAATACATTTTCCACACTTCTCATGAAATCATTGTACTATCTTTGTTTTCAAACCATTACCAACCTAAGGAGAATTTAGGACACCATCTGGACATGTAAAGAGAAATGAAAAGTGGTCTCAGATGTACAGATTAATTCACAGAATTAGCCTCAAGGTTCATTTACTTTCGCCCAAAGTGTATAGGCCTCAAAATTCTCCCTGGCCATGCAGATAAAGTGCTGAATTGTTAACACTTTTGTAGCATCTGTTAAACAGTTTCAGGCATTAAACTTCATTCCACACACTCTGTAGCAGTTTTCTGGAGAGAACCTTGACTACCACAGAGAAGATATAGAGTAGCCCAAGGATGGGCAAACTTTTTGGCCCGAGGGCCACCTCTGGATAGGGAAATTGCATGCAGGGCCAGGACAGGGGTTGGGGTGCGAGAGTGAGTGCTGGGTGTGGGAGGGGGTGTGGTGTGCAGGAAGAGGTTCAGGGCAAGGTGTTGGGGCAGAGTAGGGGTGCGGGGTGTATGAGGGGTCTCAGAGAAGGGGTTTGGGGTGCGGAGTGCATTAGGAGGCTGAAGGCAGGGGGCGGGCTGAAGAAGGGATCGGGCTCCAGCCCTCCACCGCTTACCTGGAGCGGCTCCAGGATGGCAGCGGCACTCACTGCACCTCCAGGTACTACCCCCAAAGCTCCCATTGGCTGCACTTCCCTGTTCCCAGCCAATGGGAGCTGCAAGGGATGGTGCCTGGAGGAGAGTGCAGCGCATGGAGCCCTCTTCCCTCCCCCCGCCACCAGGGGCTGCAGGGATGTGGTGTTAGCCACTTCTGGGAGTTGTGCAGGGCCTGCAGTGCCACGGGGGTAGCAATGCCATGGGCCGGATCCAAAGCCCTGAGGGAACAGATCTGGCTTGCGGGCCATAGTTTGCCCATTCCTGAAGTAGCCACTTGATCCTGGAACAAAGCTTTAAACATTAAGTGCATCTTCTGTCCTCTTAAAATACACCCTTTGTGGGAAGGTGCTTTGTGTGTTGGTCCATTGTAAATTTTTCTACATCTAAATTTTTATTCTCAAGCAGTTTGGATTTCTGTCTTTCTCCCTTTTACCTACACTGTCTCTTTCCTTCTTTGTTCCTGTGCTTTACTATTTCACTATTGTGCTTTAGGCACATCAGTCAGATTGTGGGAGATGTTGGGCTCCCGGTTGGGAAGTTTGGTTTCTGATTGTTTCTTTTCAGAATATCTGAAACAATCCACCAGTGGTGGTGATTTCCAAATAGGAAAACCAGAAGTAGAATTTGTGTTTAACACAGGCATGGGCAAACTTTTTGGCCCAATTGTCACATTGGGGTTGCAAAATTGTACGGAGGGCTGGGTAGGGAAGGCTATACCTCCCCAAACAGCCTGGCTCCTGCCCCCATCGGACCTCCACCCACTTTCTGCCCTCTGAATGCCCCCCTCAGAATCCCCAACCCATCCAAACCCCGCTGCTCCTTGTCCTCTGCCGCCCCAAAACTCCCCACTCTTAGCCACCACCCAGTACCCCACCCCCTATCTAAGCCCTCTGCTCCTTGTCCCTTGACCACCCCCTTCTGAGACCCCCCCCAGGACCCTACCCTCTACTCAGCCCCCTGCTCTCTGTCCCCTGATTGCCCTGACCCCCTCCACCCTCCCACCCCCTGACAGATCCTCTGCACTCCCATACTCTATCCAACCCCCCATTCCCCATCCTCTGACCACCCCACCCCGTAACCTCTGCCCTGACTGCCCCCTGGAACTCCCCACCCCTTATCCAACCTGGCCCAGCCCCTTTACCATGCCAGTCAGAGCGGCATGTCCAGCTCCACGTGGCCCACCAGAGCCAGACATGCTGCCCCCGAGGACCCTGCCGTACCGCCACAGCCACGCTGCTGCCTGGGAGGAGCCGCGGGCCAGAATGCTGCCAGTGAAGTGCGCTGAAGCTGCAGGAGAGGAAGAGCAGGGGGGAGGGGCTGGGGGAGCCTCCCTGCCCAGGAGCTCAGGCAGGCCAGTTAGGAGGGGCTCACAGGCCGTAATTTGCCCACCCCTGGTCTAACAGATGCTCACACTGAAATGACATTTAGTTTGTCTACCAGTTTTGATTCTATTGTTAGAGTTTTGTTTTAAAATCACATCTAAGTGTTTCTTTGGCTTTGGAAGCAGTCTTCTTGTGGGCAAAAATAATAGGTATGTCTCACTCAGAGTTCCCTAGTAACAGTGCTGAACTACTTCCACTAACTGTGCAGAAATGGCACTGCCTATAAATCACAGAGTAGGAGAGATGTCACTCATGGAACCTCACCATAGTTATTCATGCCCACCAGCTTGACTGCTGTCATGTGTTCTGCTTACAAATACACTAGAACATCACTCAGGGGCTTCAGTTAGTGCCACATGCAGCTGCATATATTTTTATAAGTAAAACAGATTGTTACAACACATAGCATAGTTCCCCATGCTGTCCACTCCAGTTCTAGGTCCCATTCAAGATACCGATTATCATCCATACAGTACTGACTGGCCTGAGATTTGGCTGTCTTAAACCACCATTTCCCCTATGCCTCATTACAATTATGCTCAACAAGAATACTCTTGCTTTCTGTCACCATGGCTGAATATCAAAATGTGGGGTGGAAGAAGTATGGTTGGGATTATTGTCAGTGAAATAATCCCTTTTGGCCCTGAAATTTGTTTGCATTTGGCTATTCAAGGTGTACTTTAATATGTTTTTTTTATTAAAGGTCAAAAAGCTGAGCACTCGTGGCTATTTAAATTCAAGTTATGAATGCACTGCACTTCTGAAAAATCACATCCCAAACCTTTTCTTTTTTTTAAAATCTGGCCATGTTGTCTCCGGATGTAGCCTGTGGTAGTGTTATCATTAGTTGAGGTGGAAAGGCGTGGGTTTGATCTTCCTGTCTTTTAGTTTGTAATATGACTCCATACATCATGATTCTTGCAATATACAGTTAAAAAAATAAATGTAACATGGTATATTTTAATATCTTTGATTTCTTGCAGCTTACAACCCCAGGAGCTCAGAATATGTACGAAAGAAGTACAAGAGAAAATTGGAACAGTTCATAGAGCACTGTGACCTCATCCCCTACTTGGGTACCAAAATGACCCATAAATATAAAGAACCTCAAAATAGACCTATTGACTTTGATCACAAATTACGGATGTTTTTGTCTTTTAAAGATGTGGATCCAACCTCTGGTTAGTTTGAAATCTGCAACAAGGAAAAAATTGGGCATTTTCATTGAACTACTGAATTCTGATTAGCTTGATGAATATACTTATTTTGTGCTTCAACTGGTCAGATAAAGACTTATTCATAAAAGTAATTCTGTTAACAAAGAACATTATACTTTTATGAATAGATAAAAAGCTCAGGTGGGTAGAAATTAGTTATGATTGGCTGGCATAGATTTGATGAAGTTTATTCTAAAAACAAATATTTAGTTTTATATTCATATACAATATATTTTAGAAATGTTTGTAACTTGAAAAGTAGGGAATATTTTGATTGGCACTGAAAGAAAATTATTAAATATTCTGAAAACTTCACTGAATTTTACAATTTTGTTTTTCAGTCATTTTCATGTCTCTGTATGTCAGCATCATCAGTATAATAAATGCACTCTTTTACTACATGTAATGGTACAAGTTTAAATTTATTTTCACACCCTTGTACAGAAAGAGGCATTTAGACATGACTAAATTGATTAACTTGTTCTAGATTTATATTTACCGCTATTTCTGTATCTATTTGTGATCATTAACAATGTAACCAATCATTTAGGGAAACAAAGGATGTTTAAAAAAACCTTTGTGGAAAAATGGTCTCTTTATAAACAAAAATCAAGACGTTTCAAGCTACCAGTGTTTTAAACATACCCCAGTGAATGCTATGGGAAATAAGTACCTGCAGGTGACATCTGACCACAGTAGTTATTTCCCGTTCCTTTAATTGTTACAACCCAGTTCTTTATGTTTGTACAACCACATTTACAACACAGTTTAAGGAGGGTGTGAACGTAAAACTAAAATATTTAAAAATTCTCAGAGATCTTTTTCTCAGAAAAAAGTCAGATCAGATCCCATCCGCCCCCGGACCCGCAGCGTTCTGTGTGCAGGGACTTGTCAAAGCCCAGCTCGCTTCTTAGCTGGAGCCTTTCAAGCATTTTCTTTCCACATTTGCTGATTTTTTAAAAATATGTTTTAAATAAGGCAAAAGCTTTCTACACTCCGGGACTAGACGGGCAGGGCGGGGAGCGGGTGCAGAGAACGGAAGGAGACTCCTCTGGAGGACGGCAGCTGAGGGCCGGGGTGTGGCACTGGCCGCGGGGCGGGAAGCGGTGGCACAAGTCAGACGGTTTCAAGGCGAGGATCGATGCAGGCTGCGCCCGGGTGAGCGGCGGCCGATGCTGGGCCGAGCTAGAGGAAGGCTGCTCCCAAAACCAGGCGGCGCGAGGCGGGGGAAGCGCCTGCGCGCACCGGAACGTGTCAGTCAGTGGGACGCTGACCTATGTGGGGGAGGGGGCGCGCGCCTCGCCCAAGTTGAGAGCCGGCCCGGAGCAGACGGGCTGGCTCGCCGCTCGGGCCGCGTTCTGGAGAAGTTCGCGCCTCCCCCGCGTGCGCGAGGGGAGGAGCCGGGCGGCTGAGGCACGTTGGCGGAGGGGGCGGTTGCAGTTCGTTGCGAAGGGGGTGGGGCTTGTGCTGCCGGAGCCCGCTCGAGGCCCCCACCGATTTGCTGATGCCCGAACGGCCGAGCGGGCCGCTCAACGGCGTGACGCAGGTTCGTGCCCCTCCCAGGGGGGAGGAGAGCCGGGCCGGGCGCGCACCCTCCCTGAAGGCTGCCTGCGGCTGTCCCCGGTGAGTGAGCCCCGCCGTGCCGAGCCGGGGCGGCCTCCCCGGGCTGCGGGAGCGGCCAGCGCAGTGCGCGGGACTTAACTCACCCCCCCCCCGGGCGGCAAGGTCTCCCCGACTCCCGAGGATGCTCTGGGCCGGGTGGGTCGCTGAGGGGCTAGAAACCCGCTGGCCGCCGGGGGGATGGTCTGGCTATGCCGCTGGGAAGGGGCGATGGGCGGGAGGCGGCTCCCTGGAGGGCTGCGCGGAGATGGCAGCGCTCGGGGCCGAGGAGTAGCCTGAGCCCGCCCCCCGCCAGCGCCCTCCGGGACCCTCCTCTCCACAGAGTCTGAGGTAGCCCCTAGTCTTAGCGGTCCTGTGTGCATCTCCCTCCCCCCCGATCACGCTGAAACATGGAGACCACAGCCCCTGCTTGTGCTGGCCAACACAGCACTGTCCATCCTGGGGAGACTTCCAGCTTCAGGCTGCTGTGCGTGTACCACGCCTCGCAACAGCTTTATGGGGCGTGTGCCCCCCCCCCATCTATAAATGGGGAAACCGAGGCGTGGAAAAATGTGATTTGCTCAGGATTAGGATAAACCAGGACCGGAAGCTGAGAGTAAAACCCTGGAGTCCTGGTTCCCGGAGTCCTGCTCAAATACCTGTAATTACAGTCTCATAGCCTAAGCAATAATAAACTGCTCATTGTTTCAGAGAATGTTTGTTTATTTATTTACTTTGGGGTGGGATTTGATATAAAAGTTGAAGTTAATAATTCAGCCTCAATAAAAAAAATTATGCCAAAGTCTGTTATCCTAATTCAGGTCTGCTATTGAGCACTGATCCTTGAATCTCCAGTGTGCTGTTTAGTGCTCAACTAGCTTCCTTTATGATTATTTGATATTTAGAGACCCTAGTAGCTTAGAGACTCTGTGGTAAATCCTGTACTTCAGCTGTTCTCAGATTGTACCCATTTTTATACTGACAGTGTCTTGTGGACCAGCATCCCCTCCCATTCACAAGTCTGGAAAGGAACTTCTCCCAGGTGGCAGTCATGCAAATCTGTGTTGCAATTACAACTGTTGTTTATAATGAAGATTAAACAGATAACTACTTCTGCTAAACTGGTTGTTGGATCTCATATTTAGCTGTGTACCTTTCCCAGGTCTGAAGAAGAGCTCTGTGCAACTTGAGAGCATCTCTCACCAACAGAAGTTGGTCCAAAAAAAGTTATCTCACCCATCTTGTTTCTCTAATATTCTGGGCCGGATATGGCTGCAACTCAGATCAAATAAGTGTGCCTTCCCATTTTATATAACCTCCCTAGAGTATCTTTTTTTAAAAAAAAAAAAACAACAACAAATATTGTTAGGATCTTGCAGTCAGAAGAGTAATGATACAATTGTGTTGCTTTGAATGTATACAGTATCTAAATACCTACAAGCATGTGCAGCTTCTGCAAATTAATGTTACGAGAACCATAAATTTGAATTCCTTGACAATTGTTTAAATATGTAACCTTATTTTACTTGTATGAAAGTTAACTGTTTTTATGGATATCACAGGTTGCTAATATATATGGGCAAATTACAGTTGCTAATGTACAAAATATAATTGTTCCATATCCTGACCGCTTGGTGCTTAAGCATGCTATTTTGTTTATTGCCTAAAAGTAGCTTTATTATTTTTGCATTTAATTTCATTCTTTAGACTGTGTTTGCAATACAGAATTTTAACCCCCCTCCCCCAAATCACAAAGCTTGCTTCCACTGGCTTAGTAGAACTGGTGTTTATATAGATAAGAACCATCCTATAAGCAAGGCTCTGGCAGCTTCCAGCATTTTTACCACTTGTTAGTGCTGTTTCTTTCACAACCACCTCTGCACTAAGAATAAGCAGGGAAAGGTTTGAAGAATAATTTTCAGAAATTGGGAGCATGTAAAACTATGGGTGAGATCATGCCCTTCTTGAAATCAGTGGGCATTTCGCTATTGCCTTCAGTGGGTCAGGATATCATCCTAGGTTCTAATAGAAGTCCCATCATAACCCTAACTAAAGCATTTGTGAAAGTGAAAGCTCGTAACTAACTTTTTTTTCTTTCCACTCACTATCTTTTTTTTATTTTTTTTAAGTTCCAAAAGACAGTTTCAGATTGGGCAGCCATTTTGGTTACTGAGCAGCATGAAGCACATGGTACTAAATAAATAATAATAATAATAGTCAAAAATAATTTCCATTTTACAAAGTTTTTATAGCTGTTCTTAAGTATTTAAAAATTTTGCTTTATTTGAAGGGAAAAAGTATTCATCAGGATTATTCACTTTTTACAACTAGGTCAAAAGCTTCAGTTTTGCTGCAGAAATTCCTTAGTTATGGAGTAATCTTTAATATTTTGGTTTTTGTAATGCAAACCTCTAAAAATGTTTCTTTTTTCAATAATACTGTTTTACTCTTGTAGGTAACTCTTTTCTGATTTGCAGTAAAAATGGCAGATGCAACTGCTGACCCCCCAGAGAAGCTTGTTGTTATCCACTCCAAGGCTCACAGAGATACCATTCTAGCTAATTTTGCAGAACAAAGGAAAAAGAATTTTCTTTGTGATATCACTTTAATAGTAGAGGATGTGCACTTCAGAGCCCACAAAGCTTTACTTGCTGCCAGCAGTGAGTACTTTTCAATGATGTTTGTAGATGAGGGAGAGATAAGCCAGTCAATTTATATGTTGGAGGGAATGGTTGCAGACACTTTTGGTGCACTGCTGGAATTTATCTACACAGGTTATCTTCATTCCAGTGAAAAAAGTATGGAACAAATATTGGCAACTGCACAGCTCTTAAAAGTGAATGATTTAGTATGGGCACATGCAGATTATCAGACCAATCATAGCCCAAATAATCCTCTCGCTTCTAGTAGTGGTACTTCAGTAGTTGTCTTTGCAAATGACAAAAATGAAGATCCACCAAAACGAAAACGAGGAAGACCAAGAAAAGTCAAGAATGCTCAAGAGGAAAAATTTGGGACAACTTCAGTTGAAGATGTGCAGCTGAGAGAGAACAATTCAGTGCAAAATAAACAAAATTTTATGAAAAAAGTTGCAGCAGAAGAAACCGTTGCCAGTGAACAAGTTCTAGTAAGGAAAGAAGTGGAAGAAACTGAGCCATCTTGTGGTTCAGAAGCTGCTGTAGATCTACCAGCTGAGAAGGATGAGAATTATGATCCTAAATCTCAAGGAATACAGAGCAATCAGAGTCGTTATAGCAAACGGAGGATACGGAGGTCTATCAAGCTAAAAGATTATAAACTTGTTGGTGATGAAGATGGAAAAGTGTTGACAAAGAGAACTGATAGAAAAAGAAAACGCACAGGTTCTGAAGCTTGTTGCAAAGAATGTGGCAAAGTATTTAAATATAATCACTTCTTAGCTATTCATCAGAGAAGTCACACAGGTAGGCATAAAAGACTACCTTTTTGGGGTTAGGGTATGGTAACTGCCTACAATTGGTTTGCATTGTAATTATTCAAATGTTGCTTTATAGCATGGTATTGCTAGACACACGCTATGTATATGGTGGAGCACCCAATTTTTGTTTCCACTATTTTATTTAATTCTCAAATTCAGAGTTTATAATCTTTGTAGTTAGCACACTGATTGCTTTCTAGTTAATTAAGTTGTTTACCAATGAAAAAATATTAAATTGGATATTGGCAGTGCTCATGCATTGATACTTAAAAAATGATTTTTTCATGATTGCTATAAGGGAGCTTAGGTTTTTGTCTGTATTAATCCTCCTGGTTTACTGAAAATTGATTTTTAATGGTGATAATGTACTAATGCATCTTGCTACCAACTTAGAATATTTACTTAGCAATTTATTAGCAATAACTCTTTGCTATTTATAGTCTTGGTGCTTTACTTTAGGAGAACGACCTTTTAAATGCAGTGAATGCGGTAAAGGCTTTTCCCAGAAGCACTCTCTTCAGGTTCATGAGCGGATGCATACTGGAGAGCGACCGTATACTTGTACTGTCTGTAGTAAGGCTTTAACAACAAAACATTCTCTTTTGGAACATATGAGTCTACACACAGGTAAGCAATCAAAGACAAATATAATCTAGCTATATTAAGTATTAGACATTTCAAAACAAACATTTCTGCTGAGTGTTTTCTTTTTAAAATAAGCATAAGAATCTGTTATACAGAAATGTTAGTTATATTTTAGCTTAATTTTTGGAATATAATTATTTATATTTTTAGGGATATTAATTTTTGTTACAGGACAGAAGGCTTTTACATGCGATCAGTGTGGGAAGTATTTTAGCCAAAACAGACAACTGAAGAGTCATTACCGAGTGCACACAGGTATAACAAGGCTGGTGGGGGAGGACAGGCAGGTTGTCCATCATGATCAGCTATCTCTGGTGGCCAGGTGACAGCCTGAGTAGTAAAAGCGGTACCTTCACTGTCCATTGTCAGTATTGTGCTTTATGGTGTTCCGCTACTCCTCTGGCTGAATGGTATTGATAGCTTTAAAAGGAGTCCCGACCAATTTTGTTCCAGAAAGATGGTGGCTGAATAATAGGTGTATAAAAAAGTAGAGAGGAACTATGGAATCTCAAAGCTTCCAAAAGGAAGATGGTAGAAGTCAGAGTTAAAACAACCAGCGTCTTTTCTTCAGTGATAGAATTAACTGGGGAAATGGAATAGAATAATCTGCCATTTCTAGTGATGTGCAGCAACAGAAATTAATGAATCATTGTTATCTTTATATATTATATTAAAGTGGTTATTTTACAGGGAAGTGCTTTAACAAAGATCACTGAAGAAATACAGGGGATCACTTATGCACTGACACTTTTTTTATTATTGCGACAAGGCCATTCATTGCCGGAATGTAACCAGTGTCATCGCAAATTCATGGATGCAGCTCAGTTAAAGAAACATCTAAGAACGCATACAGGTATGTATTAAACACCATTTTTGTTTCAAGGAATGCTAAGACCAACTTGTTGGTTGTGATGGGGTTTGCATACCCAATTTCTGGTTGGCAGGGAGACATCCATTGAGTATGTAGTGATGTCCTGGCTCCCAGTTGAGGAGATATGCCCCCTAGGAATGGCCACAGGTATTTGTAACCAGCTCAAAAGAGGGTCATGTGGAGACAGCCTAAAAACAATGCCCTCTACAAGATGGTCTGCTTTTCTCACAGAGAAAGATCTGCAGAAAGTACTGGGAGGTCTTCAGTGGTACAATTAACCTGGGCCAGGCTAATGGAGAGCCTGGTGGTGTTAGGAACCTATTCACTGCAGCCCCAGAGCAGAGAAGGCTGCCCCCAGAAATCTTGAGGGATGCATTGTTTGTGAACCCTGTTGACCAGTAAAAGAGGGTTTTTTTATTATGTTTTAATAAAGTAGACATCAAGAGGGGGAAGGTAATTTGAAATAGATGGGGTGTATGTTGCTTGGGGATTCAGAGGGCAAGCTGAGGCAGATTGACTCTCCGATGCTGGTTAGCATAACCTTCCAAGAAAGTAATTCATGTTGAAGGGCATGTTTGAAAGGTGACTTACAGTGATTTTTAAACAAATCTTTGTGATTATCTTGTAAGAATTCCAAAAGAGAAAAAGTATATACTGTTTTTAGAATAACATATTTTGTGTTTACTTGAACAAAATTAGATAGTATAGAATCTCAAGATCCTTAGAAATACCGGTTTTGAAAATCCTTAGAAAAATCAGTTCTTGCTTTCTGTACCAATGACACCACAAATATCATAAATAATAGGAACTAATATAAAGGCTATAATGTAATGAATTTCAAACCTTTATGGCATTTGTGGGTTTTTCTGTCCCTTGGAGTAGTGGGAAAGTAATTTAAAATACAGTGCTAATTATACCATGAATTGGAATCTGCTGTTACTATTATTACTCTTTTTTTTCCCTTTTCTGGAATTTTACAAGCGTATTTGAAATATAACAGAGCTTTTGGAATTCATCTTTGAATTTTCATTGTGGAGGTTTAGATTTGCAAAATTTTCCATTGTAAATAAATTTAAAATGATAGAAAAATGAAAAAGTATTATGCAACTTCAGATTTGTATAACTTCTCATAGTTCCCCTATCTTTGACAGGAGAAAATTGCTTTTATAAATAAGGATACCCTTAAACATTTGCTTTTTGCAATTCCCGATGTACGTATAGTTTGTGTTTATTGAGTCAATGCTTGCTTTCTCTTTTTTAGAAAACGGTATATGCAGGGATTATTTTCATTTGCACTATTGTGGCCATTGCATTTTCTGTCTAGGACAGCATGGTATGCTGTTAGAGTAAGACTTGATGGTAGTACTTCAGTTGTTAGTGACTGCTGTACTACTGTACATATAGCAAGGGGATGTGTGTGTAAGAAGTAAGAGAAAAAGGCATAGTATCAAGGTCCAGGTTAAAAACATGTAGTTGAGAGATTTTAGTGTTGTTTCCAGAAATGGTAGGCCAGGTACCAGAAATAGCAGCTGAGAGAAGTAAACTGATTTGGCCCTTCTCCAAAGGTGAAAAGAACAAGAAAAAAATAACCCCTATTTCTGGTTGTTGAGCGTACTGTCCTGCTGTGATAACATTTCTGAAAACTTGTGCATGGTGGAAGTTGGTTACATCACTCTGTTTGGGGGTTTTTAGGCTTTGTAAAAGTTGACAAGCATGCAAATTCATTATTAAGTTTAAAGTTTCTGAAAATTTGCTTCTGCTCAGTTTGCTTTGTTGTTCCCATCACATCTAGGCACTTTAGTGATCCATGACATATTACACGCCTAGAAATATCTAGGCAAGGGGTGGGCAAACTTTTTGGCCCACGGGCCACATGTGGGTGGGGAAATTGTATGCAGGACCATGAATCTAGGGATGGGGTTGGAATGTGGGAGAGGGTGTGGTGTGCAGGAAGGGGCTCAGGGCAAGGGGTTGGGGTATAGGAGGGGGCTCAGTGCAAGAGGAGTGCGGGGTGTAGGGGCTTATGGCAAGTTGGGGTGCAGGAGAACTGTGGGGTGCAGGAGGGGGCTCGGCAAGGGGTTGGGGTACTGGAGGGGTGCAGGAAGGGACTTGGAGCAGGGGGTGGGGTACTGGAGGGGTGCAGGAAGGGACTCAGGGCAGGGGGTGGGGTACTGGAGGGGTGCAGGAAGGGACTCAGGGCAGGGGGTTGGGGTACAAGAAGGGTGTGGAAAAGGATTCAGGGCAGGGGATTGGGGTACTGGAGGGGTGCAGGAAGGGACTTGGAGCAGGGGGTGGGGTACTGGAGGGGTGCAGGAAGGGACTCAGGGCAGGGGGTTGGGGTGTAGGAGGGATGCAGACTCCAGTCCGGTGCCGCTTATCTCAAGCGGCTTCAGGGTGGCAGCACGTGCAGCAAGGCTAAAGCAGGCTGCCTGCCTACCTGCGCTGCTCCCAGAAGTGGCCAGTATGATTGGCAGTGGCTCCTGGGCGTGGGGTGGGGCAGAAGGCTCAGCTGTGCGCTGCCCTCGCATGCGGATACCACCCTGGAAGCTCCCATTGGCCATGTTTCCCTGTTCCCAGACAATGGGAGCTGCGGGGGACGGTGCCTGTACATGAGGGCAGCACACGGACGACACCCCCCACCAACTCCCCTGCAGGGGCCACAGGGACGTGGGGCAAGGGCAGGCAGGGACCCTGCTTTAGCCCTGCTGTGCCATGGGGTTGGCAATCCTATGGGCCGGATTGAAAACCTTGACAGGCCGGATCCAGCCCCACGCTGTTGTTTGCCCTCCCCTGATCTAGACACTACAGAGAAATGTTACGTTGCTTTCGGTTCTCTTCCTTTGCTTTGTCAGTTTGTGACATTGACTTGCTACTATGTAGCTTTTTCTCATTGCATTTAATCTTCCTGGCTAGCTCCATGTAAGAAGAGTAATTCAGTACACAGTAAAATCCCAATTTACCCAAACTCCTGTAAACTGAAGTTCCATTGAATTGGGAATACAATGGAACTTCAGTTTGCAGGAGTTTGGGTAAATTGGGATTTTACTGTGTACTGAATTACTCTTCTTACATGGAGCTAGTCAGGAAGATTAAATGCAATGAGAAAAAGCTACATAGTAGCAAGTCAATGTCACAAACTGACAAAGCAAAGGAAGAGAACCCACTGCTTCGCTGTGGTCAAGGTGTGTTGTGGTCTCTCTGAAATGCAGTTTCTTGGAAAGTCATGCCTTCTTACACTAGAAGCATAAGAATTTAACTTGCTTTATTCCTGAGTTAGCAAGCATGAATAACTTGCTTTTACATTTGTTAGTGTGCATGGTGGTGATTTCTTAGAACTTACTGTAATTATAAGTAGGCAGTCTGACCTATTGGGTAGAGCACAGGACTCTGGAGACCTGGGTTCTATTCCAGGTTCATCCACTGCCCTGGATGACCTCGAGCAAGTCAGTTCACTGCTTTTCCTCAGTTTTCCCTTCTGCACTATATAGCTAATTATACTTAAAATTCATCAGTACATCTCAAAGCAAAGTGCTATATGAGAGCCTGGTGGTGGTGGTATTGATTATTACAGTAATTATAACTTAGTCTGTTCATTTTTTTTGTTTGTAGGTGAGAAACCATTTACTTGTGAAATCTGTGGCAAGTCATTCACAGCAAAAAGTTCTCTTCAGACTCACATCAGAATCCACAGGTACAGTATAGTTTCGCAGTTTTTTTAAAACTGTTTATTTAGGAAGTTTTAACAGGTTTAAAATTCCTTATAAATGTCAAAGATAAAACAGTCATTAAAACAATGAACTTTTGTTTAGAGAAATAGTGATTGGCTCTCCCTATTTGACAGAATGTTACCTTCGTACAGAATGAGCATCTTTACGCTACCCAAAACATGCATGATTTTTATTAAATTGAGCAAATCTCTGATATGCAACTTCTAATCCTGTAGATATCGTATATGTGTTATCCAATGACACTAGTAACCATTGCTCCTTAACTGTGTTTACTTGATGTGTGGGTACTGATTGATTACTAAATGCTGTGAATAGCATGTATTCATTTTTATTTAAATAAATTAACCCACTTTTGAGCAGCATATTTGAATCAGTGTAAAATTTTGCATACTTTAATGATGAAATTAATCAATGAATGAGTCCTGTATCATATTTTCATGGTGGTTTTTACATTTTGAAGTGTTAGTAGGTAGTATTATGATGATTAATCTAGGCATGCTAAAAGGCTCTCCTCTCTGACAGAACCTTCCACTACTATTGATGTGATAGTGGTGATGATTTAACCAGAGGAGAATAGTGTACTTTAGAGACTTTCCTAGTGATATTATCATGTAGTTTTAATTTGTCTGGGAAGCTTTTCTACAGAAAACCCCAGTAAGTTTAAGCCAGTAATTTAGGTTGCATTCTTCAGAATGAATGCGTTTTTTTTTTCCTAGTACAGTATTGCAAGTAACGCCTATGATTTCTATAGCTGAGATTAGGTCAGAGAGAGAAAAAGTTCTTTTCAGTTTTATTTGGTACATTTGACAACATTGTGCATAAGCAATTTCACAATTTTTCGTATTGTATTTCTCTCTCTCTCTCCCTTCCCCCTCCTCCCAAAAAGGAGAAAAAAATTTAAACAAAATGAGCATAGTAATGTATCGCTTAAAGTTGTCCCGGTTAACACTGTTTCGTTATTAGCTTGCTGACCTATTACAGAACATGCTTGTTAAAGTCATGCAGTGTTCTGTTATAAGGTTGTTTAATTCGCCCTGCTCAGCCCAGCATCTAGGCTGCAGTAATTAAAAACGCCGACCACCATGAGGCCCTGAGTTCTAGAGTTTCTGCAATACAAACAATTTTTTTAAAGGAGAGAGAACTACTAAATTACCTCATAAGAGTGTTTTGTGGTTAGTCATGTTTGCAAAGTGTTCAAATACTGCTACAAAGAGCTCCATAGAAAAGTGTATGTATAAATTATCGATATCAGAAATAGCCAGTAAGGTTCTCAGTGCCACTGCTGAAGATGGGGTGTTTTTGTGTGTGTTAAGCGCAGGGACTGAAATGAGATAATCTGTTTTTCATATAAGTAACTAAACAGCAGTCGCAGTAATGCATTTTGGTCTTCACTAACTTGAGCTATATTGTACACAATGATGAATAAAGTTCTGTATCCTATTGCCAATGTCCTGAGCCTCCATTCTCATGGAAACATGTTTTAATCTGATCCTGCCAAATTTTTTAGGAGATACTGCCATGGGAAAGTTTAAAAATGAAGTTTACCTATTTCCCATTATTCTTGCTTTAAAGCTTGTCAAATTCCTTTGAAAAGCTTGAAGAGATTCCATCTAATATAGGGCAGAGGCTGTCTTTATTTTTTATGTATTTTTATAGCATTTAGTATCCTGTCAGTGATACCAAATAGTGATACCAAAAAATGTATACTGTAGGCTTCTCTATGAGAGCAGAAGCAAGTTACTACAATCATAACTGTTGTTGACCATTTTCCTGTATGGCTTCTGTTGAGAGAGTTTCTTAAATTAACCCCTGTAGTAAGTCTATATTAGAGTTTCTGAACAAAATACCAGTTTATATAAAATGCACACTATTACATTTGGCCTTAAGTGTTTGATATAGATTATAATGCCTTGTTGTAATATTATGGTGTTCGGATATTAGTGCTTGTTTTGGCATAAAAACCTCAAAAGAAAAATATTTAGGATTTACTGTGTGCAGTCTGACCAATTTATTTCTAACATGGAAGTGTAAATATTCCATGTTGTTTACAGTATTTTCAAATGTAAGTTAAAATATGCATCGTTTACATTGAATTCTGCCTAACATTTAAAAGCAAAAAATGCAATAAACTGTGGGAAAATTAGGCAGAGACCTGGGGGAAGGCTTGGGGTAGACTTGGGGTGATAAACGTTTTAGATTTAGACTGATTTTTGCAGAAATATCTTACGATCAACTTTCCTCTGTGGGGTTTTTTTTAAAAAAAAAAGGAAATGACAAACCCTATTTCGATGTTAAATTCCAACATTGATGCTACCTGATCTTTTTAAGATAAAAGTACACAGCACTAACTGTGTCACATGGCTTGCAGTCATATGAACGTGAGATATCACATGAAGGAACCTCATAAAAATGGAGACCTTTAGAGGGATATTACGAAGCACACAATAAAGAACCCATCAGATTAAAGCAAAACCTATTCTTTTCTTCCTAGGTCATGTGTGTCCAGAAATTAGGCTTTAGGTATGTTTCAGTCAATATTAAAAACAGTTGAAGTGACAAAATAAATGCAAATTAAAATTAATCCTTAATGATAGATGCTAGTATAGATGTAAAACAGATGAATTCTCTTATCACTCCAGTTTTTATGCGCCGCTTCCTTTTGTCAAACCAGGGCTTTGTAAAACTGAAAACCTCGATATTTCTGTACAAAGGCAATCCTGTTGTTAACTCTTGAATATGAATAAATTAGGGAAAACTTTGTCGCACTATTGTGCAATTCCTAAAAGTAGAATCCAGAAAATGTAACACTGAATATTTTTCTTACATGACTGCCTGTAAGCACTACTACAGTATAGCAGAGATTATTATTATTTATTAGTGGTGGTGGTGATACATTTATTATATGTCATTTGCCAGGTAATACCTTGCAGAAAGCAGTAGTTTCAGAATTAGTATCTCTGATTAAGTAAAATATTCTCTTACAGAGGGGAAAAGCCATATTCTTGTGGTATATGTGGAAAATGTTTCTCGGATTCCAGTGCAAAGAGGAGACACTGTATCTTACACACAGGCAAAAAGCCTTTCTCCTGTCCAGAGTGTAATTTGCAGTTTGCACGCTTGGACAATTTGAAGTCTCATTTGAAAATTCACAGCAAAGAAAAACAATTGCCAGAATCAAGCAGTGCTCCTAGCAGCAGCAACAGCTCAGAGGAGGTCAGAAACATTCTTCAGCTGCAGCAGTATCAACTGTCCACGTCTGGAGGACAAGAGATTCAGTTGCTTGTCACAGATTCAGTACATAACATAAACTTTATACCTGGTCATAATCAAGGTATTAGTATTGTTACTGCTGAGAACTCGCAAAATATGACAACAGGCCAGGCTGCTAATCTTGCGCTACTCACTCAACCACCGCAACAGCTACAGAACTTGCTTCTTGCAGCCCAGCAGGAACAAGTAGAACAAATCCAAAGTATCAATATGATGGAAAACCAAATAGAGACTACTCAATCTGATCAAATGCATGTCATCACTCTTTCAAAGGAAGCATTAGCACATCTTCATGCTCATCAGGGGCAAACTGAAGAACTTCATCTAGCTTCAGGAGCTCAGCATATGCAGCTGACCCAGGAATCTAGTCGTCAGTCTCCTACTAACCAAAATGCAGTCCAGCCCCATCAAATTAGTGAAGAACAGAACCAGAATGTACACATTTCTGGATTACATCCGCAATCTTTGTCCATAAACCACCCATCTCATGAGCATCAGATTCAAGGTCAGGCTTTTTGAAATGCAGGTTAGCATTACTTCCCTTTAAATACCTGTTTGCCTTCAGGGAACTGGGCTGAAGTGTGCTTTTTCATTCAGGCAATGACCTACACATATCACATTTAATTTGCTGCAATAGATTATTTATTTGAAGTTGTATTTCTTGGTGATCTTGATGGATGGCTTTGTTTCCTTTATTTTAATCCACTTATTTTTAGGGTTTTATTACTCTAGCAGTATGCTGATCAACAAGCATGGCTTCTCTGCTGGGGGTCAAAATGAGCTATAAATGTCAAAATAGCCAATATTTTTTTCACCACATTGACACCACATGTCTTACATTTAATGAGCTTTCTCACTCTAGGTCAGGACAGCAAACTTTTTGGCCTGAGGAACGAATCGGGTTTCCAAAATTCTATAGAAGGCCGGTTAGGGGAGGCTCTGAGGCTGCTTTTCATCCAAGCGTGGCCCAGCAAACTGGGACTCCTGCCCCATCCAACCCCGACTGTTCACTGATGTGCCCTCCCCCCGCCCCTTGGTCCCATGCCCTATCTACCCTTCCCTGTCCCCTGAGCGCCCCCGGGGTTCCTGCCCCTGCCGCCTCATCCAACCTCTCCTCTTATTCCTGATTGCCCCCTGGGGACTCCACCCCTTCTCCCTGACTGCCTCCCTGAGACCCCTGCCCCCATTCAACCCCCTGTTCCCTGCCCTCTGACCGCTCCGACCCCTGTCTACACTCCCACACCCTAATCACCACCCTGAACTCCCTTGCCCTCTATCCCCAACCCTGCTCCCTGACCCCTTACCGCACTGCCTAGAGCACCGGTGGCTGGCGGCACCACAGATGCCCCACCCAGAACACTGGGACAGGTAGCTAGGCCTTCTGGCTGGAGCCAGCCATGCCACTGCGCAGCACAGAGCACTGGCTGCGTTGCCTGGCAGCCCACCCAGAACATTGCACCTGCGGCACAGTGAGCTGAGGCTGTGGGGGAGGGGAAACAGCTGGAAAGGGGCTGGGGGCTAACCTCCTGGTCCAGGAGCTCGGGAACCAGGCAGAAGGATCCCACGGGCCATAGTTTGTCCACCTCTGCTCTAGGTAAATATATAATTTTCAGTGTGACCATTTCAGTGACCATTGTCTTAAGTGCATTTTAATTCATTGAATACTAAATTTGCTCATGCTTTTGATTAAAATTGATGCACTCGTGGACTGGCTTTGGTTCACTGTTTCTTTTTACTGTGTTGTACAATTCTTGCTCCTCAAATGAGTGTTTAAATCAGTGCTCTTAATGTAGAGGAAATGAGATATAGTGGCTAGATGAGCTACTGGAAAGCTTGAGTGCTATTCTTGGCACTGCTACTGACTTGTGTGACCTTGGGCAAGTCACTTAACCTCTCAGTGCCTTAGTTTCCTCATCTGCAAAATGGGTATAATGCGTAACCATCTCTGCAAAGCACTTTGAAGATCTTCTGATGTAAAGCGCTATAGATGTGCAAAGTGTGTGGCTGGGTTTTTCTCTGACAAGACAGTGTTAGTTTAGGAGCCAGTTTATATTTTAAAATCATTATTTTTATATTTTGAAAGCAGAATGTCACATTACTTTTAATATAAGGTAATATTCTTTGTTATGACTGATAGAGTGAATAAAATCACTCCAGAACAAGAGCTACAAAATGGCGCATCTCTTAATAGATTTTAAAAATAATGCAACTTTTTGTTGCTAGATTAGCTGTGTGCAGCTTACATTACTAATGCCTGACTTCTAGTGGAAAAGTGCTGAAATGGTACTGAAAAAACATCCCAGAAAGAGAAGCTGGTGAAAAGCATGGCTCTACAGCTTGGGGTTCAGTTACTAATGATCTGTTACTTAATGCACTAGTATGTAAAAATCCTGATAAAATGTCATATGGCCAGCTACCTCAGTTTGAAGGTTGAGGCTGAGGTTAAAAATGTCATGTGATTTAAACAGGTATTTCTTATTTCTGGTTTTATATCTGACAAAACCCAACTTCTGTCCTTAATACATAATAAAAAAAAATATAAATACTGGATTTTTTTCAAAGGAAGTGTCCTATGTAACTGACTGTATGTATCATTGGCTAGACAGCCATTGGTATGAATTTTCATTTCTGGGCGTTAGCTATCTTGCGGATACAAAGCATTCAGCTAGCTACTGAGAATGTTACTGTAATTTGGGTAAAAAGTATATCATTTTCTCCACAGAGCTGTACTAACTTTTAAGTAAGTTGATGTGAGGAGGGGAGATAATGGAGCGGGGGGAAAACCAATTTTAATTCTAAAACTGACTTCACTATTTTACCTCCAACTATAAAACTATTATGTTGATTAACCTGATTTATTACCTAAATTCCCTCCCAAAGTGGAGAAATGTTGTCTATGTAATATAGAAAGCCATTAACAAAAGAGAAATAGGTATATTGTAACTGTAATCCAGAAGCTAAAGATTTTGATGTTGCAAGAACCTAAAGAAAAAATAAATATTATTTAACATTTAAATAACCTTTGCATACTAAAATCATTCAGCTTGCTATACCGTTGCAAAATAAAATTTGATTGAGTCTTAAATATTGCAGCATATATAAAATGCTATCTCAAGTTTTCACTTCACAATTGTATGGTGGTTCCCCTAGAGCAATGGTCTTCAAAGTGGGGTGCGCACACCTCAGGGAGTGCACAGGACCCCCCACAGGGGACCATGGTGGCCCTGCACCATGGTGGGATCAGCCCTGTGCCGCCGCCGAAATGGGAAGGATTCTATTTGTGTCCCGCCAAAAGCGAAAGCTTTGTGTTCACTGCATTTCGGTGGACATGGCCATGAGAGGACTCGGGAAAGTGGAAAGGGGCTGCAAACAGAAAAGTTTGACACACGCTGCCCTAGAGAAATGTCAGCAACTTTTATAACCTATATTTCTGGTTTATTCAGGATTGAGACATTACTATTATTATAAATTTCTAAATGTTTTGTTGAGCAAACTGGTCACAGCTTTCTGAGATTAAATTCTAGAAGATTGTATAATGAAAAAATCCTGGTAGTTCAAGTTCATATATTGAGTTTTTAATCTTTTAACTGGTGGCTAAAAAGTCACTTGTAATAGTGCAGACTTACAGTAGTGGTTACTTAGATATTGCCTGCATAAGAAGAGGGTTTAATTTTTTTGCATACATTTCAATAATTTGCAAAACTAAGAACTGAGCAGGCTATGAAAAGATCACCATCTGGATAGCAGGACAATGATTCTCACTAGTTTTGTTTTATCTGTTGCTTTAAAAAGTTGCTGTTGGAGCCCTTTTTTTTCTGCTTGTTCCTGAGAATGGGAATCTGTTTTTCTCATTTTCTTTAATTCTACTTTTGTCTTTACCACTAACTTTTTAATAGTAATTTCCACCCTGGAAAAAATTAATACAATTTACTGCATGTATGCCTGAATCGTACATGCAGTAAATGAACGGACACCCCCCAACACACCTCCATATTTCCTATGGCTGGTGATTATCCAGGATTTTATTAACTGGGATTAATTTTTTCCCTATCATCCTGGATAATTGAGAGTCTACTGTGTGTGTGTGTGTGTGTGTGTATTGTGACGGAGTCAGACCAGAAGGATATAGGAGAGTGCTGGAAGGCAGGTATATCAGCCTTAGGATGTGCAGATCCTTGTTCCCTGGATAGCCAAACAAAGGCTACTCCAGGCCAATCAAGATACCTGGGGCCAATTAAGAACCTTCTGGAAAGGAGTAGAAGCAGCTAGCCTAATTGGGACACCTGAAGCCAATCAGGGACTGGCTGAAACCAGATAAAAACCTCCCTGTTGGTCAGGTGGGTGTGGGTGTCAGGAGCTGTGGAAGGAAGTTATGCTGTTGGTGAGACTGAGTGTTGGACAACATATCATACTGAAGGAAGGAGGCCCTGAGGTAAGGGTGAAGTGGAGTTTGAAGAAGCAGGGACTGCTGTGGGGAAGTAGCCCAGGGAATTGTATTGTGTTTTGTGCCTAAAAGGTCAGCCATCTTAGCTGATACTATTAGGGTCCCTGGGCTGGAGTCCGGAGTAGAGGGCGGGCCCGGGCTCCCCCCTTTTTCCATCTTCCATACTGGCCTGTGATGAAGGTAACTCACCAGTTGTGACAAAGTTCCAAGTCTGTCCTTGTGGGTCCTGCGCTTCCTGGCAGATTTAGGGGCCTCAGAAACTCATCTAGGCCCCAGAGTGACCTCCCTTTCTCAGTAGAATTGGCAAGAGTCACCACCTAGTGAGTTACCTTCATCACAGGCCAGTATGGAAGATGGAAAAAGGGGGGAGCCCGGGCCCGCCCTCTACTCCGGACTCCAGCCCAGGGACCCTAATAGTATCAGCTAAGATGGCTGACCTTTTAGGCACAAAACACAATACAATTCCCTGGGCTACTTCCCCACAGCAGTCCCTGCTTCTTCAAACTCCACTTCACCCTTACCTCAGGGCCTCCTTCCTTCAGTATGATATGTTGTCCTACACTCAGTTTCACCAACAGCATAACTTCCTTCCACAGCTCCTGACACCCACACCCACCTGACCAACTGGGAGGTTTTTGTCTGGATTCAGCCAGTCCCTGATTGGCTTCAGGTGTCCCAATTAGGCTAGCTGCTTCTACTCCTTTCCAGAAGGTTCTTAATTGGCCCCAGGTATCTTGATTGGCCTGGAGTAGCCTTTGTTTGGCTATCCAGGGAACAAGGACCTGCACATCCTAAGGCTGATATACCTGCCTTCCAGCACTCTCCTATATCCTTCTGGTCTGACTCCGTCACAGTATGTATATATATGTATGTATATATATAAAATATGTGTGTGTGTATATAGAGAGAGAGAAAAAATGATTTAATTATCTTACACATTGTTCAGTCTTAGTAAGAAGTGAGAGAGACTTGCCATGTTAAAATGAAATTTTAGTTTTGGGATGTTGTCAGTATAGGTCAGGATAATATTCCCATACTGAAGGTATATGCAATATGTATAGTTACTACACTAGTGCATAGAAGATTAGAATTCCATTGTGAGATTCTGGTGTTTGCTAAAAACCACTCTAACTTAAGCTTTCGTTTTGTCATTATTTTCACAACTTTGCCTCTTTAAAAGGGCGCTGTCAGATTTTATTTTTTTTAAAATATCCTTACATGTGGTTGCAGGTTCAAGCCTTTCACCGAGAATCAGTCCTGTACAGTTCAAACACAGCTGGCAGTAGAATGTGCCTGTTGCTTTTACTCAGTTTGTAAAATATCTAGCACACTTGGATGCTATGTGAATAGTAATACTTGTACTGGTAGAGAGTGCCCTTCAAATTTCAAGCTTTTTAAAATAAATTCTTCATCTTGGAAGATTCTCCAGGTGAAAATGAAATATAAAATGGTGATTTCACTGGCAGCAATTCCTCTACTATTTTGAGGTTGTATTTGAGCAGTGGTTTGTTGTGTATTTTCTACTAATTCATCACTACAGTCCATGCAACAGTGGCACAGGAGAATCTTTAATATCATGGTGAGAACAAAAAGGTTTCAATAATGCTGTGCTTGGTGGGGTGGGGCGTATAGTTCCATTTAGGAACACTGAAATTACCAGATCAGAAGAGAAGGCCGTCTAATCCAGCATCCTGTTTCCAACAGTGGGTGTTACCAGTTGCTTCATAGAATTGGGTACAAGAATGGAATAACTATCCCATGGATGAAACTTTCATCCTAACCTTCATTATGTAGAGGTTTGCTTTTAAAGCTCTGGTATTCATTTACTTATTCTTTCTTTTACAGTTCTAGATGTTCTTATTACCTATATAAATGACCAGTCTGTTCTTGAATCCCACCAAGTTCTTGACTTCAGGGATATGCTGTGACATTGAATTGCACAGGCTAATTTTGTTGTCTGAAATAGTATTTCAGCTGAAATATACTGCCTGTCAATTTCATTAACTGTCCTCTTGCATTATAAACATGACCTACCTTCTCACTACTTTTCATTCTTTTAAAAATAAGTACTATACAGCACAATTTCTTCAGTACCCACAAAAAAGCAGATTGCCAAGGGAAATATTTTTTTTGCATATGTAGATTTTTATGAAAGTCAACAATTCATAGCTATACATCACTATGAATAGGCTTGCAAGACAATGAATAACAGGTGTGCCATTTTCCATTCTCAAAATGTATCATTGAGATGTATTGAGCTGAATTTTTTTCTTGTCAGTCATCGTGATTTATCATTGCTATTTGGCAAAGTGCTGAAATGGATTGTACTGTATGTAATTTGTAAAATGATGGGCGAGTCTGAAAAGTGCTATATAAAACCAAATTCTATCTTTTGCTTGTAACATGGAGCGAGTTTTTATAAAAATAATTTTTAAAAAGTGTTGTTTATAAGAGTGCCCTTATAGTAACAATCTAGAATTGTCATACTTTGGTAATGTATGGATGATAATGGTTATGCTTGTTTGGTTAATTTGTTACCCTTTCATTGTGTTCTTCTTCATTCCTTTAATTTAAAAGGGTATGTGTATGTGGGGGGGGGGGAACAGTATGTCTGTAACTATAATTACATTGTCTGTGTGTGTGTGTATATATATATATAGAGAGAGAGAGAGAGACAAAAATTACCTTGGTCACTGCCCTTGGCACCAAGAGGGTCACGTAATGAGGGCTGCTGTATCGCCGGTGCTGAGGCAGTTGCTGGTGCTGAAGCCTGAGCGGCAAGCAGAGGTATCAGTAACATCTCTGGTGCCAGTTGCTGCAAGGGAGCGAAGGAAACAACTGAGGCTGACTTGGATCTTGATGCCCGGCTCTGACCCTAGGCTTGATGATAGGCCCAGGGAGTCCAAAAGGGCCACTGAGCTGGTGGTTGCCGTTAAGGTAGCCATGGCGCTGGAAGAGGCTGGCGGTGTCGCCAAGATCTAGACCTCCTGCTGCTGGACCTGTCTGAATAATAGGACTCCGCCTCAGACTCTGAGATCTTCGAAAAGGAAGACCACAGAGGAGCAGTACTGGGCGGTGCTGGGCCTCTGAGTGTTGGTGCGGTCCCCCCATGTGGGTGGCCAGCAATGGGGAGTGGGGCAGCAGAACTGGGGGGCAGTGTGACATCGTTGCCTTGCCCCTTAATGTGATAGGGGGTCAGGTTATCACCGGTGCCTCATCCCTCCTTGGAGAAGACAGTGCCATCAGGCAAATAAGGTCCTGTGCCATCTCAAGCCTCCACAGTGGAGGGGAGTTGAATGTCCCGGCCACGATGGTCCAGAGAATGGTAGTGGGCTGGACTTGACCGGACCCTTTGTGTGGCAGGAGTCAATGAGCCCCTGGGAAGCACTAGGCCTGAAGTAGACTGGATGCGCTGAGCCCTCCCTACTGCTGGCAATCTTAGGGGGTAGAGCACCCCTCTCCTGCCTCTTTTCATCCCCAGAAGAAAGATTGGCGCCTGCCAGAAGCCTTATGTTTGGCACTGTGTCAGTGCCAGGAGTCCTTAGCCTACTTTCTTGGTGCCAGCTAGTGCACCATGGGCGCGGGTGTGCTGCACACATAGGAGGTGGCACTTGGCATGGGTTCCACCAACCCAGAGTTGGATTGCGGATGGAGGGCTGCTTCCATTAGGAAAATTCTCTTACGATCCTTAAGGGTCCTCAGCTGAAATGCCTTACAAATGTGGCACTTGTCCTTATGGTGACTCTCGCCAAGGCACTTCAAACAAGAAGTGTGCAGGTCACTTGATTGGAATGGACATGAACAACACATCTTGAAGAACAACAGTTGCGAAGAAGGTGAGTAACCATTTTTTACTTTTTGTAATGAGTTGTCTACCTTGAAATAACAGGAAGACCTTCAACACCTTAGAAACCTCCAGTAAAAGGTAGAGAGAGTTTTTAAAAATCCTGGATCTGTTCCTGAAGTAATAGAAAATTGAAGAAGTTAGACTACGCAAAGTTGAAGCACCGTGCGATTTTATATACTAAATAACAATATTGCAACACTTACCCATAAATGGGGATGGGCCAGAGCATCAGCCATACCCACAAAGCTTTAGCCTTGCTAGGCTGAAGACAGATTTGTCGGATTAAGTTTTTAGAAAGATGCACCAATTCATGAACATTCAAAATGGAGACTTGTGTAATCTAAACAAAAGCACAATTAGGAAATGTGTGTAAATTTAGCTTTTAATATGCTATTGAATGCTCAATTGGATCCCTCCTTAAGTTTCATTCTTGGATATATTCCACATACCAGGATGTTACCTGGTAACAAGGCAGCGTGGTTCCAGTTTACAGCTTTGGTCAATAAAAGTGAATCCTGCAGAAATGGAAAAGTCGATCCCCACCAGATATGGATCTGTGGCTGTTTTATGGCTAACCTCACAGGTAACAAATAATTGGTATGGCTATAGAAAGGGAATGCCCAAAAAATTACAAGCAATTTGGGCTGAATTTTAAGAGATCTATGATTAACGCAGACCTGAAGATAGATATGGTGCTTCCCCTTCCTTTATCCTAATCATCTTCATTTACTCTTGTGTAGTATTATGAATTTGGTGTTTTGGTATATTTTTTTAATATTTGGGAAAAAATTATAAATATAGGTTTTAAAAGACCCAGTTGGCTTTAGTCTCCATAGCAGTTATGTCTTACTCTGTGGCACATTGAAAATGTATAGGTCTAGGTCAGATGTTCTCAAACTGTGGTCCACAGACTACTCCATTCAGGTGGTCCGTAGATAGTTCTCTTTAAGGTGCGCGCCTCAGTGGCCGTGCGCAAAAAAATGAAGTGGCACCTACCTAATGGATCCAGGCAGGCGAGGCTCCATTAATTAGGTGCCTGGACCCTGGAGAAGACACATGTACGGTGAAGTGGTTGCCTTAGGGAGCATGGGATGGGGAGTAGGTGGGAAGGGGCAGTGAGGTGAAAAGAGGAGGTGTTGGGGATGCAGGGCTGCGGCAGCTAGAGAAAGAGGTGACTTTCCTCAGCTCCAAGGATGTGGCTGCCAAGGAGAGAAGGACCTCCTTCCCGGCCCCAGCTCTGTGGCTGCAGTGGTGGGGAAGAGAGGGAGACCCTCACACACACACACTCCTTCCCAGCCCCAGCTCAGGGGCTGCCACAGCAGGGGAGAGAGGACACATCCATAGCATTAGAAAGGTGATATTACTGATATTAAAATATGAGTTGTGGCTTTTATTTGTAGAACAAAATCTTTTTCATTATTATTAAGGGTTTTGCTATATAGCACTTTTATGCAAAGCGCTTTACTATAGTTAGCCAGCGGTACACACAACATTTGGAAAGATCGAGTGGTCTGCTGAGACCCTCAGCAATTTTCAAGTAGTACAGGGGGAAAAATAGTTTGAACTACTCGTCTAGGTGAATATGGATTGTTGTTTTTGTATTTGACTCATTTTGTTTTACTTCTATTTTAGAACTTACTTGAAGCTGCCACAAAACTTCCAGTGTATCTCAGAAACAAAGTAGTCTTGCCACTTAGATTCAACATACCACACTCTGTAGGGACCTTTGCTGTGTAAGTCATGCCAACATGAGGAAAAAATATATATTTTTAAATGTTAAAATCCTAGTATACATGAGGCAGTTAGCTGGCCAAGATAAAACCTACGCTTTCCCTACTTACTTCAACATGTTAAAACTATAGCTGCCTTGTATATAGTAGGATTTAACAAGTTTAGCATGTTAAAGATGCACCTTTTTTCTAATGAAGACAAGATTTATATTCCATTATATGATGGAAAGCCATGTTGTTATACTAAAACCAAACACCATGAGTGAAAAACTAAGTGAAGACAAAATGAACTTTTTGCTTGACTTATAGAAAGTGACAATGTGCATGTGCAAAACTGCTGTAGTCTAGATTTAAATTAATATAAATATCCACCCACTTAACCACAGTGGTTTAATATCACACCTTCAGTGTGCAAAGTTTGGTGTAGGTCCACTTCTGAGAAAAATGGCCATAATCTTCCATTTAAGCAATCTTCTCCACTGCTGCCAGGGTCCTCAATCAAGGCAACAAACTTCATGATCAACATGGACCATTGATACTGATTTTCAACAACTCTTGGAACATTGGGGAAGTTCTAAAGGCCTAGAAGAAAACTAAAGCTGTGCCAGTATTTAAAAAGGGTAAATAGGAGATGATGCAGGTAATTATAGGCCTATCAACGTGACATTGACCCTTGGCAAAATAATGGAATAGTGACATTTAACTTAATAACGAATTAAACAAAGGTAATAAAATCAATACCAATTATCACTACCTGCCCTTTCCTTTGCATAGTATGCCTTGTTCAACAGCGTCTGAGTTGACTATACAGCCTTTTATACCTTCTAATCTTCCTCTCAGAATGCTTGCCTGTATATAGCCAGTGATCTTGACTGCTTTTCTTAACTTTATTTCAAAGGCCCTTCATAGCTCTTCAGAACCCACTGACTGACTGACTCTCAGGCTTCTGGGTTTGAAAAATTACTAAACTTTTATTTAACCAGATTAAACAGTTGTGTTCAATAACTCTTCTCACTCCACTCAGGAAAGCGCTTTCTTATAAAAGCGCAGCAGTGCTTCCCTTCTTAACTCAATGACTGCCTCTCTTGTCCTGCTGTTCCTCTCTTCAGAAGCTAGCCTGAGGTTACTTCAGCTGCCACAGAGTTCCAAATGAGCGGTCTCAGTGGAACTTCCATCTAGGTGTCCAAGCCTTTGTCTCCATGCTCCCAGTGACATATGGGTTTTTTGGTATTCATTCTACAACGTACCTTATTATACAATTTCTCTTAACAGTTATCCCAGAAGTGGCCAATCTGTGGCTCTGGAGCCACGTGCAGCTCTTCAGAAGTTAATATATGGCTCCTTTGTATAGGCACTGACTCCAGGGCTGGAGTGACAAGTGCCAAATTTCCAATGTGCCAGGGGTACTCACTGCTCAACCCCTGGCTCTGCCACAGGCCCTGCCCCCACTCCACCCCTTCCAGTGCCCTTCCATGACCTTGCCTTGCCCTCACTCCTCCTCCTCCTCCTCCCTCCCCCCGCCATTGCAGAGCATCCTGCATGCCACAAAACAACTGATCTGGAGGGAGGCAGTGGGGTGAGAAGGTGGGGGAGGTGCAGGGTTGCGGCGGCCTGAAAAAGAGGTGACTTTCCCCAGCTCCAAGGCTGTGGCTGCCAGGAAGAGATGGATCTTCCCAGCGCTGATCAGTGGGGCTGCTGGTGGGTGGGAGGCACTGGGAGTTGGGGTGGGAAGCTGTCGGTGGGCTGCTGACATATTACTATGGTTCTTTGCCAATATATGTTGATAAATTCTGTTTACTCCTCAGGCCCAGGTTGGCCACCCCTGAGTTATCCTATAACAACATCTCATATCAAACAATTTCAAGTTAACATGCCCTTTGCACTAATCCATATGGTTTTGTGGAACATAGATCTTGTCAACCCAACATTTTGCATGAGATTACAAATTTTCTAAAGGTAATGTTAATGTAACTTACTTGGCTTTCTTTAAGGCATTTGACTTGCTACTGCACAACATTTTGATTAAGAAACTAGACTAATATAAAATCAACATGACACATGTTAAATGGATTAAAAACTTGCTAAAAGATAGATCTCACTAATTGTAATTAGGGAATTATTACTGTCCAGGTGTATTTCTAGTGAGATCCTACAGAGTTTGGTTCTTGGCCTTATGCATTTAACATTTTCATCAGTTACCTTGGGGGGAAAAAACAATTACTGCAAGGTTGCAGATGACAGAGCTTGGTGGAGTGATAAATAATGAAGAGGACAGATCACTAATAGAGTGATCAGGATTGCTTGGTGAACTGGGCACAATATACATTTTTGTACAGCTAAATGTAATTGTATACATCTCAAAACAAAGAAGGTAGGGCTCTACTAATAACTTTATTTTATTTTTTGTCTGTGGTACTATTTTTTTAAATTTCATTTGCTGATTGATTATCATAGCTGTCTGTGTTTTGTGCACCTCAGTCACTTTGGCACATTTGAAAACTCCACCTAAGGAGATCACTGTAGGATGCAGTTAAAGATCTAGCACTGTGTTAATAAAATGCCCAGTGAAAGTGGCACTCATATAAACAATCCTTCCTCCCCGAATGGCACTAGTGCAGGCAGAGTTTCTGTCTGTAAGGCTTGAGCAGAGCATTAGCCCTGTGATTGGAGTTGCTATGGTGAGGAAAATTCTGTTTACACTCCCTCCTCTAGCTGACCTGGAGCAAGGCTAGGCAGCCAGCAGAGCAGCAGCAACCAAAGGAGGAAAAACCAGGAGACAGTGTGTGTGGTGCAGTGAGGGTGCCATGGGTCCCCTGAAATTGCAACAGTTGACGGTGGTGGGGCTTCTCAAAGAGCCTGTGTTCCACGTGGCAAAGAGTACAGCAGAGGTAACTCCTCCCAGGCCATTGTTGCAGCAGAAGAAAGCAGACAATCTGAAATTCTTCCTTTCTGTTTCTGCTTCCTGTGGGCTCTAGGGACAGGAGACTGCAAAAATAGTGGCCAGCATTATTATTATTTTAAATCAAATACAAAGCAAATTAGGAGACTGTGGTGCTAGACATTTTTAAGAAATTAAGATTTAAAATTCTACATTTTGTTCTCCTTTAGAGTTTATAATTTAATCTTACATATGCATGTATAATATTCCCTTCACATTGGTATTTACTTATTGGTTTTACATTTTTTGTTGTCAAGCATGTGGTACTTAGGATCCTTCAATTGTTTGTTCTAAAGTATTTATTGCATGTGATGCCACACAAGATTTTAAATACACCTCTACCCTGATATAACATGGTCCTCGGGAGTCAAAAAATCTCACCGTGTTATAGGTGAGACTGCATTATATCGGGGTAGGGAGAGGAACTGCTCTCTACTCCAGCTCACCCCTGCTCTGCTTCCGCCTCCTCCCCTGAGTGCACCGCCACCACCCTGTACTGATTAGCACAGCAAGCTTGGGAGGGAGGGGAGAGAAGCAGAGCTGCGGCATGCTCGTGGGAGGCAGAGCAGAGGTGGGGAGCTGGGATTGGGGGGCCACAACAAGTAAGGGAGGTGCAGAGGAACCGCTTTCGGTAACATGAATTCGGATGTGACGAGATAAAGCAGCCTCACTCCCCGGAGCACTGCTTTACCGTGTTATATCCAAATTCGCGTTCTATTGGACTCTGTTATATTGGGGTAGAGGTGTATAATGAAACACCATCTGACTTGCTCTGCAACTTTAGGCAAGTCACTTACTCTTGTTTTGAGCTTCGCTTTCCTCTACTGTAGAATGAGAGTAAAAATGCCTACCTTCCAGGGGTGTTGGGAGATTTAGACACAAGTCCTTGGTCATAACCAAGCATCACACAGTGCATCTTAGGATGAGATGTGCAAATATGACCTTTTGTTACTCTAATCCTAAACAGGCTGGCTGCTGAGCTTGTCCCTCATTTTATTTGAAGCAGCCTAAATTTAGCAGCTGCAGATACAGCTGTGGGGGAAAGGTACACCCTGTCCATGTTCATTTTTCCCTGGGCACAAACGCTAACACAGGAGCAAAGAGTGGGGGCTGAGTAGAACCCTCCTACACTGGGATGATTATTCAGTGCCCAGCTACCCTGGCTGTAAGGCCATGATCTGTGTAAAGCACTGCAGAATCTAGGCCTTTAATTTGTTCATGTTTGTAATATTTTTTGAGATTCTTAGATGGGAGGTACTATAGAAATACAAATTATTATTGAGACATTGCAAACCAGCCTGAATACAGGTCTAGAATATATACTTCTGGAAACAATTCTGCACTCTAGGAGATGTGCCTAAATGCTGTAATGGGAATGTCCCATATCTAACTTCTACTGTACTGTTCATAAAATGATAGAGGCAACAAAAACGGGAATTCAGGAACTCCCAAGTTCTAATCCTCACTCTGCCCCTGATCCACTCTGTTTCTTTGGGACTGATCTTGCAAGATGCTGAGCATCCGCAACTCCCCATGAAGTCTAGAACAACTGATGATGCTCAGACACACAATGTCTCTTTGGCAGTTTCCCCATTTGCTTATCCTCCCTCCCTAATTGGTATAACTAGTTAATGTTTGGAAAGCAGCAGCTTTTGCAAATGCTAAAAAACCTCTTACATTTAAAATGCTAATTTAAAACAGTTTGTGTAGTCTGATGTAACTGTTAGGAGCTATGTTACATGTGAGAAAAAACTGCCATGAAATAATGAAACTAAAACATAGTGCCTGAATCCAAATCTTTTTGAATAAGAGAATACAAAATGTAATGGGAATTTTTTTTAAGTAAACTGTCTGTAAGTAAATATTTCTTTTATTTTGAAAATCTAGGCTCTGAGGCTGAAATTTCCAACCAAGTTTGCAGAGCCTGTAATGCTTCCTCTGCTAGAATTTGCATGGCATGAATATTTACAGGAGAAAAAAAAGGTGCCTCTCTTTTTTTCCCCCCAAAGTGAATTATGCTTGAATTACCTAGATTTAGTTCTGATGTGTTAAGTGAATGCTATCTTCTGTGCAGTAGATAAAGATAAGTGTTCTATACCTTCTCCAAGTTCTGTTCATGATACCATTTGGTTGGTGTAGAAATAAATAAAATAAGCAGGTATTTTGTTTGGTTTGGGAAGAAAACTAAAGTAAGACCAGTCCAAAGAGGAGGGAAATGGTCTGTCTTTATCTGTGGAAACTTTATTTTAAATATATTTGTAATGCTTTCAGAAGATACTGCATGGGAAGCATTAGAAATCCAAGTTGTGTATGTACAGCAATTGCAGCAGCAAGTGCAAACTCCCCTAGATGGCACCTCAAGAGGTCATCTATGCCAGCCCCCTTTGTTGAAGCAGGGCCAAGTAAACTTAGACTAATTTTGATACCTGGAAAGAGATTGGAATGGTCTGACTGGTCTACAATCCCCTGGCTCCTCTTTGTTCCCCTTTCTGAAGAGAGGTACTGTTTGTCCCTCTCCAGTTCTCTGAGTTATTAAATAATTGCTAACATTCCAAGATTGCTTCAGCTAGTTCCTTAAGTACCCTAGGTTGAATTTCATCAGGTCCTGCCAACTTGGATAAACCTAGCTTATCTAAATATTCTATAACCTATTTTTTCCCTATTTTGTCTTGTGTTCTTTGCCCATTGTTGTTAATGTTAATTATATTAGTCTTTAGTCACCATTTACCCTTTTAGTGGAGATTTTAAGTAAAATATGCATTAAACATAGCCATCTTGATATCATCAGTTCTTGGCTCTCCTTCCCTGCAATATAGCAGACCCATGTTATTCTGAACTCTGTTTACCATTATCAGTCTAACCCCTATTGAATTGGAATTTTTACAACAGATAAGCAGTGGTTTGAAGACTTTTCATTGAAATTAAAACTTCAGAGTTCTTGTTGGCAACACTTATTACCACAGTGATGCTAATATGCTGTATATGGAAGCATGCGGCCAAATTAGCCTTGGCATAAGTGAACGGCATTATAGTAAAGACAATTGAATTGTGCCTGCTTTCACCAGAACTGAATTTACCCTTCATTCTTAACAGCTACATTTGTCCTTGACCTCTAATACATTTCACTTTCACAATTTAATGAATCATGTTTAAAAACAGAATGCTTAGGTATTTTGGAAATTTTTTCTCTGCATTAATGTATCTCAAGTCTCTGGGTTAATTCCCGTAATAAAGCTAATTCTGAAAGATAAGTCCCCATCAATATAATCTTTATTCTTTTGAATAATTTGTTAAATCTTAACAAGAATATGAAAAATCTGACTTGTCTAACAGGGTCCTTATATATCTGCCATAAAGATGCTTGTTCCAATGTCCTGCAAAAATTACTCAATTATTACAGTCGCCAAAATTGCAACTAAAGTCAACAAACTTAGGGGCAACCTCTGTTCTAATCTAATCAAGTTAGAGTCTTAGGTATGTGTGATACAGGAGGACCAGGGAGTAGTGGTAGAGTGATCCTTTTGAGCACCAGGACACAGGCAAATGTTAGCTCGCTCACTGCTAAAAGCCCCTCCCCCAGCCTAGGGAAAGGCTACTAAACCTAGAACCCAACTGAGTTCAGAGTCAACAAATGTAATAATGGGAACAGGCATGGTGGGGGGGTCAAAGGTCCAAATCTAGAGCATACCGAGCAGAAAACCCTGGACAGTGCCTATTGCTCCTTACAGTTATCAAGACAGTGAGAGAGCCTCCAGAGGCTGCCCAGAGGAACTCTGCCCGAATACATGAATGGATAAAGGAATGAAAGACAGCCCCACAATTGCAGCCCTTCTCCCCCCCCTGCCAGTTTTCTCTCCCCAATGTCACGAATGGCCGCCATGGCCAGGAGGAGGTTGACGAGGTGGTCACATGACTTCATGGGGCCTTGCATCAGGTGTGAGTAAACAAACAAGTGTGGGGGAAAAGTCCAGCCAGAAAACCCATATGAGGTTCTGGAGGAGCAGAAAGAGGGGCTGCAGACTGAAGGTTCGCATGCGCCAGGGTCTCTCTCATGCCACAGAAGGGACAGGTGTCAGGAACAGAGGTGAACCATGCCAAGTAGATGCCTGTGCTCACAGCTCCATGGAGGATCCACCTGTGATAGAGGGGATATATATAACACCTAGGCTAATTAAGTCATGGTTCCCTGTAGATTAGAGAGGGTTGCTACAGGTTAATTGGAGCACCTGTTGTCAATTATGGCCCTGTCAAGAACCTAATAAAACCCCTGCTTCATGCAGTCAGAGGAGGAGGAGGAGGAAGGAATGTGGAGGTGTGTCAGGGTTTCCTCCCCACTCTGAACTCTGGGGTACAGATGTGGGGACCTGCAGAAAGACCCCCTAAGCTTATAAGTAGTAGCTTAGGTTAAAAACTTCCCACAAGTCCTTTCCTTGTCCCTGGACGGTATTGCTACCACCGCCAAGTGATTTAGACAAAGATTCAGGAAAAAGACCATTAGGAGTCCCTATTTCCCAAAAATATCCCCCCAAGTCCCTTCATCCCCCTTTCCTGGAGAGGCTTGAGAATAATAAACTAACCAATAAGTTAACAAAGTGAGCACAGACCAAACCCTTGGGTTTTTAGGACACTAAAAATCAATCAGGTTCTTAAAAGAAGTACTTTATAATAAAAAAGCAAAATAATCACACTTGCAAAATCAGAATGGAAGGTAACTTTACAGGGTAATAAAAGATTTAAAATACAGACGACTTCCCTCTGGACTTAACTTCACAGTTACAAAACACAGGAATAAAACTATCTGTTAGCATAGGGAAAATTCACAAGCTAAAACAAAAGATACTCTAACGCATTTCCTTGCCTTTACATACAATTTCTGTAATTTTAGATGCACCATTTCAGGTATCTTTTTAGGTTTACCTCCTTGGTCTCTCTCTGTCCCAAGAGGGAACAAACAAAACGAGCACAAACAAAACCTTCCCCTCCAGATTTGAAAGTATCTTCTTTCTCCATTGGTCCTTTTGGTCAGATGCCAACTAGCTTTATTGAACTGATTAACCCCTTACAGGTAAATGTTTCTGTACCTCTGGCCAGGAGGGATTTTATGTTACCCTTCCCTTTATATTTATGACAAGGGGTGTTGTGAGAGTTGAAAGACCAAAGAACCAAAGTTAGGAAGACCCTGCCCTGACCAGGCAGGTAGACTCCCTTCTCCAGCATCTAGGGACAGAGGGTAACCCTACCCAAGGGGAAAGAGGGTGAGAAACCCCCAGGATCTGAGAGGGGCTGGCACTCAAAGCACGGAGCAAACCCAGACTCCTCCCCCACTTCCCTCTTCTACCACCTTCCCAGGTCACTAACAGGACCCTCAGCAACCAAGAGCAGGGGCATGGGGGTGGCATCTTAGCCTTGTCCCCCCACCATCCCCGAAAAGCACAGAACTACCATATGAACATCAGCCATCTTGTCACATGTTGTGTCAGAAGTGGGATTTCTGTGCTGTGAACATAATCAAGAGTGGGTCATGACCACCCTGCCCCAAGATGGAGGACATGGTCAAAGCACTGGTGCAAGCCACTGCTGCCCAGCAGGAGGTTACCCAGTTCTAGGCAGCTGCCCAACAAGAGGCCATGCGGCTGCAGCAAGAGACCAATCACCTGCTGGTGACCCAGGCCACCCAAGATTGGGCTATGCTGCAGGAACTAGTGAACTAGGTGAAGGTCCGTACGGAGCTGAGCTGCGGGTATGATGGGACATGGGCCAGCTCCTGCCTGCAGAAAATGACCTGGGAGGATGATGTGGAGGTGTTCCTCACCTTTGAGAGGATAGCTCTGCGGGAGGCCTGGCCCCAAGACCAGTTGTTGGGAATCCTTGCCCCATTTTTGTGTGGGGAGTCCCAGAAGGCCTACTATGATATGACTGCAGAGGAGGTGGTAGATTATTTCTGACTGAAGGTGGAGATCCTGGCCAGAGCAGGGGTAATGATGGCCTTGCAAGCCCAGAGGTTCCATGAATTGCAGTACTGTGAAGACAGTCACCGTGGGTCACAACTGTTTGACCTAATCCATTTAGCCCAGTAGTGGTTATGGCCGGAGGCTCTCATCTTGGAAAAAATGATGGGGCTCTTGGTGCTGGTCTGCTGTATAAGGGGACTACCCTTGGGCCTCTGAGCCTGGATAAGCCAGAAAGACCCCTCCACCTGTGATGAACTGGTCACTCTTATAGAGAGACAGCTGGCAGCCCATGAACTGTTCAAAACCCCAGGAGATGAAACACGATGCTTTAGGAAACCAGTCCTGACCCCAAGATCCTGGATCATTGAGAACTCCAGGAAAGCTACAGTGGGAAGAACAGGCACCAAGGAGTGGTCTGAGGCCCCAGGGGACCTGGAAGTCTGGGGCGGGAGGGGGTCTGAGGGACAGAGGGAAAACTTTGGGGTGAGATATTGCCGTTATGAGTGTGGGCATATAGCAACCTAGTGTCCCAATAGTGAGGAGCACATGCAATGCAACCTGTGGGAGCCCAAAGCCCAGTATGGCCTAATTAGCCTGGTAGGGGTCGCGACAGTGCCACATGAGTACACCAGGCCACTAACGATGAACAGCATCCATAGCTTTGATGGACTCTGGGAGTGCTGTCACAATTGCTCTCAGGGAAGTTAGTGAGGCAAGACCAACTGAGCTGGGCCAACAACACCGGCATGATGTGTCCATGGCACACTAAATTTCTACCCCACACTTCCAGTATGAAGTGAGATCCAGGGAATCACTACCAAGTTGACTGCAGAGAAGATCCCCAAGTTCCTCTACCTGGTCTTAATTGGCAGGGATTTTCCTGGGTTCGAGAGCGTACTTGTCCCCTCTTCCCCATTGAGTTACAGGAGGGAAGTAAACCCAGAGTTCAAGGCACCCATGGATGGCCCTAGCACAATTTATGCTGGGTTTTGCCCAGAGTTATTCACACACACACAGAGACACACAGACAAGAAGGGAGTGCAGACAAAAGATTATGAACCAGAGAGCTGCCCTGGTTGGGAGGTAGGGTGACCAGATGTCCCGATTTTATAGGGACAGTCCTGATTTTGAGGTCTTTTTCTTATGTAGGCTCCTATTACCCCTGCCCCACCCCCGTTCCAATTTTTCACACTAGCTGTCTGGTCGCCCTATTGGGAGGAGGCCCTGTGTAGACCCAGAGACTACCCCCAGCATGAGCGGAAGCACCCCAAGAGAAGGAGAGGAGAGGAGCCCAATCCAATAGAATCAGGCCAGATCAGTCCTGCACGTGAATGTTTTGGGCAGGGCAAACATGAGGGAGAGAGGAAGTAGTAGAGGTAAATGGCATGCCAATAGAAGGGAAAACCAAAGGCCCAGGACCATACTATATAACCAAGCAGGATTTCTTGTACCAGATAGTGGCAATATGGTGGGGAAGGAGTAGTAGAACAGCTCTTGGTGCCACGGAAGCACACAAGGGCTATATTAGGGTTAACTTACAGTCATCCATTTAGGGGACATTTAGGAGCAGACAGGACCCTGGATAGAATCCTAAGGAGGTTCTACCGGCTGGAGGTACAGGCAGAAGTCCAGCGCTATTGCACCTCCTGCCCAGAGTGCCAGCTGCATAACCCACAACCTCAGTTAAGGGCCCTGACATACCATTGAAGTTCCTTTTGAAAGGATAGCAATGGATCTAGTGGGCCCACTAAAAAGAATGATTTCACGCCATTTAAGCATATTTGTCATCCTGGACTATGCTACATGGTTTCCCCGAAGCCATACCTTTAAGAAACCCCATGTCCAAGGTGATCACAAAAGAACTGGTGCAGGTTTTTGCTAGGGTAGGCATCCCTAAGGAGGTCCTGACAGATCAAGGGGCTCCCTTCATGTTGAGAGTAATGAGACTTATAAACCCTGCTCCGCATCCAAGCCTTGCAGACTTCAGTCTGTCATCCCCAAACAGATAGTCTGGTTGAGCAATTTAACTGCGCTCTCAAGAGCATGATCTGAAAGGTGGTGGCCCAAGACGGAAAAGACTGGGATACCTTCCTGACATACCTGATGTTTGCAGTACAGGAAGTTCCCCAAGTATCTACTGGATTCTTCCCTTTTGAGCTACTGTATAGATGCCACCCATGTGGCATATTAGACATTGTGAAGGAGGAATGGGAGGAACAACTCAGCTTGAGAAGAACGTCATTGCACACGTGGCCCAGATGAGAGAACGACTAGACCAAGTGACCCCCATAGTACGAGAGCATTTGGAAAAAGTACAAGAGGCCTAATGAATTTACTACAATCGTCAGGCAAAAACACGGAAATTTCAGCCAGGAGAATGGGTGCTGTTGCTGGTATCAGCAACAGAAAGCAAGCTCCTGGCATGGACTCTATGAGATCGTGGAAGCCGTGAGGAGGTAAATTATTAAGCGAAGCAGCCAGACTGCCGAAGGCCAGAGCGCATATACCACATCAACTTACTGAAACCCTGGCTTGATCGAGGACATGCCTGGCTGACATGCTGGCTCCATCCCAGACAGATGGCCCACAAAGGCAGGTAAAGATATCCCCCAAATTAGCCCCAGAACAACAAACAGAAGTTGTCAAAATGATCCAGCAGAACCAAGACATGCATCAGGCCGTATGACGTTGATCCAACACCACATTGTCGCCTGTTCCAGAGCAAGCATGATGATAAAATCATATTGCATACCAGAAGCAAAAGGAGAAGAAATTTAGGGCAGAAGTAGGGAAGATGCTGGAACTTGGGGTGATTTATGAATCAAACAGACAGTAGTCCAGCCCTGTTGTCTTGGTCCCCCAAACCTGATGACAGCCTGAGGTTTTGTAATGACTTCCGGACATTAAATGAGGTATACCAGTTCAATGTCTACCCAATACCACATATTGATGAGCTGGTGGATCAGTTAGGCAAGGTCCAATACTTGACAACCTTTGACTTGACAAAAGGCTACTGGCAGATCCCCTGGCTGAGGACGCCAAGGAAAAAAATGGTTTCTCCACACCTGGCGGCCTATTCCAATGTACCGTCCTCCCTTTTGGGCTCCATGGGGCCCCCGCACCTTTCCAACGACAGGTGGATAGATTACTTCGACCCTAAGCCAAGTATGCTGCCGCCTATTAAGATGATGTAATCCATAGCCCTGGCTGGGAGACGCACCTGGGGAAAGTGGAAGTGGTGCTAGATGCTCTTAGACAGGCTGGCCTCACCGCTAACCCATCCAAATGTGCAACAGGGTTAGTCGAGGTCAGATACCGCGGGTATGTAGTCAGAAGGGGCCTGGTGAAGTCCCAATGGTACAAAGTGAAGGCAATACAGAAATGGCCCTGCCCGATCTGCAAGAAGCAAGTCAGAGCATTCTTAGAGATGGTGGAGTACTATTGCCAGTTCATCCCTCACTTTGCCATAAGGACGGCACCTCTGATGGACTTGATAAGAGCTCAGGTCCCAGATATAGTTAAGTAGAACAAGGCGGCAGAAGCCTTCACAGACCTAAGGACGGCACTTTGCAGCCATCCAGTGCTCATAGACCCATATTTTAAAAAGGAATTCCTCCTACAAACAGACTTGGGATTGTCCTTTCACAGATGATGGGGGATGAGAAGCACTCGATCCTTTACCTTAGCTGAAAGCTTCTGCTCAGGGAGCAACGATATGCCTTAGTAGAAAAGGAATGCCTAGCGGTTAAATGGGCCATGGAGATTCTACAGTATTACCTGCTTGAGCTGTGGTTCACCCTTGTGACACACCATGCCCCACTCCAATGAATGAACATAAACAAAGAGAGGAATGCACGAGCAACTACCTAGTTCCTATCCCTACAACTTTTCCACTTCCATATACAGCATAGAGCCGGAAGCCAACAAGGCAACACAGACATCCTGTCACGACAACTGTCTCTCGTCCCAAGTAGGCCAACCCCATTGGTGAGGTGGGTGGGGAGATATGTGATACAAGAGGGCCAGGGAGCAGTGGGAGAGTGGTTAAGGAGAAATATTTAAACCTTGAGCGAATTAAGGCATGGTTCCCTGTAGACTGGGAGGGGTAGCTACAGGTTAATTGGAGCACCAGTAGTCAATTGCGGCCCTGTCAGGAACTTATAAAACCCCCTGCTTCAGGCAGTCAGAGAAGGAGGAGGAAAGAGAGAGAACTGGAGCTTGGAGGTGTGTTGTGAGATTTGAAAGACCAGAGAACCGAAGTAAGGGACACTCCCTCTCTCAGTGTATAAGGACCGAGGGTAACCCGACCCAAGGAGGAGGAAGGTAAGAAACCCACATGGGTTGAGAGGGGCTGGGACTCAGAATGAGGAGCAAACACAGACCCCTCTTCTACCACCTTCCCGGACTACTAGCAGGCCCTCAGCACCCAAGAGCAGGGGCAAGGGGTGGTGTCTTAGAGGCCCCTCCCCAAGAAAAGTGCGGGACCTGCCATACGAACATCAGCCATCTTGTCACATGTGCTAGTGATGCGCATGGTATAAGAACCTCGATCCATTAAAATCAATACAAATTGCAGACCTATATCCAAGAACAGAACTGGCTCTTAATTTCTTGTTTTATGATTCTGAGGTTACATATGTTGCTGTATTGCATCACTGTTCATATAGGCAAGCTCTTTGTCTCATTTGACAAGTTAATGAATGGCAAACTGGGACATGAATGTCCTGTGCACAAACTTGTTATGTGGACACTGACACCAGCACTTTTTATGCATAGTCATAGTACTCTATGTCAACTCAGTGCATGGCAAGCTGATGCGCTATAGAGTCATACCCTGGCTTGCTTTGTGCTAACACACAAGTAAACAAGCCCACCCTAGGCCCTGTCAATGCTGAGTCTTCTTAGTATATCTGAGTATATCTCCCATCATTGCTGTGGCACAGGAGCAGATAATGGGAAAGTATTAGAGTGGACCAGCTACCACTGTGTTTACTCCCTGTTGTCTAGAGTTGCTCTATTAAAAATTCCAGAAGTTGCTGCATATAGTTCTCTCACTGTTACTTGCACTGATGAAATTGCATAAGTGCTAAAGCAATGGTGGGAGAATCTCATAAAAAATCAGTACAATTATAGCCCGCAAGACTCAACAATTACATGTGAGTGTGTTAAATGTGGTTTAGAATCCTTGCTTTCCTTGGGGAAACCTTGGTTAATTATAGATAACTATAGAAGTTACACCTAGTTTGGTGAATGGGTTTTGCCAAAGCAAACCTCCAAGATGACCTAAAAGTGGAACCAGAATAATTGTTTTTATGATCATGTTCTGTTCTAACACAATTCTGGAAAACCTTCTAAAACTTTTGGACATTTATTCTTGATGATTTCAGGAGAAGTTGCAAAATATAGTTGTATGATTCTTGTGTTTTATTTTTCATTGTGGTGTTCTTCGGGGGGCTGGAGTTTGGGAAGGGGAAGCGTAAACAACACCTAACAAGTAAAATGAAAATAATAAATTCATCTAATTAGGTATTTATACCACATTCATCAGCATGGAATCTGAGTCTATATTACTGACTGTTCTGTACTAAATCCAAAGCATAATTCCTGCAGGTTTTCATCTTTTCTTCTAAATTCAGGAACTAAAAGGTGAAACCTGGGAGTACTCCTCCAGCGTGATGTGTTTTATTGATGGCCGACTGCTGGGAAGTGAGCAAGAACTGCTCAAGTGGGCTTATGACAAGTGGAACTACCAAGATTTTAAACCTGCGGCACTTTATCAAGCTATTACTGAGGATTTTTGCACCAAACATATGCAAAACAGCAAGGCAGGTTACACTGGTTTCTAAAAGGAAATTGTAGGGTCTGTTACCAGGTATATGCCATCTAACTGTAATTATTTGATGTGACTTATCAGTGGGTTGCTTGGTTGCTTGTGATTTGGTGGGTAGTGGGTTCTGGGGAGGGGATAGGAGGGATTGATACTTTCTAGACATGACTTCTTAAATCCATCCATATAAATCTGCAGTATGGTTGCCACCTAGTTTTTGACTTCTTGATTTGCACTCTCAATGTCTAAGACCATAAACTTACAATGAAGTTCATGCTGCTCTCATAATAAAGAACTTTTGGTGAAATACACTGACTAGTGATCTTGAGCAGAGGACTAATCAGAGTGCTCCCTCATGCTTACTGGGCAAAATAGCAAACCCAACAAGAAATGAGACAACTGCACTGTACTGTCTAGTTCCTCTCCTCCCTCCCACCACCACATTGAAGGTACAGCAAAGAGAAATAATCACTGGAATCCCCCACCAGAGTTATGGAAAAGAAGAAGAGTTGTCTCCATACCCAGGGGATGGAGATGGGGAATTTTGTTTCTCCCAACAGCCAAAAGGGAAGGGAAATTGTGGAAAGCCATCTCCTACTAGCAGCGAATAGGAAGAGGAAGGAGAGAATGTCCCCATTCAGCAGCCAGGGAATACGGACAGAATAGAACTAAGTTGTTTCTAATCAGAACTGGAATGAAAACTGCTGAAATGCCAAAGAAAGGAATGTTCTTGTGAAATTTCAGCCAGGATCAAAATCAAAAGTGCTACGAATCTTGTGAGTAAAGATTTGAGATTTCCAGACCTGTTTAATAGACTCAGAATATGTCTACACTACAGCTGGGAGCAAGCCTCCCACTCTGGTTATATAGAGGCATCCTAGCAGGGCTTAAGCTAGAGGGCTAAAAATAGCAGTACGGATGTTGCAGCTCAAGCTGGTGATTCAGCTCTCAAGTCCACGTAACTCCCTAGGCTTGGCAGCCCTAAGGTGACCAGATGTCCCGATTTTATAGGGACCCTGATTTTGGGGTCTTTTTCTTATATAGGCTCCTATTACGCCCAATTCCCTATCCCAATTCTTCACGCTTGCTCTCTGGTCACTTTAGGCAGCCCAAACTCCAACCTGAGATGCCTGAGTGTCCATACTGCTATTTTTAGTGAATTAATTCAAGCCCCGCTAGCATGAGGCCATCTACCTGAGCTGGGTGGCTTGTTTCCAGCTGCTGTGTAGACATACCCACAAGGGGTGAAATCCTGGGTCCATCAAAGTCAGTGGCAAAAACTGACTTCAGTGGGGCCATGGTTTTGCCCAGCATGTCCCAATAAGCAGTTGATCTTTTCAATGCTTTTCCAAACACTATGATGTTTGACTAATGAGTTAATTTTTGTGAATGTTTCTGGAAAATCTAATTCAGTTGTCATAATTTTTTAAGTCTTTTTCCCATCAGAGATCAATTTATCTTAAAATAATTCAGCATTTTAAGTTTGCTTCTTGCTGACTGGAATTTAATTATTTACCTCCTTATATCTGACCAGTGATCAGCCATCCAGCAGAATGATTCCATTGGTATAGCAGTCAGTGTTACATGGATTAATTGGTTGTGATCTTACGTGGGCTTTAATGTATCTGCACCTGCTTACCCCAGTGATGAAATGGGCCCAGACTGATGTCTCCTAGTGCAACCTAATGGTGTTTTCTGTCCAAGAATGACCTGAAACTTACCTAATATTTTTCTATTTCAACAAAATACTAGATTATATAACTATTATTTTATTATTTCTAAAAGCTGTTTTGATACCTAATTATGGGTCCATTTTAGATGTTCATTATAGAAAGAAACCTGAAACCATTTTACTGAGAGGCGAAACTGTGCCTTGCATCAGAACAGTGAACTCTTAGAAGATATTTGACTTTTTAAAAAAAAACTGGATTTTTTTCCTGATTTAAACAGCATGTGTTTGTGTACTTGGACATAGCTATTCAGGAGCAGCTCACAGGCACCTTGTTATTTGAGGTAAGATATAGAAGAAAAGAGCAAACACAAGGCCCAGTCTTGCAGCCCTTATTCTCAAGAGAGAGGCTGCAGGATCTGACCTTTTGAAATTACTGACAAACTTACTTCCCTTCATTTTGCAGCTCTATTCTGATATGTGCCCCAAAACCTGTGAGAATTTTCGCTCTTTGTGTACAGGAGAAGCAGGAACCTCTCGCAGTGGTCTGGAGCTTACTTATAAAGAGTCAATTTTTCATCGATTAGTAAAAAATGGCTGGATACAAGGAGGAGGTGGGTTTAAAAACATCTTCTGTAAATCTCTTGTAATTCAGATTTTGGATGGAATAATCAACATGAAAAATAGATTTTGTCCAACAAAATAAAGCTGAACTTAGAGATGTAACCAGTTTGTGATGGACAAGGTTTTAACTGCGGTGTGTATATGACAAAAAGCAGTGTCTTCTCTCTTAGTGATGTTGTTCCCTAATTATAGGCAAAACACGGATAAGAAATCAATAGTCCATATTATTTTTTTAATTAGCCAAAAGTTTTTCACAAAGCTCTTTGGCAAGGAATTAGCGGGAAACATTTAAACACTGAGAAGACCCATAAGAACTATCCTATGTGTTTTGTGCATATATATTACTTTACATAAGTATTTAACCAGTCATAGATATCCAAAGGTTTTGGTGATATGGAGCATACTTGAACATCGGAATTGTGCATGAAAAGTGTCATTATGAATCTAGGAGAATATCTTGGTAAATGAGTAATCCAAGAAAACAGAGCATTTCATTAAAATTAAACATAGGTGTATTTGAAGGGATTTCCTTCATTTCTTCCTTTCAGCTTCTCTTCTCTCACTTTCCTGCATCTCTTCCCTGTGTTTCCTTCCTACTCCAAAGGTTGTTTACTTAATACTGTTTTAAGATTAGATTTCCAAGATATCATTTTTGCTTTCCTCAAGTAACTCATTTAATAGAGATACATATGAGGTCCAGAAGAGCAACTTAAAATAATTGGCTTACTTCTGAGGATGATTTCGTTTTTACCTGACTGGCATATACAAAGTTTAAATAAACTTAACACAAACTCTTTTTGTGTTTAAGTTTTGTTTTTATACGTTTCCTGTGTTTGTCAGCTTTGTGTAATGGCTAGGAGTTTACTAAAAGCTTGCTGGCCCTGACTTGCTATATTATCAGATCCTTATTTTCATCTTCCCTTGTGCTAAGCACAGTTGTTTATTTATGGATACAGGGCGTATTCACTGTGGCACATTTTCATATACTGAAATTGTTTCTTAAGACTAGTACCTCAGTCCAGCAGCACTCTTGAAGTATGTTATTAAACATTGGAAACTAGGTATGCAGGTACTTGTATTAGCATAGCAGCAAGACGGTATTTATATATATGTTTCTTATTGTATATATGGAGTAGTTATTTCTGGAGACTCCACCTCTTGAAGCCAGAGATTAATTCATTCTGCAATTCCAGTAAGGCTCCAATCCTGCAGTTGATAGCATGCAGGCAGACTGTTGCACCTGTGTGGAGACCATTGAATTCAAATCAGGTTCCATACAGGTGCAGCAATCCACCTGCATATTAAAAATTGCAGGATTGGGACCCATGTCCTTGACCTTTGTTGAAACTGCCTAATGAAAGTGCCAATTAATGCCAGTGGTGAACATTTGTATTCTGTCACTTTTGTCTAATCCCTTACAGACATAACAGCTAGAAGAGGAGATGGTGGGGAGTCAATTTATGGACCTACTTTTGAAGGTATATTTAGATTTCCTTATGTTACCATGCATAAGCCAAACTTCAGGTAAATAACTGGATTTTCACTGAAGTATTCTCAGGTTTAGTTAGGTTTTTTTCCTTCATTTTCATCACTTATATCTCAACAGCTGTTTCTGACTTTCTCATATCAGTCAGAATTGTTCTCTATTTGTTATTAACATAGTTCTCCTGGCAGACTGGTTTAGTGGGTTGATTTTCTGACTGGTAATCCTGGCTCTGCCACTGACTCACTATGTCATTTTCAGCTTCACCTGTCTGGGTCCATTTTCTCCAACTGTAAAATAAGGATAATACTTAACAACCTACTTGACAGGAATGTTACGAACATTCATGCTTGTAAAGGGGCTTTGAAAATTTGAAGCACTATAATGGGTAAATGTTAAATGTGGGTTCTGTGCCTCCACTGATACCACATATTCATTTGTGATGATTCTCAGGATGGCCAGGAATGTGAAAAACCTTGTTACCCTGCTGCCTCCAGCAGTAGAAAGACTTCCTAGTGCTTAACTGGGTGTCAGTTCCTTGACATCATCACCCTGATAGCCACCCAAACAATTTCCTCAGGGCTCTGACAGCCCTTACTTTCCCTGACAGCTGTAATCAGTAGATGCGCCCCAGTCCCCAAGCCCTTTGAAGCATTTCCTTGTAGTGTTCAGCCCCTTACTGACTGAACACTAACAGTAATATTCTACCAGCTGTCCCCAAGGGAACACTATACACACCAGCTTCCAGAATTCAACTCAGGATCAAATCTTTGTGTAATATCACATCACTAAGATACGTTTATAGCAAAACAATCATACATTTATTATCAAAGACTAAGATATAAGAGATAGTGATTAAGAATAATGGATAGAAGGAATAGATATAAAAATAAAATAAGTACATGCTTGTTAGAGACTAAACAGGCTAACCTCCTGTCTAAAGCTGTCTTATTTCACTCAAAGACTTTTTAGCATTTCCTATCAAGGCTGGTTGAGATTCCACTTTTATGAATGTAAATGCATTGTCTGTTTAATTCCAAGGTGCAGGATAAAAGGGTGTGTCCTTGCCTTCTGCTTATATCCTAAAGTTCTTGGTCTGTCCTCAGTGACAATAAAACCCCCGTCTCTTGTTTTTCTATTGATTTCACGTCCTCCCGTTGACTTTGTATGTAAATGATTCCTTACTACTATTTACAGTGCTTTACCTGCAGACCAACAGAAACAGGTGAATGAACATTCTTTGTCTGGCAGAAACCTGTCTGTCTACTCTCCTTTAATACAGACTTCAGGAACATATATTTTTAGTATACATATGTAACTTTTAAATAGTATATGTACATACATTTTATGACAATATTCATAACTGATGGGGCACCAGCTTTCATTGAAAACCTCGCATGATTTTCTTCATGGATAAATACTATGAAAGAGGTGCACTAAGTATAGTGAGTTTGTCAAGCCTGTTAGGAGTTGCTCTTACAGAACAGCAAAACCTTTGCCAGCTGCCACCAGTGGGCCTCTGTCACATCATTATACTGGGATGGTTTAAAAATGCTGAAATGAATGGAAGTTATTTGATTTTCACTCTGAGAAAACTGGAATCAGGCAGCTTTAGAGTCTTAGGACCAGATTTTGACTTTATGGAATTACTCCTGATTTACACCATGTTGAGATCAGAGCTAGACCCTTAGTCTCTCAACTTTAACTGTGAGAATCTAGAATTACCAAACAGGAGCTACAGATCATAACTTCAAACCAAAGGTGCAAACCCCTATAATCCTAAAGAGTAATAAAACAATTGTCAATGACAGAGCAATATTTAAGAAAAACAACTCAAATATAACTGTCAGAGCAGGAATTTAAAGGGGGGGAGGGTCTGCTTAGATTAACAATTAGCTATAAAGATATTTTAGGACAGTTAAAGCCAGCTGGGAACTAATCTATATTCTCTTACGTAAAGTATCCTTACTGCCAGTGTTGCAAATTATGTCACATTTCAACAAACTGGCCATCAGCCAACAGTTCAGAACTGCCAAGTGTAACTGCATGCATGCATGCAGAGTAGTTGTAGCCACATCCTGGTCCCAGGATATTAGAGAGACAAGGTGGGTGAGGTAATAGCTTTTATTGGACAAACTTCTGTTAGTGAGAGAGACCAAGCTTTCAAGCCACACAACGCTCTTCTTAAAGTCGGTCCAATAAAAGATATTACCTCACCCACCAAGTGTAACTGCAGTCTTTATTTTCAAAGACAGCTAAGCTTTCAGTGACGAAGTGATTCATACCTTGAAACTGCAGGACTAAGCAAAAGGGGCAAAGTTTGCATTTAAACTATATCCAGGTAATGGGGCTGTTTTTTAAGAACATATGAATGACTGCCACGGTGCTGCCTTGCTGGAAAGTAGCATAGACATGCAGGAAAGTTTACATGAAAATTAAACAAGTGATTCCCACAAAGCCTGCAAACTTTTCTCAGAGTCCCTGTCACTTGCCCTCAGGGAGCACTGAATACTGCCTACCAAAAATTGGGCAAGAGAAAGATGGAGAGTGCACATGGAGTAGAGTGAAGCATAGATCCTCAGAACACAGGATTCTCAGCAAGAAAGTAACTGTTTCCTGAGGAAACCATCAGTCAGGTCTATAAGCTATATCAATGGAAATCAAAATATTTTAATAATGTACTAGAAATCTTCATCTGATTCCTCTTCCCCACTCACACTGCATAGCTATCTTATGCAGACTATACTGGAACACTACATTCTATGCATCTGCTATTCTTTATCTGTTCTCTTTCAATACACCTTCTCCAGGGCTGTTCTGGAAATTCTGAGCTTTCATGCTGTTAAGAACAATCTGGGCAATCCTAAAACAAACAGCAGTGTGCACTGGGCAGCCCCAGTGCGGAGTGTGTGTGCCTGAGGCACAACCACTGCTGTTGCCCCTCCTGGACTGGTGTAGCTCAAGACTCTGGCATAAATGCCACAATCTAGTCCTTAATATTTTACAGTGCTTTACATATACAACATGCTGTACCAACTTAATCCTCACAACATCCATGCGAGATAAGTGGTGTGTTCTCCATTTTACAGATAGGGAAAACTGATGGGTTAAGTGACTAGCCCAAGGCCACACAGCAAGACATTGGCAGAGTCAGGATTAGAATTAGAGGATTTAGTGATTTGCAACTCTGTTCGTTCCTCCAGACAAATCCAGTACTCATTTGTTATCTTGGAGAGAAGCTTGTCTTTTATCACTCTTGTAACTCTATTTGAGGCGGCAGTGGATATTCTAGGATTAGGAAAGTAATTTAATTTTAAGATAGACTTAATTTGAGTTCTGTCAACCTTATAATTGCCCCTAAAAGGAATTTTATTACCCTCTTTTACACACCACAAATACTGATTTTTCAAAAGAGAAGATTGTCCACACTGAACCCTCTTTTAAAATTTAGATAATCATTGTTTTCAGTCCTTTACAAAGGTGCTCACTCAGATATGGAATTTTAATATGATGATTATATGGCTTTCCTACTGTTTTCCACCAAACTATTTACATAGATATTTTTGCTGTCTGAGAACAGTGACAGATGTCACTCACAGATGTTAAGGACTTGGTTACACTGGCACTTTATAGCGCTATAAAGCACCCACGAGTGCTATAACCTCCTCCCCGTCCACACTGGCAAGGCACGTAGAGCGCTATAACCATGGAGTTATAGCGCTCCTGGTAATCCACCTCCGCATGGGGAATAAGGACTGTAGCGCAGCTGCTGTAGCGCTGCAGCAAGAATGTGGACACCCACTGCGCTACAAGTGATCTCTTGAGATGCCTAGAGCCATTTAAGGCAATTGACGTCTCTTCCCTTTGTTTTGAACTCGGCTGGAGGAATGGGGAAGTACCTCTTTCGAGTTTCTCTCTTAACTCAGCAGATAAGCAATGCAAATGTTTAAGGAGGGAGCCTGTGTGAAAACAAAGCCCTCTGTGAAGGGACAGGCGCTGACAGGCTTTCAGAAGAACGAAAAAACCACTGTCTCTCTCCCTCCACATACACACAACGCGTCCCCCCTCACCCCCCTTGTTTAAAAAGCACGTTGCACCCAGCTGAATGCTGGGATACCTGCCCTAATGCGCTGCTCTTATTGCCGCATTAAGTGCCCCAAATGTGGCCATGCTATACCGCTGGCGCGTCTGAGTGTGGACATACAATAGCGCTATACATATTACTGTATAAGGGGACCGCTATAACCAATAGCGCTATAATCTTGTAAGTGTAACCATACCCTAAGATTCTATGAATGTCCACGGCTGACAAACATCCATTCACTCACTGCAATATTCTGTGAAATGAATGGGATGCGTCTACATTTACCTGAAATAAGCTCAAAGTACTGAGGTAATTACAGAGAACTACTTGGACTGAAGTGTCATTTTTTAAAAGAAAGAAGCTTAATCCAAAATTAGACTGCTGAAGTCATTACTGCAATTCACAAGCAACAGATAGGAGCAACTGCTTCATTTAGAATTTAATTGTCATTGTTATGAATTAGTTTGGGAGAACAGCCCTCAATTAGAGTAAGAATAAGGAAACATGGAAGAATAATAAAATCCCTACTCATGTCTTCATCCCGAATTTCCATCATTCCTTTAAGTCTGTGGAGAGCTCTCCTTGGGTCTTTGCTTTGACAATATGACATATCAGCCTAAGCAGCAAAGGGGCTTAGATGTTTCAGCTTGCAAATCTGTATCAATTCCTCCACAGATTACCTTAGATCACATTCAGTGTGGTCTTCACATGTGGCTGCTCCCTCTTGTTGAATTCCCTCTCTTTGAAAATCATCGTCACCATCCCCCAAGCATATCTCACATACTTTCTGTGACCTCCTGTCCACAAGCATTCATTCTCTGATGCTTTCCACCCTCTTGCTTTCCCTTCCTAGCCTCTCTGTCCTCAGCTGACTCATGTTCACCAACAGCTCTTTTCTCTTCTGCACCCTGTTCCTTGGGCTCTCCCACCTCCAAAATGGGTCTTACACCTTGCATCCATTTCTCTTCTGCATCACGGAATGCTTCTGGATAAAATCTAGGGACCCCTCAGGCTTCCTCAATTAAAAATCTGTTCTTTCTTTGTGCTATGAGTGTACTTGCTAAACAGCTCTCCATCTCCTCCATGATAGCTGCCTGTCATCCTTCTGAAATCCTGCTGCAAATATCTACATTACCTGCCACTCCAGCCATGTTCTATCCCTCAACTAATCCCCTCACCTTTCACAACAGTCCTAAGCAACTTGTCCTGGCCTTCTGTTCCTTGCATAATCTCCTGTCTACCTTTCTGCTCTGTTAGCTCTTCTCCTCATTCTGGCTGTAACTCCTTTGACTTCAGTTTGCTTTTTATGTGCTCTTGTTAACTCTCCATTTGCAGCAAACAGCACTGAGTGAGTATTATAAATAAACATGCCAGATACTGTAAGCTGTTCTGATAAAGTGGCTTCTATTTTATGTGGTTTAGTTAATCGTGTTTAAGCATGGCATTGTGTAATGCATACTTTGGTGAGAAAAGTAGGCTCTTTGGTGACAATGGCTGCACTGGATTTTTGGATTTTCTCTGATCACTGCACATAACACTGAGAGAAGGTGGAAAGAAAATTGTAGCACTGGGTCTTTATTATCCTCACCCCTGTTTAATGCCAAATGCAGAAACTGCAGTAAATGCAGTGTTGTCACCACTGCCAATTTTCTCCCTTTTTATCCCATCCCATAGCCCCATCTGGCCTTTAATCATATAGTGCCCAGAACATGACAGAACTTGGTGTTCCCTAAAAAAAAGCAACTGGAGGTTAATATGGAGGGTTAGAATGAAAGTCTTGGAGTCAACAGTTCTAGGTTCTACTTTTGGTCCTGCTGTTGACTTACTGTCTGACTCAGGACAAGTGATGGCTCAGAACTATGGGTACTTAGTATCACTGAAACTCAGGCTATTCACTTCTACGGGCCTCAGTTTCCTCTTCCATAAAATAGGAGTAATACTAACCAGTCTGTACACTGTTGTTTCTCAAGTGCTGAGATCCTTAGATAAAAAAAGCTATAGCAGAGTTGTCATAATATTTAAAAAGTCTGCAGCATGTTAGCAGTTACATTTTGAATATTTATCACGAGGGTTTTTTCCCGGGATGTTAACCCAAAATTGTTTCTAAACCTCTTTCTAGGAAGCAGAATTCAGTGATCCAGAGTCAAAGGAAGCTGTAATCCTCTTCATTTCCATTCACTAACTTGGGGGCAAGTTGAAGGGAGACCTGCTGAAAGGCTCCCAATGTACAGTATACAGTAGGAAAAAAAGTAATAAAAATGGGGGAGGGGGAGAAGGAAGCAAGAGGTGAGAAAGGGGTTGTAGAAGAGGAGGGGCTGTAGCAGTTGCAACAGTGAGTAAAAGGAAAAGGAGGCAAACTAAACAGATGATCATTTATTACTGTTAACTTTCTAGATGAAAACTTTTCCATTCCTCATAACAAAAAAGGGATTCTTGGGATGGCCAACAAGGGACGTCACAGCAATGGTTCACAGTTTTATATCACACTACAGCCAGCTCCCTATCTGGATAAAAAATATGTCGCTTTTGGGTATGTATACTATAGCTATGTAATTTAAAATGTTTTAAAAAATACTCCTAGTTATCTAAGACACCATTGCCCTAGACTGAGATTCATCTGAGAGGCACAGCACAGAACTCTCAGTTCTGGAGTGTTTAAGCCACTTTTGCACCCTCCCAGTCTGAAGCTACGCCAGGGGCTGGAGATGCTCCTGGCAAAAATAAGGCAGGTCGGGGGCCCTGCCTATGTACAGGTCTATACAGTTGACTTTTGCTATCATAGCTGTGTTGTTCAGGGGTGTGATGAGGTGCTATTTCTGACACAGCTAAGCCAGCAAAAATCCATAATGTAGACAGTTATACCTGCAAAACTGCACTCTTACTGGTATAGTGTATTTTGCTCTAGCAAGCTAGAATAAGCTGTACTGGAAAAACTATAGCTTTGCCAGTATAAGCTACATCCACACTAAAAGCACTTTGTCAGTACAGCATACTAGTACAGTTATACTGACAAAGTGCTCCTAATGTAGACCTGGCCTAAGAAAAAGCAACCTCCGAAAGATTGCAAAGATGTCCTGGGAAAGCAGCCTTTGGCTGCCTCTGCACTGCTTGCGCCAGGGGAATCCTTCACTAGCCAGAGCTAGGAGTGAAATCCTGGCCCCATCAAAGACAATGGCAAAACTCCCAATGACTTCAGTGGAGGCAGGATTTCACCCTGGGGTTTTTAAGATCCCTTTACCTAGCTAATGGTTCCTAGCATAAAGAGATCAGAAGTGTGTGGGGCATTAACCATCCTGGCACGAGAGTCTATTGTCTAATGCACCAGAGAGGAGTATAGCATTTCAAAGCAAAAAAAAAAAAAAAAAAAAAAAGTGTGTTTAAATCAGTGGCATTTGACTTTCATTCTACACTGGACACTGGAGTCTCTTGTTATCTTACCAGGAACTCCCTCCTTTAAAGCACAGGAAATTTCAGGAACTGCTCTTATAACATTGCCCAGTGTATAAACATACTAGGCGCTTATTCCAGCAAGAGCAAAGAGTGGCTACAAAGTGTCAAGAGGGCAGTTCAGCACTACCATGCTATAAAGTGGCACACCACTCCTTTACACCTTGGCCTTCCACAGGTATGCAACAGCATTCTGCAATAGCAATAGAAACTGCTCCACTAAAAAGCTACTGCACACCTCATTAGCCTGTCCTGGACACAAGTTCCACATCAGTGATCCAATCACAACCTTCTAACATACATGTCCTCCCCCTCTCCCCAACACCTATGTCAAAGATAAGGTTCAAAGTTCTCTACATGAACTGTTGGCAAACACGTGTGTGCAGTTTAACACAGAGTCTTATAAGATCGAGCCCTACATATTGCATCTCAAGTCAGTTTAAACAGTATAGAATTGTTGTATTGGTTCAAGATTCAGATTGATTAAAAAGAAAACTGACCTAACACTTCAAAAAGTGTGTGTGGGGGGGGGGAGACTAAACCATTTTAATTACATGCAGAGCAATTTCTGACAATATTCCTCTTGGCATTTTTCTTCTTGAAATGGAAGAAGAGCATTAGATATGATAGACACTTGTAGCCACAAAATTCTAGAAAGGTATCTACATGCTGCAACATTTATTGCTTTGAATAATTACAGCTACAGATACCTCAAAGTGGAGCATTTTTCTATCTCCTAAAATGCTAAATATTGGGATAGTCTGCTGTGAAAAACAATCCTATAAAGAAAAGAACATATAAGACATGAATCCTTTATTTTAAAAGACAGCCATATTGAAAAAACTATAGTTATGTTATTATAGCCTAATAGAAGGAATTCAGGATTTCTTACTTACTTGCTCTGACCTCTAACAGGCACTGAAGGTAGATAACACAGTTGTATTCGCTAGTAAATTATAGAGTTTCCTGACTTTCAAATTGTTATTGGTGTATTTTCCTGATCCTCTACCCATATATATATCATCTATACATATGTATGGTCCTACATTTTTGTTAAATCATGCACATTTAACATAACTTGTACTGGAAAATGATTTACCATGGAACTCAAATGGTCAAATAGATGACTAAAACTGTAGAGCTTCATGGCAGTGATCAGATAATCATATTTTTACTGACTTTTAATGTATATATAATTTCCCCCTTTACTTTAGAGAGCTGATTGAAGGTACCGAAGTTCTTCAGAAACTGGAAGATGTATCTACGTACAATGAAAGGCCTGTAGTAGAATGTAAAATTATTAACTGTGGCGTTCTTGTGCCTTGATTACAAGCCAATTTACTTTCCAACTGTAATGTGTAAAAATGCATATGTTTCTGACTAGACTTCTATAGATTTTGTAGACTTTTAAAATCTAAAATAGCATTTTTATACATCTAACGTTTTAGCTTGACATTTTCTCTATTCTAAACATGTTCATGACTTGTTCACACACAAATTCTTACATTAATATACTAAAGGGCTTGGGAATTTTTCATGCCATTAGGTAGCTATACAAATTTTGTAAATATGGATGTCCAGTGAGAAATTACATTACTGTAGGCTGCACTATAAATAATCCTATTTAGTAGAACACCAAGTAGTACTACTTCATAAATGAATTTGCTATTGATTGATCATGATGAGTGGATGCAATTATTTACCTTTGGTCCAGTTCTGCCATTCTTGAATCACACTAAGTCATACTTTATGCTACTGGTAAGAAATATTAAAATCAGTGCATGGGGGTAAGGTACAACTCAACATAAGAGTGGTATTGGGCAGTCTCTCAATATCAGAGGTCTAATTTCATTTACACCAGAATAAACCAAAAGTTACCACTGAAGTCAATGAAGCTACACCAGAGTAAAACCACTGTACATAAAATTAGACCCAGGCCTTAGATATATATTTAATTATTTTGTTTACATATTGTATCAAATTATTAAGATATTTAGACCCAACTGAACCCATTAAAATGCTAAAATTACTCCAAAACAAGAAATTATAAACTATACCCTATTATCCAAGATATCCATGAGATTTTATAAAGTGAATAGCAATGAGTAGATGTGGTTTCAATGAGTGTGGAAGTTCCACATAAAGAAGTCAATGTTTATCTAGATGATGTAAAAACACCTTTATTTATGACTCATGAGACTAAACACACAACTCGTTGCCAGTTGCCATAGCAGTAATTTTTGAGATGAAGGATCTCTCTTAGGCATAGTACAGGAGTAGTGACAGCAGATGGTTTCAGCAGACACTGGCAAATGGATGACAAGTGTGTGGAAAATGAAAAAGTGTCCCAGAACCTCAACAAAGATAATCCATAACAATTAAATTCTCTCTAACATGTCAGCAACTGGCAAAAGAGTCTTTGGATTTTTACTTTACCTTCCTGTGTAAAGCACTCTGAAATTGACAGATGTAAATTTAAGAGCTAAGTATAACAATGATTTTTGTGTTAGCATTTGGATTCTGGCAATCAAAACTAATACAATTTCCCACTGTAAGGTGACTATAGAATTATTATCATCACTGCTTTATTCTATGCCAAAATTGAAATGGATCAGTTAATAGATTTTCTTCTTAAAAGAAAAATGACTGGGGAATTATTTGTTAAATGCTGTTTGGTTCTCTTCAGTAACAAGAGATGCCCATTAAGCACATTTTACCTTTGCAAAAATATTTACATAAACCACCTTAATTCCTTTAGTAGGAAGTACTCATGGGGCATTGTCTGAGTGTAACTGGTACCTTTAAGAGGGAATGTGCCCAGTTCACCTATGACTAGTTAGTGGTCTCTGGACGACTCCTTATAGAGGGCATCTGTCCTCTGTAAAGATCCAGTCAACAATTGAGAAAAGGGAGTAGGAAGGAGGAGCATGGAGCTTGTAGTAGTTGCATGAGATCATTATCTGATAAAGCCACAGTTGAAAGCTGGCAGAGAGAAATAATGAGAGCTGTCGGAGAAAATGGCCAGAGCTAGGGAGCCCTGCTGATTATAAGGTTTGTGCAGAAGCCCTTAAAGCAAGTGTGGGCAAACTATGGCCTGCGGGCCACATGTGGCCCCCCGGTCATTTTTATCAGGCCCGCGAGCTCGGGCCGGGGGAGCAGTGCCAGTGGTCCTGCGCTCCCGAGCTGTGGGCCGGGCCGAGCACAGCGAGCAGCAGGGCCCCATGCCCCCAAGCCATGGGCCAGGCTGAGTGTGGCGAGCAGTGGGGCCCCGCACTCCCAAGCCGGGGGCTGGGCCGAACGCAGTGAGCTGCAGAGCCCCATGCTCCCAAGCATAGGGGTGCCAGGTCGAGCATGGTGAGCTGCGGAGCCTTGTGCCTGGCTGAGCACAGTAAGGAAGTTGCAGGGGAGCTTAGGTGGTGGGGTCTCGGGGGGTGGTGGTTAGGGTTGGGAGGGTATCGGGAGGGGGCAGTCAGGGAACAAACAGCAGGGGGCCTAGATAGGAGGTGGGGTCCTGAGGGGGCAGTTAGCATTGAGGGTCTCCAGAGGGGCGATCAGGGGACAAGGAATGGGGGAGGGGTTGGATGGGTCGGATGTTCTGAGCGGGGCAGTCAGGGGGCGGGAAGTGGGGGGTCAGATAGGGGGCGGGGCCAGGCTGTTTGGGGAGGCATAGCCTCTCCTACCCGGCCCTCTGCACAATTCTGAACCCCAGTGTGGCCCTCGGGCCAAAAAGTTTGCCCACCCCTGCCTTAAAGTAAAAAAGGATGAACTGGGTCAGTTAAGGAAGGTTCAGCCAAGGAAAGGAGGGTTGATTCTGGAGAGAGGTTCCCATGAGCAGCTGCTCAGAAGGGATGTAATTTGCAGATGAAAGGGGGAAGCCTGGGAGTGGCACCCTGGGGGGATCCCTTTTGCAGAAGCCCTGAGTTGAGGGCTAGGAAAGAAGCTTTGCAAGGAGCATGGAGAATTGCCAGAAGTGTGGAAGCCCTGGCACAGGAATTAAAAAAAAAAAGGGGGGGGGGTCTATTAATGGTGAGATAGATGGCTTGAAGACTGGGGTTCTGGACCTGCGGCAGGGAACTAGGGAACAGTGTGACTGTCACCTCTTGAGTGGGTGACCGTGGAGGGAGGATGGTGAACTGCTGCATTTTAACCTGTCTCACTTTTGGGTTTTAATAATTGCCTCCCTTTTAAAAATCTGCACATGGTTACACTAAATTACACCTGGACATAGGGCTTGACTTGGATTCTGTGTGGGAGAACAGTCCCACGTGTATTCATGTTATCAGCTGAACACTTCTTCCCTTGTGACAAAGAGTCTTGTAGCCCCTTATAGACTAACAGATCTTAGGGATCCTGAGCTTTCGTGGGCTAAGACTGAAGTGGGTCTTGGCCCACAAAAGCTCATGATCCCTAAGATCTGTTAGTCTATAAGGGGCTACAAGACTCTTTGTCGCTTTTGCAGATCCAGACTATCCCCTCTGATACTAGACCTCTTCCCTTGCACGGCTATTCCTGCACACTCCGCAGAAAACCATGGCCTCACACTGACAAGTAAGCGCGTGGCAGGCTTATTTCAAGAGGTTTCCTGTCTCCGTTTCCAAACCTCACATTAGTGGGGATACTTATTTTACTAAACCGTCTCTGAGTAGCTGATGTACTTGTTATGGACACGAGCCCGGATCCCAACTCCCCTGTGGCCAGGCGTTCCCGGCTCCCCCGCGGGAGCGCGGGCCGGGGGGGGGGGTTGGTCCCTGGCTTTCTCAGGAAGATGATTTCGGTGGCGCTGGAGGGGTGAGAACAACCCCGCGGGGGACGCGAGCGGGGTGGTTCATTGCGCGCACCCCGCGCAGGTGACTGTTCCGCGAGGTGAGGGGAGCGGGGTGGGCGGCGCCAGGGGACAAATACCACAAGCCAACGCCGCCGCTCCCTTGCGCCCCGCCGCTGCCGTTAACGGGCTGGACGCCGGGTCGGTCTGCGCTCGACGGGGGCCTCAGCGGCTCCCCCGCCCCCCTCCGCTCACCGGGCCCCGCCCTATCAGCGCAGCGCGCGGGGCGGGTCACAGCTTGTCCCACGCTCTCAACAGCCCCCGCCTCTCTCACCGGAGGGGCGGGGAGGGGCTAGAGCGACGTCATGGGGGAGGGGCGACGAGGCCGGCTGCGATCACGTGCAAGAGGGGCGTGTTCTGCCACCGCCCTGGGGCTCGGCTGGGGGACTGTTCCATTGCTCCAGAGGGGCGGGGGGTTGAGGAGCGGCGGACGGACGGAGCGAATCCTGAGCGGGGGCGGGGCCAGTCGCTTCTACGTAATAGGCCAGCGTCACGCCTTTCCTGCTCGCTCACCTGACGTAGCTGGTCTGGGAGCTGCAGAGCGAGCGTCGTCGGGGCTGGTCGCGGAGGCTCTGAGCCGCCCAGTCAGTCACACGCCGAGCCATGGGCCGGACGCCGGGGTTCCTGCTCGCCACAGCCTGCCTGGCCCTGTTGTGGGCGGCGGCAGCGGCAGGTGAGGCGGGAGCCGGGTGGGGGGTTGTAAACGGTGGAGGCCGGGGCCGCCCCCCCCCCAGATTCGAGCGGTGTGGCGGGGCCGAGCCCCAACAGGACGTTGCTCCTTCCCCGGCCGGGGGCGCGGGGTGGGCGGTGCGTCCCCGGGCCGGGTGCTTGTAGGGGCGCGTGCACCCGGAGCGCCCCGCTGTCCCCAGCGCGGGGGACCCTGTGGGGGGAGGGAGGGTGTCTTCCTAAGCTCGCCTCTGTCGCCGTGGCTCGCGGGGCCCGCTCCGCGCTGCCCGGGAAAGTTGGTGGCGGCCGCCTCCATTGCACGCGCGCCCCGGTTCTTTACTGGGGTGTGGGATCCCGTTTCCGGAAGCGCAGGTTGCTGGTGTTAATCGCCGCTTGCAGCGTTTGCTGCTCCTGTTGCGGCAGGAGGGGGATAAGCAGAGACACTTCTTCTCCGATTTGAGTAACCCAGGGCAGGAAATGCCCAGGTCTGTCTCCCGAAGCCGTGGTTTATAGTTGGTGTGTAAAAGTGCAAAGACCACTGGGAGGAACCAGTGCAGCACAACGGAGTAACCAACCCACAGATCCTGGTCTTGAGTAATCGCGAATAAACTGTCACGTTGGAGTTTTTGACAGTCGTGTACTCAAATCTGCAGTAGTTTATTGCGTGCATCTAGACAACTTAATGTTGTTATAGTGTGTATTCATGTAAGTGTTAATTGGTGCATTTCCTTGCTACAGGGAGTATCACTATAATTAAGGCTACGATTATGTCACAGAGCTGGTTAGCTGCTGCCAGCAAGGGGGGACCCCACAGTAGCAAAGCCTCTATGAGTGGTAGGGGACCTGCCCACAAGCTGCACATGGCAGGATCCATCCGCCTGCCGTTGATGGTGATCCCTGAGCTGCCTAGTCACTGCTGCTGGCAGGGGTCCCCCCCTGCAGTGGCTCAGCTGCTGTGCTCAGCGAGGGCCACCCTGCAGGTGCTAGTGATAGAAGGACCCTAGAGCTGCTGAGAGGGGGAGGTGCAGCTCCCCAGCTGGTGGCAGCAGAGGGACCCCAGAGCTGCTCAGGGGAAGGGCTGCAGCACCTCTACCACTGTGGACAGTGGGGGGAACCCCTGCAGCTTCCAGTCCTGCAGGGGTGGGGGCTCCCTGCCACTGGGTAACAGAATTCTTACAGGTCCCCCCTTCCCATTTTGTCAGATGTTTAGTAAAAATTAGGGCAGGCTTTCATGACTTTTTGTTTGCCTCTGACCTGTTCCTGAGTTTTACTAAAAATATCCCTGACAAAATCATAGCCTTAACTATAATTACTTGAAGATTGTCCTATCCAATGTTTTGTTTAAACACTTATTCTTGAATGACCTTGTATGAAAGGTAAATATTATACTTGCCACTGGAGGAAGTGACTTGCTAAAGTCTCACATCAATTCAGTGGCATTAGAAACCAAACACACTATTGCTAACCATATGCTTCTTCCAGTAGAAGATCACCATATCTTTAATCATTTCAATACTGGTCTTGGTACATGAAATTTTGGGAAATGTCTATGGCTGAACACTTCAGTACTTAATGTATTCAAAAGATCATTATAAAAATATCTTGTCTTCTGTTTATAATTAAGTGGTAGATAGCCAAAATTAGAGCTATTTATACAGTCAGATCTTTAAAATCATTATAGCCTTGTTTGAAACAAAATGACTGGATGTGAGCCATTAATATGGTTAAATCGGATTGACTCTTACAACAATACCAAATTATAGGATTACTTTGGACAGTAATTGTGTCCTAATACAGTTTGCATCCTCCTCTTCAGCATAAGAGGACTGGGTAAATCCATGTGGGACTGCAAGTGAGGAGTTTTGATAGAGGAGCAGTTTCTAGTTACTACTGCTCAAACTGAAGTGTGGCTGAAACCACTGTAGCATTATTTACTCCAGTTGTCATGTAAGCAGGTCAGGGTCAACAGCACCTTATGAACTTGCAGTTTGTCAGTTAAGCCTATAGTACTGGGCTTCAGTTCCTCCTGAGATGAAAAGCTGTCTCTACAGAAGCATTGAAAATAAGAGGCTCTGTGGGGTTCATCACAGCTTTTGATTTCATGTAGCCCCAACCTGAAACCTTTTAGAGTACCCTTGTCAAATCTGGGATGGCATCTGAAGATCTGACTCCTTGTGACTGAATTATTCCAGTCCTTAAGGTTCATGGTCCAAGTTGACAGTTTTTGAGATTATGCGGTGGTACACTTGTACCACATTGGTCAGGCAGACACAACTTTATTGTTCTGTTCTATTTGTATTACTGTGATGTCTAAGAGCCCTGGTCATGGACTGGGACCCTATTTGATAAGCTCTGTACAAACAGAACAAAAAGATGGTGTGGTCTAAAGAAAATGCAGTCTGCACTGAGAATCTTAACAAAGCTGTTATCAATGCCTTAATTTGGCAGCAATTTTTGTCCTATCTCCATTGAAGTGCTGTGTCAAGTTGCTTGTGTAGCATTTAGGGGAAGTATCTGGAGATGGGTGCTATTCTGATCCTATTCAGGGAATGGTCATTAGCCATATACATTTCTATAGAAGAGAACCTGCAGACTGAGCTGATTTTTGGATCCATGCTTCTCTAGGAATTGTGGCAGTAATCAGTGGGTAGCTGGACCAGCTTTCCTATGTGAATAAGATTGTTGTCCTCACATTGTGTTTGAGCTAGTAAAGGTGAAAAGGTCTAAGGAAACACTTTTTTTTCCTGGGAAGTGGAGAAATAGGCAACAATGTCTTTGAATAAAACATCTCTCTTGTAATTCTGAGGCAGCCTTATCCAGAGGAAATGGTTGAATTCAGGGCCCTAGAATCATGAGTTTCATTGCTGTGGCCTCCATGTGACTGAAGGGTTTACCAGTCTATACCTCACCTCAAAATGTGGATTACCAGGTCTGTGTTGCCAAATGTCCGTGCAGAAGGCTTACTATGACTCGGTCTTTTCAGAAGGAAATGTGAAAGGTCATTCAGGCCGGGTGAATGCCTTGACTTCAAATAATTACCTTTAATTTGTATGGGGGTAAGAGCTGTTTGTTTCAAGCTGCAGGTACTTTGGGGCTGTAAGCCTAAGCTCAGCTCCAAGCTTTCTTGCTCTAGGACAAGATCCTGTACATGTGAAGTCTGGTGGAGGATTTATCTGAGTCAGCAGGTGTCTGCTCAGATTCAACTTCAGAGGCTGAATGATTTGATCTCAGTAGTATCTGTAGGCATACTTTCATGTGGAAACCATTGCTGACTGAGATCTTGATAGATGTGAGCAACATAGGACACTTCTGATCTGGTTCCAGTCCAAGGATGTCTAATTATGACTGGAGTTCTGATTCAGTATTAAAATGTGTTCGCTCCCAGGTGGAGAAGCCATTCGTGCATGCAATGCCAGCCTTGACTTAAAACTGACATACTGTTTTTCTTGGAGAAACTATGTACCTTAAATCTTAGTATTCCAAAAAATAAGGGTTGAGTCAGACAAGCTGGTGACTCTGGTGACCTGGTACTTCTGTTTTTTTGACACCTGCTGAGAAACCCAGTGAGAGTGGGTGGCCGCTATCCTATAAGCCAGTTATCTAGTATCTTCCCTCCTAACTATCTCAAACTGCTTGTAACAGACCCCATATGAGTGAAGAGAGATTAGTCTTGGTATTCAGGTTTTCCAATTCTGCAGTGTAGTAACCTTGGCATTTGAATCCTGAGGGAAGTTTCCATCTCTTAACCACCCACAGATGTTAGGTCTAGTTGCAATTATTCCTACTAATGCTTAAACTGTTCTCTCTAGCACTGTATAGTACTTGTCCACTCCAGGAGCCAGGATAAAATTCTAGAATATGGACAAATCAAATTTAACACTTTGTCAGCTAAAATATGTGCTTAAATAGCTTTCACTCTGCAGCCACATGCAGAAGAGACTTTCGGTCCTGCTACCATAGTCTCTTTGGAGAGCCAGTTGTGACACTTAGGTTTAATATGTCCAAATCTCTTTGTAGAGAACCAGCATCAGTCCCACCAAAACAAGTTGCCAGTGTGGGAAAACTTTGTTTGTTTTTCAATTTGGTCTGTTCTACACACTTTTGGTACAGTTGTACCAAATTAAGGTTTATACCAGTTAGGCCAGCATTAACTAATTCCATTTTGTTGCTTTATCCCATAAGTCTTTGACTATTCTCTTGTCTATTCCCTGTATAGTAAAGGTGTTTACCCACTGAAGTTTCAAAATACTCCTGTAAAGTCTTGTTGGCAGACTTAGGTTATGTCTACACATCAAAGAAAAACCCATGGCTGGCCCATACTGGCTGACTCAGGTTCATGGGGTTCAGGCTGCTGGGCTGTTTCTCTGCTGTGTAGACTTCTGGGCTCAGCTGGAGCCTGAGCTCCGGGACCCTCCCACCTCACAGGATCCTAGAGTCCTGAACCCAGACATCTACAGAGCAGTGAAGCAACCCCAGCCCTGTGAATCCAAATCCGTGGCCCTGCTGTGAATTTTTCTTTGCTGTCTAGGCATACCCTTAGTTCTTTTCACTCTTGTAAATTTTCAGTTCTCTATTTAGATTCTCATGAGCTTTATTAAATTTGGAGACCACTACATAAGGTATAATTGGCATTTCTGGGGCATGGCATTGGAATAGCAATAGTATTGTTGGCCAGGAGTAAAGTGCACTTGAATCTACTTGAGCCTAATGCATATGTAGTTGGAATCTCTAACAATATTTGAAAGGCAAAAAGATGATCTTGTGAGTTAACCACAAGACTAGGTGTCAACAGATCTGGGTTCTGTGCCATGGATTTGTGTGAATTTAGGCATGTTACCTCTCTGTGCTACAGATTGTCTGTCTGAAAAAAATGCTTTGTTGGGGAATCGACTCAGTTCATATGTAATACTTTTGAGGCTGTTATGGAGGTTCTCCATTCATAGGTGCTAATAAATAAAACATCTGATCTAAAATTCTAGAAAACAAATCTCATTATGTTTGGGAGAATTGCTCTCTGATAATGATCAACAGGCCCATAATTGTGTTCCTCTTTTTCAGCCAGCTGTGCAGATTTTAAAACCTGTGATGAGTGTGTTAATGGAACTGTCCCAGAATGCAAGTGGAGTCAGTGCAAAGGTAAATATCTGGAAAAACTAATATTTAATAACTAGATAGGTTTTTGGATCCAATTTCACAAAGTTAATGAATGATAACTCTGTTTTAGTGGATAACATAGTGAAAAGCAACACTGTTAAGATCCCAGAACAGTAATGGACACAAACTACAAACACTTTGATATGAAAGTTAAACTAATCTTACCCAGAGACAGCTGAATATTATACCCAAAATACAAATAAAAGCAGAATTTTAAAGGCCCGTTAACCAAACAAGCTACCTGAAGCACCATGGAAAATCTTAGCTACTAACTGTGCAACAGACTCCTCAAGAAACATTAAACTAGTTACTTGGCCCATCCATAACCTCCTTTCCAGCAAGGCTATGACATGTTAAAGTTGACAAATGTCCAACATTGCTGTACTTTTTGAGATTATCCCACAGAGCTGTTAAATCCAGTCCTGATCTCAGTGCCCTAAGATAAGACAGGGCAGTAGACAATCTCTTATGTAAGTTAGCCTATTGATTTATATTGTGCACAGAAGGCATAATCAGAATTAGGGTCCCAGTGTGCTAGGCACTGAACGAACATCACATTAAGACAGTCCCTCCCCAATGAGTTTAGGGTCTAAACATGAGACACAAGTGGATGAAAAAAAATTAGAACAAGGAGGAGAAATGAGGGTAGTGGTGATCAGATAATACATGGTTATGTAGATTACCCATGTAAGATCTTACGGAGGACCTCTCCATAGTTATGGAAAGCAGTCTCAAATCTCAAACATTACCAGCCCAGTTTTGGGGTTCCCCTCAAAAGGCTCTTTCCACTACAAAGAGTATATGTAATCTTTTTCCAGAATTCTGACAAAATTCAAGGCACTGTGGACAACCTGTGCTAAACCTGTGGACAAATAAGTGAGCTAACTGTCTTGAAACTTCTTAGCAATTTAGTGTTAACATGGCCTGTTATGTAAATATGGACTGTTTGATCAAAACAGATAAATATGAATTCCTCTTAAACTGGAGATTTAATTTTGCTTTAAATACTTCACAACTCCCATTTGTTCTTAATAGAAGTCCTTGTGAAGTATCACTGAATTGGGCCCAGAGTATTTTCTGCCCTCATTTCCCAAACATTGGAACAGTAAATACTGCTTTTAATGTTTTGTTTAAACTTGTCTGACTCCATTTATATCCACATACCATTTTCAAAATGGTGCATATACAGATATCTGTAACTAGAATATAATACAAGAGGTATTACATGGATAGCTTACAGTGCTCATGTGCCTGAATGTTACTGTTTTGTTCACTCTTTACAAAAACACACTTGTATTAAATGAGTTCCATCATTAATACTGAACCTTAATTTAATAGCCAAGAGATTGACATCCCCAGGGAAGCCTCCGTAGAACATTGAGAAAATTTATGCAATAACATAATTTGTAATTGATAAACATATTTGACAATATAAAATCTCTTCCTACTGCTCCTTGATGGTGTGTTTTTTTTTTTTTGGACAGGATCAAACTTTTCTTGTGAAAATGCAACAGGATCTAACTGTACTACTGTCTCACAGTGTCTTCGTAAGTATCTGGATATTGTTTAGGTTGACTCTTAACATGACTTGGAAAAGACTGCATTATCTATTTGAGACAGTCTTCCTATTCTTTACAACTTCCAGAGCAATAGCTTTCAGCCTCCATTTACATACCTTGTATCAATTGAATAAGCAAATCTGCATAGTATGTAAGCTTTAAGAGTTGTCCAGTTAAACCTACATTTCAGTTTATAACAGATTAAAATATGCTTTTTTGTATGCTAATACTGTACATATTGCCTTTTTTAAGCAGCTTACTTCACTTTAAAACAAATCCAAGTTCATTTGGCTGCCATCTTAGTTTTTTTGTTCACTTGTAAGTGGACCAATTTCTGCTCAGCTACTCTTTAGTGGTATGTGGCATCTAAAAAACTTCTGTTGAAATATTACTGTTCCTTATGGTGACACTTTTTTAAACCACAAAATGCTATTTCAAAATGGGTTAAAGGTCTGACTTCCATCTGGAGTGTTATAAAGGCTATAGAACAAGGGTGAGCAAACTTTTTTTAGCCTGAGGGCCATGCTGGGGTTCAAAATTGTGTGGAGTGCTGTGTAGGGAAGGCTGTGACTCCCCAGACAGCCTGGCCCTGCCCCCATCTAACCCCCACCTGCTTCCAGTCCCCTGATTGACCCCTCTGGAGACCACCCCCACTCTAACTGGCCCCCTCAGGACCCCACCCCCATCTAAGCCCCACTGCTCTTTGACCCTGACTGCCCCTTCCAAGACCCCCAATCTAAGCCCCCTGCTCCTTGTCCCCTGACTACCTCCTCCAGAGACCCCCTACCCCACTCTCTATCCCAACACTCCACTCCCTATCTAAGCCCCCTGCTCCTTTCCCCCAACTGCCCCCCAGAACCTACCCCCATCCAACCCTGCTGCTCCCTGACTCCTAGCCACACCCCTCTCCCCGCCAGGCCCCCTGGGACTCCCATGTGCCATCCAACCCCATGTTCACTGCCCCGAGACCCTCTGCCCCCTTATCCAACCCCCAGGCCTGGCCCGGCCACTGCTGAGAATAGCATATCTGGCCTGCAGCCAAACATGTGGTCATGCAGCCCTGCCCCCCCAGAGCTGCTGCTCATGTGGCCCACTGAGGCTGTGGGGAAGGGACACAGCAGGGGAGAGGCTGGAGCAGCCAGACCTTGGGGGCCATTTGGGAGGAGCCCGCCAGCTGGCCATAGTTTGTCCACCCCTGCTATAGAATATCTGTTCAGCTTTGTTTCATGTGACAGGAGTAGAGAGTCAAAGTCTTGAAGGGACCTGTAACAGTCCTCAGGAGCCAAAAAATTGTACTGCAGTACAGGTGAAACCATATTACTTCAAAGTAGAGAAGTATGCAACTGCACCCACTGGAGTGCTCCTTTACTGTGTTATATCCATATTTGCCTTATATTGGGGTACAGGGGTGTGTGTATACAGTAATCTGCTTTTATTAACTGCATTCTTTTTTAAATTCTTAGGCTATGTATGCTCAGGTTTTACTTTCTGGTACTCACTGGAAGCTTTATCTAAACTCAACCTTTTGGACCACTGAAGATGTCCCAGCTTTCAGTATAGATTTTAATCATCCACAAAGCCAGAGCAAATGCATACTCGTTTGTGGAATCTAGTGCCAAATTGAACTTGAACTTTTTTATGGGAAGGCTTTCTAAGACACAGGGGAACTGGATGCCTAGATCTCTCTCATGCATACTGCCCAGTTTCTAGATCCAAAGCATGAGTGTGCATCCACCAGTTAGCCACAGCAACTCTTCTGAGTCTGCCAGTCGGACTATTCCATGACACTTGGTGCTGAGCCTTATAGTGAGAGTGCAGGCTTGGCCTCTGCTATGGTCTGTTTCTGACTTGAATTACTCCGTAGGGGTGTCTCAATTTTGTTTGCCTGAGGTATTCTGTTACTGTAGTGCAGTGAACTCTTCCAATCTTTGGTATTTCACAATAGCCTTCATAATGATCCATTAAGCATTTTACTGTTAATGGGAGTATGTTTTGTTTGCAGTCTTGTAAATTAACTTTTTTACACAATTCTACAGATTCATCTACTGCTGCTACCATAACTGCTAATGTTACCGTAGCTACTGCTACCACAGCTGCTACAGGTAAAAAAAAATGGCTGTCATGCACTGATAACTGGGCTAAGTAAGATAAATTTAAGTAAACTTTGGTAGAACCCTTGTTTTATGAACTATTTATTCCCAATTAGTTTGTAAAATTGAACATCTCAGTTACAATAGGTACAATGCATAACTTGTCTTACAAACCACTACAAAAGAATTGACAGTGATTAAAGGCAAGGGAAGTAACTTGTCCTTCATCTACATCATTTTTGTTGTAACTTATTTTTTTCCAGTCAGGAAACTTGGTCCATATAACTGCTTATTTGTAAGATTAGTGCTTATAAAACTAAGGTTCTACTGTGATTTCTAGCTGAGGGAGTTGTCTCAAATATCACAGTTGTTAATACTGGATATGCTGTCTAATGAACTAAATTTATAATAGCTTGAGAACCTTAAGTATTCAGATACCACATTTACATTTTAAAGTCTTGGTGCAGGATGGTTAACAGCTCAAATTGTCTAAAAATTTGCTTAACTGCATAGCATTGTAAGTACTTCTATTCTGTGTACATATTCTGCATTTGTAAGGGGGTGGTTCTTGACTGAGTGAAATAAGAACCTATGAAAACTGAAGCAATTACAAAAATAGAGCTTACAAAAGTGATATATCTATACATTTTGAACTTGGAAGTTTCTCTTTACAAAACAGCTAACATCACCAATGCAACTTCATCTGCTGCTTCATCTACTGCTTCAAGCACTCCAGTTCTCTCAACAGTCAGTACACCAGGTAACTTTCTTCTTTACTGTCAGTTTAAGTATTAAAAAAAAAAAAAAAAAAAAAATTCTTTGGCAAAGCTTATTTGGAAATAAAAATGTTACTTAGTAGGTGAAAGAGAGTAGTGAATAATAGTAACAGCAGGTATGCCAGAGAGTCATGACCTTGCATGTCAAATTTTCCTTTATCAAGGTGGAATATCTGTTGAGATGTTGCCTTGACAGTAACACACACTATTCAATGAAATTTCAAAGTAAGTGAATTGGCCAAATTTAGCAGTTTGGCTTCATTTCAGTTAGGTTGTTAAATATAGCTGCACAAGAGGAACTTGTGAAGTACAGTGACTGAGTTAAAATGTTAAACTTGTACTCCTGACATAATTCTGGGTTAGGGTAAAATACTCTAATGCAGTGTCTTAATCTCTTTAATACCAGGAACTGGCTTGCTCCTTCCTAAACTGTGTTGGGCAGATCTCAGGGACTGGTGCTGATCCATGAACCAGTTGTAGAGAGAGATTGCACTAACACATGTTGGGCAACACCAATAGGAGTTAATTTAAAAGGCTAAATCTTGAAATTAAACAAATTATACCACCTAATGAAATATATTCAAAAGGGTAGGTAGTTCTTAAAAGCCTAGCCATTTGATGATGGCCACAACACCCTGAGATAGATCTAAAATCTTTTAAGAAGATTTATTTAATAGATGGGAGACTATTCAAGCACAGATTTTGACTTGTTTAGTAAGCTCATTCACTAAGAATGAGCAGAACAACAGATTGGGGCAGGTAGAAGAGGAGAGGTTCTTACCTCTATTAGGAAAATTATTTTTGGCCTTCTGTGGGAGTCATGGGGTATGAATAAGTATCATTCTTACAGTAAAACAAAATACCATTACTCAAACTTTTGAAGTACAGGTTTAGTTTTAACTGGGATTCTTCTTTGAAGTGGGGATGAAACCAGTTCTTATAAGAAGCTCAAAGTAGCTTTTAGTTATTCTAATCTGTGTCATTGAAAGGTACAATCTTCATACCAGTGTCTTTCAACCACTTCATTTATGGATCCCCAAAAATTCAAATGGAGGTGCAGACCCCTTTGGAAATCTTAGATATAGGCTGTGGATCATAGATTGAAAACAACTCCTGTAAATGTTGCTTAAACAGATCCTCAAACCTAAGTACTAAGGAAGGAAGTGAAGAACTGTGTTGGCAGATGTCATGCTTAGGGCTCATCAAGCATACACACTGTGCTTAATCAGTGTTTAATGTCAAACCTGTTGAACAGATTCATAGTAAAGAAGGAAAACACCAAATTCTGTACTAGTATTTACTGTAAATGTGACATCCACTTGTTAAACTATAACCTATAATTTGTTTAACAGGTACAACACATGCTACTGAGAGTCCCCCTAAACCATCTCCTCACAAGTCCACATTTGATGCTGCCAGTTTCATTGGTGGGATTGTCCTTGTGCTGGGTCTGCAGGCTGTAATCTTCTTCCTGTATAAATTCTGCAAGTCCAAAGATCGAAACTATCATACTCTCTAGAACCTGCCATTTTACAATGGACTAGTAGCCCAACACCTGTAGTTCACTGAAGCAAAATATATTCTCTGTCCCATATGGAACACCACAGTTCAGAATATCCTTTAAATCTCCAAAAGAAGACTCTTTGAAAGGATGTTTATTTTTGTAACACTACTTGGCAAGAGGTGTGGTATGAATCACTTCTGGCTCAGAGGTATTCAATATGCTGCATGAGTCCTTGTGATTTGTCTTTCTTTAGTGGTTGCAGCTGTGGGACTTTTCTTTTTTAAACTTGACATGCCAAATGTAGACATATGGTTCTTATTCAGTGGTAACACTGACTTGAATAGACAATCTCACGATAATGATTGCGGAGGCTGATATCATAAACCATAAGTGCAGTATCCCTAAAATTTTATCAAGATCTGAATTATATGTGATTGACTTCTGGGAGTGAAATACTGTTTGTGCCAGCTTGTGGCTCTTGTAGTGTACTGCGAGGAAAGTTAACAGGTTTGTAGAAGTAGAAACTGTCTTCATAAAATATCTTCGTGGATGAAAATAATGGATAAAAATAACCCATATTTTTCTACATGAGAATTAGATGCCAGCCAGGAATTGTATTGCACATTTTAATTTCTTAAATTTGGCCTTTTCAGTTGTTGTAACTGAAAGGGTGGTGAGAATATTCCCCTCCATGTAAGAGGAAATGAAGTCCAGTGCCTTAAAGTAAAAGAGGATGCAAATTCAAATGTTTGTGCCATCTTTGTTTGATTCAAAGTTAAAGGGGCTGCAGTACTAGCTTAATAGAGTAAAGCAGAGTACATCCTTCCAATCTCAACATTCACTACAACAAACAGGCTAACATTTTATTTTCTGACCTTTTGAGAGTTGACTTCTTTTGTGAATGAGGGACTGGAATATTTGACTAATTTTGAAGGTGAATTAGATTTTCACTAGTCAAGTTATTTCTGGCCTGTAACAAGGCAAGCATAGGAAGGCTATAGCATAATTTCACACTCTGACTTCAAAAAGGCACCAACTTAAATCATATTTGTCTGAGAATGTTATCTGCTGTTAGGCATTAAAGATTACTGTAACAGAGAAACAGTTTGCTTTGTGCATAGTAAGTGTCACTGTTCTCCATTGCCTACAAACACTTGCTGCTCCTCTCTATGAGCCTTTGGTGCAGCACTGAGAGTAAACAATTAAGACAACATTGGAAATGAACTGGGCAGGCATAGCACTTGAAGTTGACTAGATTTCAAATGGATGGTGGTCCTTATCCCCATTTTGATGAAATTCTGTAGCCTTATGCAGCTACTGATTTGCATGATTTAAATGTTTACTTTAAACTGGGTGTTAAAACATTGACAGCATGATTACTAATAAACTAGGTCATGGGAATATAAAATGAAAAAGCATTTTAGTTGCAGTGAGTTTAATTTCCTCATGCTTTTCTACTTTAGAAAGCATTCACTTTCTGTTATGCTGCATAGAAAACTAAACTTGTGCTCTAAAATTGTTACCAGACAGTGCTGTACTTTCAGAGAATTGCAAGTTAATGTACTCCTGACAAAAGCCAGGCAGTCAGCTCAGGTTTATTAAACAGACTGACCACCCACTTCCAGCAAGCACCATTTGTCTGGCTTGGATGTCGTATCCTTGGCCTATCGTAAAATTATTTAGTCTCATACCCATCTCCCTTAAATTGTTTCATAACTTAATTTGGGCAAAGGAACATGCTCTATGCACTTATTTCTATAATGTGACAATAACTCCCTCTTTCCAGTAGATATTCCCAATAGTATTCATAAAACTATTTTATTTAATATTGTGCCTGATTCTCTAAAAGCTCTCACATTTTGGTCTTAAACTTGCAGCAAAAGGTTATGGGACACTTAAGGAAAACAATGCCACTGTTAAACCTGGATTTGATTGATGTAATTGCTGTGTAAAATTTTGCTGATCTTCATTTGTTAGAAAATGTGCTCATTAAGCAAAAAATTAATCATTTTTTCAAGTGCCTTAATTGTTTTAAAATCTCTGGCCTCAGGGTGGAAGAGGGGGGTAGCTTGCCTTAGTTACCAGATTAATCCCTTAGTATCAGCAATTGCTACTTTCCAAGACTTGAGAAACCCAGGGTCTTGGTGCCATTGATGCCAGGCTTCAGGAAGCTCTAATTTTGTAATGCACAGCTACTGCAGAACTATAGCTTAGTCTTGTTCTAGGAAGGTGTAAGTTTTGGGCAGCAGCCTATATGCTTGCCTTGCTAGACAGACTAACTTCCATAAGATGCTGATAAAATCATAGCTAGGACTTAGTTTCTGTCCACAACTCATTCTAGGTTTCCAGATGTGCTTGGGCTGCCTTGCTGTGGGTTTTTTATGTTAAAACTGAGACAGCTTCCTTGCAAATTTACCATGCCATTAATCTCTGCTGGCTACTAGCATGTGACTAACAAAACTTTTAGGTCCTCTTAGTTGTGTGTTGACGTGGAAGCTGCTTAATTGTCTCCATGGAATAGTTTTTATTTGGTGTTAGGCTGCCCCTTTAAACACTGAACTGTAGTGACCTATTTTCTTCAAGCTGTTTATCCTTGGACTTGTTCCTGAGGCCACCTTGTGCAAATATATATTTATCAAACCTGGTATCTTATGAATGTTCCTTGCAGACATTGCTGTATTGTTTGTATTTTGTCTTCAGGGAAAGAAATGAACAACAAATCTAATCAGAAAACCAAATTGACAAATAAAATCATTTATTGAATGATTTTGTGTTGGTTGTATTTAGTTTGTAAATGGTCTCTGCTTTTAGCAACAGGAGAAGATAAATCAACATGTGCATTCCTTGCAGCCAAAATAGCCACTGTGGCTGTAAGTTCCAAACAAATGCTGTGGAGAAATGAGGATTGACTAAATACTAACATGAAGGATGATGGTACAAGTAGAGTGAGGTCAAATCAGTGGAAACATGAAACTGAAGCAGTGTACAAGATGGGTATGCAGTGTGTGCCCCCTTCTCCTCCACCCACAGCACTTTAGTAATTCTCTAAAAGATCATTTCAGGTCATTAAAATGATTCTTACATGGCTGCCTTCCATGCTAGTTTAACTCTTATCCCCATTTAGTTATAACTTATGAAATAGGGCATTGCTTGCTCCACTATTCAGACCCTGTACATATGAGCAGCAGAGTTGTTGAACCTCTTTCTGGGGCTTTTAAATGTGTTTTCAGCCTTCTGGGTGCCTCCTAGTGAAACTTACTCTGTGGAGTAATAGTCTGAGCCCCCCAATACTGTAGTATCTGAACACCTTACAATTAATGTAGTTTCCTCCTCACTCTGAGGAAGATTACTGCTATGTTCCCCAGCTGTAAAACAAGGATAAGAAGCTGTGATTAATGTGCTCAAGGACACATGAGAAATGTGACAGATTGTGCTAGGGCTCTAACCACTAGACCACCCTTCAGGCTATTGTGAGGACAGGGCACCTGATGCTGGATTTTGATGTGCACTGGTGAAGTTTCACTGACTAGTCCTATGGTAGGACAAAAATCTATTGAATGCTTGTAGTCAAGGCAAGTTGTAACTTTACAATGTTAGCTCCTTGAGGCAATGCCCCAGCATTTGCCTCTAATAGTTTAAAACACCTTGTCTATACTGGGATTTTAACACTAACATTTAACTTTGTCTTCACTGTAGAGTAACAAGTCAAGTGTTATCCCTCAACTGAATTTCTCTCTCTCCCTACAGTTGGTGCTTTTAACTCCCCAGCTAGACTGGGGGGGGATATGTAGCTTGAGCTAGTATAACTCTGCTGCTGCTAACACAACTATTGTGCTAGTTGAGTGGTGTTAGATTCTGAGGTAGTAGTTTTAATTTGTAAATTTTATTAAGGGTGTGAGTACACACCCTAACCTCTCCTCTGAGGCAAGTGCAGTCTTAATTGGCTCCTGTGAAATTCAGGAGCCTGCTGCCATAGAAAACTACCTAATAATGCTAGCAGCATCATACTAGACATAGGTGATGAGGTTTTTCTTATTATTTTAAGCAACAACCTGAGTAAGCTTCCAGGCTATATTCTTAAAACTAGAAGCTTACCCTGTTCTAACTCCTAGAGCCACAGTACAATAGCCTTACAAACTCCTTCTGCATGTAAATAACTCTTGAAGGTGGAAATACTTAAGGCCCTCACATATTGCTTAAGGAATGATATGGGAAAATATACCCACCAAAAGTGATTCAGACTTGGAAACATCAATCACAACCTTAAGCCTAGTGGTATCTCATCAGTTTAACGATGGATGAAAAGTAAAATTTCCATGAACATTAACTGGTCATTGTGACTGTTTCAGCTCTTATTCTCATACTATAATGTAAAGGTTATGGAGAAGTAATCAACACTAAAAACTTCCAGCAACTTTCTGGAATTTTAACAAAGTAATATTGCTTTAATGGGTGAGTGAATATTCTATTTTTCACCAACTTCTGTCTCAACCTTATTTACAAGTGGCAATATTTAGAGTTAAGGTCTAATTGACCTAATATTAGCTGCTGACAAATTATAGTACTGCTAAGCATATTCCATCCTAGCCTCTGATGCCCTAGTACTCCCAGTATTAAAATTGTTTTTTAAATGATACATTGACTAGTTAACTCCAGTAAAAAATAAAACACTAGGAAAGAGCTTGTACTAGGCTGTAGAGCTGCCTTGTCAGAAAACTGTTAGCTTCATAATTTTTAAGGCTCAAAGAGGTTGATATTTCATCTAGTCTGATGTATGTTGTTGGACAAAAAGCTTAATGCTGTGAAAGAAAAGGCCACTTTGAGATGCCACAGATTCACTTTGAAAAAGTGTCATGGCTGGGGCTCTGCCTTAGTACCTGTAAAAATAGAGTCTTGTCAAAGCAGCCTTCATTCAACCAGGGAAGGGTCTGAGCTGGAGCAGGGAGCATCACTAGTCAGCTGTTCTCAGCTTACAGGTGAGATGATAGAGGAAGGGGATGAAAGAATCAGAAGAAAGAGCTCAGCAGGGAAAGTAGAAGAGGAGCCAGGACACAGCTCTAAGCCTAGGCACATCTATGTCAGTTACTTTATGCTAAAGGCACCACTTAAAAACAAATGGACACTAATCTAAATATAAACAGATTATTGGGGTCCAGTGGCAGGACAGTCAGGCTTTACTTCTAGAGGCCATGCATCCCTTAAAGCAGACAAATCAGTGGATGGGCAAAAACAACTCCTATCTACTCCTGCACATTAGAATATTAATTGGTTGACTTAGCCAGGTAGACAGATATGGCAGTGCCTTACTGCACAAGTAGTGTACAGTCCTGGAGCCTTAGAACTACACTCTATCCAGGGGATCAATTCCACTAAATAACACAGCTCTTGTAAATGACTCTTGCAGCCATAGACTTACTTTTACCCTCCTCACTGCCTTGACTTATATTTGGTTGCTTTTATTATCAGCTGTAATGCAAGAAACTTATGGGAGCCACAGTTACCAACTTTCATGCAACAAATATGCACCCTGACTTTCACAAAAGTCAAAAATCAAGCTAATCCCATTTCAAAACAAACCAATCCCTAAAAACCTCAGCACGCTGTGTGACTAGGGTCATGCAGTCTGAGACAGTAGTGGGCCCACTGCACTGCTGACTTTTCCATCCCAGCCCCTGCTGGCTGGGTACTAATAAAATAATAAAAAAAAAAAAAGGCAGCAAGCTGCTACAAGCCAAAAACTAACCACCAACCAACTCACAAGCCAGTTAAGCCAAAAACAAGCTCAATTTCTGCATTTTTTTTCCCTGCAGGCTAAGCATGTCTTTACTGTGTCCTATAAGCCACTAGCTGAAGCATAAGTGTGGTTAAGTAAGTAGGCTGTAATCCTTGGCATATCTCAACAGTTACTTTTAGATTTTTATGAACTAAGGCAGCATTCCTCAAAGTTTTTCCATGGTGGAAGCCTTTCCGCAGTCCCATGTCCACTCGTGGCCCCACGGGGTATGTCCACCGAATAGAAAGCCTCTGCTTTCAGGGGCATTTTGGTGGGACAAAAAATAGACTGGTTACAATTTTGGCAGCATCCTCAGCTGATCCTGTGGAGTCACTGGGGTTTCACACACCCCTGGTGGGAGTGGAGGGGGGGGGTGGTGTGTGTTGTGTACCCCACTTTGAAGATCAGTGAACTAAGGAGCTCTTAATAGTAGGCATTAGATTGTTCCAGTAAGTGCTACCACAAAGAACATGAAAGTAATAACTGCAAAGCAAGGGCTGACAGGTATGAGCATGAGCTGAAATGGTAGTTACATGTATCAATATACTAAGCTATAGAAGGAGGACACCTCAACATTAATAGGATGAGGAACTATATATATATATATAAGGAAAAAGTTTAAAATATTGAGTAGGGGTTTTCGATATAGTGGCATCAGTGTAACATATTATAAAGGTTGCATCCTAGCCTGTGGGGTAGGAGAGAAAGATGTAGCCCTTGGAAGGGGCTAGAACAGTGGCCAGTCCTGATTAGGAAGATGGCTAACATTTCAGGTCCCTGCAAGGGATGGTGTGAGTATATGAATGTATATTCTGTAGTGTCTCTATCCATCATACTGAGTTAGTGCATGTGTGACTTTGCTAAATGTATTAATAAACTAAACTATTTGGAAATATAGAAGAGTTCCTATAGTGAGAATGTTGCAGCTGTGCACATCAGGGTTCCCAACTAAATAGTAATTTTAATAATACTCAGCCTGATCTTTGGACAAGAACCTGTCAACCCTTAAAGTGATAGCTAGGAATTTTTAGGTAATCAATATAATTAATATTCACACTATAGATCAGGCTTACACATTCCTGTGAGTAGCATAGGTGGCAAAAGATGGTGATGAGTAAAGTCCCAGAACATCAGTTTCTGACGAGTGAGAGGGGAGGTAATAATTAGAGCATGTTGGAAAATGCTGATTCACAGGAATTGAAACTTTTCACAGGACTGTGTCAAATCGATAGAAATTTTTAATGGAAAGCAAGTCTTCCTGGTTTCCTGCCCAGAATCCCCTGCTCCCTGGAATTTTTCAGAACATTGTTTTGATTCTCCAGAAACAACTTTTTAAAAATTATTTTGCACCAAATATTTTGAACTTTTTGTTGTTCTAATTCAGAACAAAAAAATTGTGAAGAGTAAATTTCATTTTTTGACCAGCTCTAGTGATAACTGAAAATCCACACCCCTGAGCAACATATTTATCTGTATATATAAATGTGCAGTGAAGACCAGGGCCCAATCAGAGCACACATTACGTTGTACATCAGTTTGGCTTTGTATAAATTTCATTATCCCACTCCATGTTAGCCAGATCAATTACAGTGCATAAGTCTGAAAACACCCTCTGATTTTAATCAAAAGTACATTTCAGCTCACTTTTGGGCCAGCCTGTGTTCATGCGTCTGCATCAGGATGGGAGGTTGAGCGTGGTCAGCCAGGTCTGGTAAGAGAGCATCTGTCACTCTGTTCCTCCATCTGCTGGGCACCTGCAGTTGTAAGTGAGTGGGCTGTAATGTTAACCCTTGGGAGGAGTCTATGCAGTACTTACACCGAGCATGAGTAGATTTATCCTGATCAACAACCAATTCCAGCATGTGCTGCAAGCACATACTTCTCTACTGCTGCTTCCTAGTCTGAAACAAAGGGAAGTGGCTTGCAGAAGACAGGCTGGCTAGGAATGGGGTGGTTCTTGGCTGGAAAGGGGCAAGATTCATTGTAAGCTACTACCTCCTCTGCTCTTCTCAGAAGTCACTGACCCTGGCACAGCACCTTCTAGTGTAGGTTGGCCCTTAGAAGCTTTACCAGTCCTTGGAAATCTGCCAACGTTACATAAGAACTGTGTGAGAAACAGGTGTGAGAGGAAGCCTTCAATTATATCACTCCCCCTATTCCACTATTTAGTCCAGATCTTTATGGGGGATTTGACTGTTAATGTCAAGATCTAAAAACACTGACTCAACACAAATTCATTTTTCTCAAACTTCACTGACATTCTCTTACCACTCACTACTAAGTCCACCATTACTCACAGTCTTCGGCCTTTCAGTCTTTCCTGATGTTATATCGCTACCCTTGGGATCTGGAGTCAAAGGATTCTGCTTGTAATCCCCGGGGAGAGTGGATGCGGAGAGCACTGTGCGCTGAGCCCATGATGCAGAACCTATATTGTAAATAATGTGGTATTACAGCAGAACTTGACCTAAGCAAAAATACACAAAGCATCTGCTCTGATATGTAAACATAAAAATGCAGATGTTAACAGTCATACAGAACTGTAAGGAACTTCTTTCTTAGTCCTGTCCTAACTGCATAGTGATTCCTGTATGCTTTCAATAGAATGTGCAGAATTAAAAAGAGAGCCACAATATTTTTGCATAAAAATGTCATTAAAGCCCCATATCCTGTCACTGGTTAGAGAAAGTCTCATTACTGTGGGAGTCATATACATATTCCACCATCAGTGGACAGATCAGTGAAGCAGATCTTTGCTGATCCAAACTCTAATCTAATCCATTATATGCAGATAGTTTCTCCAAAGCTCTGTTGTCATTATCCCCTAGATTGCAATAGCATCAAAAATGAAAGATGATATGTTTCTTTAATTTCAACTGTTAGCTTAGTTTTTTCCTTCCATTAGGTCTTCACTCAGACAGAGAAACTTCCCTAATTGACGGTTGCTCCGTTCAGCCACTAAGAAATCTCTGAAGCAGATGCTGAGTTTCTAACCAGCTACTGATACGATCAGCTCTAAGCTTGGATAGTTTCCACATACAGCATGTAAGAATTAATATTCTGTGAGTAGCCACTGGTAGCTTGCTACACATCACCCTTGCCAACAGCCTTGACTGGCACCTACCTATGTTTCTGTAACCTCATTATAGCACTTATTTTGCCTTGCAGATATGACCCTAAGTCAGTGTAATTGAGATGGGTTCTCCTCCTCCGCCCCGTATCTTTGTGCAGCAAGACATCCCCGAATGCATTGTCCTGAGTGTTGCTGGTACTAATCTATGTGCCTGTTCTCTAGCCCCTGCTAAGGCAATATGAGACAGCAGGCCAGATTTTCTCAGAAAAGCACTGATAGGCAGCGTGGTGGACAGTTGGTTGTGCTGTGCCTTTAGCATCGATGTGGACAACTCAACTGTGTTTATTGTAATCAGATCAAATGAGGGTTGCAATTACAGCCTAAATAGATGGAGATAAAGCAACTGTTCTGTTGTCACCCCTAAATGAATATGAACACTAGAATGAAGGGTAGTGCATGCAATTACTTTAGGGCTTGATATTACAACTAAAGACAATACTGACTTATTCAAATTCATAACAGTTATAAACCTTTGCATCCTGTGCGCCTGCTTTTCCTGACAAAGTGCATTACTGTTAATGGGTAGGAAGTGACAGTTATTCTGTATTGGTTTATTACCTGAGAAAGGACTTCTTACGCTGCTAGCACTACAAGACATCAGATTAGTGGACTTCTTCTTCATTCCTTTTTAAAGAAATAAATTACAACATCCATAATACTGTTACACAATTAACACCATCATCATCTAGGAAAAAGCATGTCCTTTTAGTATTTGTGGACAGACATCTGCAGAATGTCTGTATTTTGAGGCAGGCTCCATTTTAAATAAAGGCTTTTCCTTGCTCTCCAGACAAGTTCTCCAGCTATGCAACAGGTTGAATAATGGGAACTCCCTGCAGGCCAAATACTTTGAAATGTCCAAGCTGATTTTCAATTCTTTTCATTCTGTGTGTTTCATTTGCCCATAGAGAGTAAGCTCTGGTGGGTTCAGAATGTATTCACCCTTACTTGCCCATTTGGTTTTTCCACTGGCTATATTTTTCATCTCTGCTAACACTGGAAAGGCAGTTTAATATTCTTTTCAACACTGCAGGTGAATTTTAGGTCTTATAAAAGGTGCCTGACTGACACTATGGGAAACTGAGGGCTTTTATTTACCCCTCAGAACAGATGCAGCATAGGTAGCAACAGCACAAACTTCCCCGTACTGCCCTACCAAACTGTTTCACTCCGGATGTAGAGGGACCGCCACAATGAGCTAAGGCTCTATGGTAGCTTTGTCCTCTCTATTAAAGACTACACAGCAATGCCAATTGTAGAGACTTTGGTGAAGCGAACATCCCGTGAAGCAAACTGATGACTCACCATATGGACACTTCCGTTGACTACTGACCTAGGCAATTTTTTGTCACTACCATCAACCTAAAGGTGAAAGGCTTTATATGCCTCAGCAGTTCTAATGACATCCCTAGAATTCTGTGAAGATGTAAGGGTGGGGAACTAATGGATGTATCAGGGATATTTTATACTTAAATGAATTTGCAGAGCTGAGTTTGCTGCCAGATCAGAACCCTCTGCTGTCTTTGAAATGCTAGACATTGCATTTTGAAAGTCAGTGGCTAGAGAAATCTTCACTTCACTTAGTTCCTCTTAACCTTTCAGTGGAAAGACAAGTAGATCTCCAATTAAATGCACTGAAATAATCCATTAGAAAGGGATTGTTCTTTCCCCACAATAAGTTGCAAATCAACCCTGCAACTACCCAACGTACCACAAAAACCCCAGCAGGGAACTCTTTCCACATAGACACACTGTCTCAGCTGGAAATGTTTTCAAGAGAGGGAATGAAACTATAAAAAGGAGAAACAAACTCCTCAAGGCATCTCTCTCCCTATCCATCACATTCACTGCATCTGAAAAGACAAAGGAAGCAGCCATTGGACTCTAGGGGAGGGGTCCTGACTGGAAATTTTGGTGAGTTGTTTTCTGAAGCATGTGGTTAAAAAAAGCTTTGCTTTGAATCTAATACTGTTTCTTAAGTTAGCTGCCAGCAAGCATTTTATCTTTATTTTTCTGGTAACCATTTCTGACTTTTATGCATCATTACTTGTACTCACTTAACATCTTTCTTTGTAATTAATAAACTTGATTTATTGTTTTATCTAGTCCAGTGTGTTTAAGACGAAGTGTTTGGGTAATTCTATTTGGGGTAACAAGCTGGGTGCATATTATTCCCTTAAAGGAATAGCAGACAATATATCTGTTTTGTTCAGGAGAGGGCTGGGCAGTACAGGACATAGGTTTCTGGGGGGAAATCTGGGACTGGGAATGCATTGATGTCACCCTGTGGTAATCTTTAAGGCTGGTAAGAGCCCACAGGGGCTGACTGGCTGCAGCACACACACAGACGTAGCTGGGAGTGACTTACATGCTGGAGGCTGTTTGTGAGCAGTCCAGGTTGGAGACTACATTAGCAAAGCACTCTAAAGGGCACCCAAGTTACAGGGCAGGAGTGACAAAGCTACTCCTTGGTCTGGATTGTACCTGGTATCTGAGAACTGGATATGTCTTTTTTTTAGTCTTCAGTCTTTAAAGAAGGCCTGGAAGTTTGGTTCCCCTCCCCCACCCCGTATATAGTGTATTCAAAATTCAGGTCTTGTCCATCCCAATTTCCTGCATCACTCTACAGCTGACTGAAGAATTAGCAGGATTTTGATATCACAAGAAGAAAGGAAGTGAAACTTGAGCAGTTACGGGGATGGGGATTTTTCATCAACCTGTTTAAAGCACTTTGAATTAAACAGGTGTTTTAAAAAAAACAGCTGGGAAGAAAAAATAATCTCTTTGTTAAAGCTTCAAAATTCTTGTACCTTCCATGAAGGTACCTTCAAGAAAGGTCCAAACTCCTGTTCTCTTGTTCTCCAAAGAGACTTCCAGTAAAAACAGCAGTATTTATATTCCTGATTGTGCTAAGGTTAAAAAAAACAAGCAAAAAAAAGATCCGGCCTCCAAAACAATCTTTCAGGCCTTCTTCACACATGAGAAGAAAATGGTGGTGGGGGGAGAGAGGGAGGGATGAAGTGGAAGAGAAAACATCTATTTTTGTAGGTGGGGCTTGGTAAATATGCAGGCATGTGCCATTTTGGCAATCCAGGTGGTGGTACAGTACCCAAGCCACACAGTTAAGCTGGAAAAATCTACTGGCCTTGTTGGGATGTTCCACATCATTTAAAAGAAATACATGTTCCCTTACCTGTGGGTGAGTTCCTCTGGGATGTTACAGCTTCCAAGTCATAAACCTGACATTGCAGTTCATCCACCCGCTGGAAGGCATCCAGTTTTAAACTACGTTCTTGGAGCAATTGGCGTCTTATCTAAGGAGGATGGTAATACCACATGAAGAGGATTCAGGTTAAAAAAGAAAAAAAAATCTGACAGTTTGCGTTCAAACTAAAGTCACAGGCTAGAGGGCTCAAAGGGAGAAGCAGATGCCTTCAACACCAGAGGTAGTCACAGTTCAGTGGTGGATGAAGTAATTCCTAGATATAATTTTATAAAATGTGTCTGGGATCCTTCGGGAGAAGAGTGATATAACTGGTATAAACGGTCATTATAACTAATAAAATCTGCAGCTTCCAGCCTTTTAAGAAATAACAGTAGACAACCTGGCACCTGTTTCCTCCTAAATCCCCTGAGCTCTCTATTTATAACCCTAGTAATCCACACCCCACATAATGACCAGAAACGTCCAGCCTCAATGCCATTCTAAATGAGAGACAGGAGTGAACAACAGCAAGTCATCTTCCCATCAGTCCTCCCAGGGCTGATTGGCCTGTCTTCTCAGTGCCAGAAAAGGGAGCAAGAAATGAGAACCAACAATTGAATCAGACACCGCTGACATGATGGCTTAGTTCTATACAGAGTAACTGTTATAAGCCACATGTTTTTATGCTCACATAGGTCTCCTTCTCAAGCGCTAGCAGCAATAGGGACCACTGTGTAGCACTATATGTCATGACACTAATTGTTTTGTTTATCCGATACCACATTTTTATATTTTCTCAAAAGCCAATTCAGCTACTGATGTTTCTGGACTCTCAAAGGGTTATAAGTATTTTGTAAACACAACAAAAGGGTGCACAGCTGCACCATTTATAGACGGGGACCTATGAATTCATTGGCTTATGTGCCAAGGTTGAATGCTCTGCTCTTCCAAAAGTCTCTTGGTGTCATACACTCTTAATAAAGGCAGTCACAGAAAGTGCCAGCAGCCTGCCGACCTATTCCCAACAAAATACTACCTGTCATCCTGACTGTCCCAGATCACGGGAGGTGCTTTCAATTGGACTGGTTGAAGAGAGAAAAGGTTTACAGGAGAGGCAGTCAGATAAGACCAAGAAAGTTTCACCCTATCTATGACAGGACTGCAACTAAGGTATTTCATCCTATCTGTGACAGGACTGCAACACTTTATGCTCTTAGGGCTGGTCTACAGTACGTGATTATTTCAGAATTAGCCAAGTTAAATCAAATTAAAACTGTTTCCGCCCACATGGCCAGCCTGGTTTTGTCGGTTTAAAGGACTTTTAAAGCCAGTTTCTGTACTCCACCTTGGCAAGGGGAGTAGCACTAAAATCGACATTGCAGTTTGGGATTAAAGGTACTGTGGATGCAAGTTGATGTTATTGGCGTACGGAAGCTATCCCAGAATGCTCCATTGTGACCACTCTGGACAACAGTTTCAACTCAGATGCACTAGCCAGGTAGGCAAGAAAAGCCCCGGGAACTTTTGAATTTAAGTTCCTGTTTGGCCAGCGTGATGAGCTCATCAGCACAGGTGACCGTGCAGAGCCTACCATCACAAGTAACCATGCAGAGTCCACCATCACAGGAGATCACGCAGTCCTAGATTTGCAAACGAGCTCCAGCATGGACCAAACAGGAGGTACTGGATCTCATCGCTGTATGGGGCGAAGAATCTGTTATGGCAAACCTACCTTCAAAAAAAAAAACCACGCAAATACATACGCCAGAATCTCCAGGGACATGACGGAAAGAGGCTACCGTAGGGACACACAGCAGTGTCATATGAAAATAAATGAGCTCAGGCAAGCCTACCAAAAAACCAGGGAGGCAAACAGGTGCTCTGGGTCACAGCCCCATACATGCTGCTTCTACCATGAACTGCATGCAATTATGGGTGGGGGGGGGGGGGGTGACACCACCACTGTCCATGGACACCTGCAAGAGGGGAATCGCACGGAGCGAGGATGAGTTTTTGGAGGACGAAGAGGAGGACAGTGCACAGGCAACAAGTGGTGACTCCGTTCTCCCCAGCAGCCAGGAACTCTTTATCACCCTGGAGCCAATACCCTCCACCCCCTCCCAAGGTGGGGTCCTGGAGCATGATGCCAGAGAAGGCACTTCTGGTGAGTGTACATTTTAAGTACGACACAGGGTTTAAAACAAAGTGTGTTTAATGATTCATTTGCCCTGAAGACTTGGGATGCATTCGCCTCGCGTACAGCTACTGGAAAAGTCTGTTACAGTGTCTGGGGATTGAGCCGCAATCCTCCAGGGACATGTCCATGAAGCTCTCCTGGAGGTACTCTGCAAGCCTTTGCAGTAGGTTTCTGGGTAGGGCTGCCTTATTCCGTCCTCCATGGTAGGACACTTTACTCCACAAGGCCAGTACCAAGCAGTCGGAAATCACTGCTTCACAGAGCAGGGCAGCGAAAGCACCTGGGTTTTGGGCGTATTCAAGCAACATTTGTTCTTTCTCTCTCTGTGTTAGCCTCACAAGAGTGCTATCATTCATGGGCAGCTGTTTGAAAGAGGGGAATTTGTTTAAGGGAACAATCAGAGGTGTCTGTTCACGCTGGCCTGTTTGCTTGTAGTTTAAAGGGCTCATCCCTCATCAGAGCCACATGGTGGGGGTGGGGTAATCTTTTCACATAGGTGACAAAGAGTCCTGTGGCACCATAAAGACTAACTAAAATTTTAGAGCATAAGCTTTCGTGGGCTAATACCCACTTCGTCGGATGCATCCGATGAA